>JACEFZ010005107.1:0-24077 GCA_014155875.1 Cepaea nemoralis
CTCCAGCTATTAAAAGGCTTATACTGTAAACAGGCTTAGACTGAAACATGACTTACACTGTAAAATGGCTTAAACTGTAAAATGGCTTACATTGTAAAAAAGCTTACACTGTAAAAAAGCTTACACTGTAAAATGGCTTACACTGTAAAATGGCTTAAACTGTAAAATGGCTTAGACTAGCTTACACTGTAAAAATGGCTGACACTGGCTTACAATGTAAAGTGACTTACACTGTAAAATAAATTACACTTGCTTACACTGTAAAAAGGCTTACACTGGCTTACACTGTAAAATGGCTTACACTGTAAAATGGCTTACAGACAGCTCCTAAAACTCATATCTTAGAAACATTAGAAAAATAAAGGGAGCAAATAACATTATCAATATGCAATTTCCTGTGATTAATGACATACAATTGTGAAATAACCACGGCACTGGCAACAACAATCAGAGATGCTTGCACAGGTAGAATCAATGAGCCACAACAACAACCTGCATGTATTCTGTCATTTTCCACTCGTGTGTTACCGAGGCCCGTGCAGAGTGCAAAGAATAGTAACACTGTAACTTGCCTTGTATGGTGTAGAAGTTGACTAAGGATATCTGACAAAGGACCGACTACTTCATCTCTTAGAAAACTTTAGCTGCAATAAACATATTTTTACAGTCAGTTGTGCTGTTGTAAACACTCCCAAGGTGGCCAGAGGACATGCTTCAAAGACTCTGAAGATATCACTCAAAGCTTTTGGAATTCATCACGACTCATGGGAGACTGCTGCCAAAGACCAAAATAAATGGCGTACATCATTATGCAAGGGTCTAAAGCAAATAAGACTGCAAGAGCTGTGAGAAAAAGACTGGAGAAAACAAAACCACAGCAGGAGATCCTCCTCCTGGAATGTCAAGCATGGTTTGCCCACATTGTCAAAGAACATTTCGAGCCAAAATAGGCCTTGCCAGACATCTCAGAACTCACGACTCCATACTTTCATCCCCACTGGATGAAATGAATGGTCATCATCACACTTGATGGACAAACAACACAGATGCATTATCCAACCGATCATGAACAAGTCTACAAAGAGTTTAGTGTAAGTTGGTTGAGGGATTATGCTTCTTTGGGAGGTGAAAATAAGAAGAGGACTGTCAACTGTGCAGGGATACCATGCGTGTCTGGAACAACTGTTTCATGCTAGCATATGCTAGAACACACATTTTGTGGAAAGATAATGAGCAAAGTAAGCACCTAGTTGCCAGACCGTGACTCTGCTACTTATAATGTAAAGGTAACATCAAGGCATCAACGATAAGGCAATTTGTAATCTACGGACTCAAACAATCCAACAGTAACTGGTAAATGAACTGGAGCCGGAACTAGCAAGTAATGATAAAGTAAACTCTTGCTGAGCATCAGAAACAGTCGCTGCTTTATTTTCACAGCTGACACAAGGTTATGGTATTAATATTGATATTCCTCTAAAGGGCCTGTGCTGCCAAGCCGGTGACAGAGTTAATTAATAAATATCTAACATATCATTACACGAACCATGTTTCACTCTCAGTCATTTGTCACCTTCATTCTTCTGTTCGTCTGTCCATCATTTGTGACGCTGTTCGATCAGTCTGTCTAGGTCATCTCTGCCCACAGGGTTTTCAGTCGACGGCAACATTCCGTGACATCATTGGTGCTTCATCACTTCATCTGTCCGTGTCATCCATCCACTGATCTTTTGCCAAACTGTTATCCACGCCAATTTCTTCAAGAATCAAAATGCACGACCTTTTCTGTCGAGAACCCCACAAAGTCTCTTTGTTGTTACTCGACGTCAGCGTGACATTTCTCCGTTGACAACTTGTCTCTTCGTTTCTCCGAGCTTTTGGCTTCTAGGATTCTCTACGTTCTTTCTATGACGTAGTTCGCTATATGGCAGTAGTCACACTGTGTGTGAATTTCCTACATTGTGAATAGTTTCCGAGATAAAAATGTGGATGTTTATACTCTGAGCAACTCGTAATATTCTTGTTATGAGTAATAGGACTGATGTGCAATTATAAAATGGCTCAAAAGATTATGGCATTAGACAAGTGACAACTATAAACATTTACAACTATACCTTGAGCTTTCTTCTGGCATTGAATTTCTTCAAGCAATCCACCGTCTCTTGTCTATGCACAACAGATGCAACCCGCTCTCTTTGCTGAAATGGAAAACAGTTGACAGGTCTGGTCACTGAAACACTGGCATGACATTACAATGACATTTAACATGTCATCTACTCTAAATGATATCCTTAATATACTAAAACTACATGAAGAGTATTTGCTAGAAATATTTTTTATGCATATAAACCAGCGTCCATGGTGAAAAAGGAGTAATGAATGCAATTCGCAAGCCCGCATACTACAGTCAAAATCAATTGCAGGTGATTTGAAAGCAGACAATCTGTGTTGATTTATAACAATAGTATGAGCGTTGGTCTTTCAGAAAGGAATTGTAAACTACTGAACATAAACTTGCCTAGTAAATAACAAACAGCCAAGAAATGCTGGGGTTGATTGTGACATCCTGTAAAGAATATGCAACTATATACCAAACTGATTCTATATAACAACGTATACACTATATTTGACCATCTCTACATATATAAAAGTGAAAACCGATTCTATATAACAATGTATACACTATATTTGACCATCTCTACATATATAAAAGTGAAAACCGATTCTATACAACAATGTATACACTATATTTGACCATCTCTACATTTGTAAAAGTGAAAACCGATTCTATATAACAATGTATACACTATATTTGACCATCTCTACATATATAAAAGTGAAAACCGATTCTATATAACAATGTATACACTATATTTGACCATCTCTACATTTATAAAAGTGAAAACCGATTCTATATAACAATGTATACACTATATTTGACCATCTCTACATATATAAAAGTGAAAACCGATTCTATATAACAATGTATACACTATATTTGACCATCTCTACATATATAAAAGAGAAAGCAGGATCCCTCTTTACACCATGAGGAGTATTGGGCACAGCCCTATTGTGTTTTAGACCAATCAGCACTTGGTGGGTGATGTGGTCGATATGTAAGCCACTTTTTCTTTCCACAAAATTTCCTGGTAACCAATTCATACATTGCTGACCTGCATAACAGACCAATTCTTTATACAGAATCTATACTGCATTGGCACCTTGCCGTCTTGACAGACGATAGTTTGTGCTTTAAAAAGGCATAATAACTTTTAACTATGGCGGTAGCGAGTGTGACTGATAAGGCCAATTTGCGCTGTAAATGTCCGTTCACAGTGGGTGCATGTGAACACGTGGTCATTTCCACCATCATGCACCATCTTACGTCTCAAACGCTTGGTGTGTGACTTTTCTGCAATAATTTTCTCCTTTGACTTTATTCCATTTCTGATATTTGCCCTCCATGCAACACGTTCAGCGGCGACTTGCTCCCAATGTGCATTATCAATGCCTGTATCAATCATGTCCCGCTTACACACATCTTTGTATCGTAGTAGAGGCCGACCCTGAGATCTCTTACCCATCTGTAATTCACCAAAAAAGATATCCTTGGTATTCTACCATCATCCATCCTCCTAAGATGTCCTATCCATCTAAGTCTACGAAGACTGAGCATGGAATAAACTGTCACACAACCTGATCTTTCCAATACTTCAGTATTTGTGATTTTGTCTTGCCACTTAATACCAAGAATTCTTCGCAGACACCGCATATGAAAGCTGTTTAAAATGTTCTCTTGGTGTGAGTAAGTTGTCCAGGTTTCACTGCCATAGAGAAGAGTACTAAGGACACAGGCTTGATAGACAAAATAGAATCTATACTAGACCAACTGTATATATAGAATGAATACTAGACCATGTCTATATACGGAGTGTAAACTGGACAGATTCTATATACAGGGTGTTTGTAAAGTCTCATTATACTTTGAATGTAGAAAAGCTGTTTGTTGGAGAGTATGTTTTCCGTTTGCAAGATGGAAAAAATACTCTCCAACAAACAGCTGTTCTACTTACACAGTGCAGGGAGACTTTACAAACACTAAGTATAAAACATGTATACAATTCCGCTTAGGCACAACACTGTCCTCTGACTGCTTCCACAAGTAAAATGTCCAGATGTATATTATATTTATGCACTAAATTATGTTTCTATAAAGAATTCATACTACATTCAATCAACATAAAGAATGTAGGCCAGACTCATTCAATGAAGAAAGTATATGTCTTTCTACATAAAGAATGAATGCTAGGCTGATTGATTCTATTCAGTTAGAACTAATTGTAAATGTAAGCAGTACACAATAAATTAATTCTGTGTAAATAATGTTTGCCTGATCAATTCTATGTACACATTGTATAAATTAATCTAGATCTGCCTAACAAACAATGAATCAAATGCTTTATCCACAAACAAGTTTTGCAGCACTGAATCTCCAAAATTTTCTGTTCTCTGATCTTGTGATATGTTCTTGACAGACTGCTCTTTGTCCATCTATTGATGTTATCTTCCCACTTGTATCACTGTCTATCTTTTGCTTGACTGCTTCCACATTTTCCCTCTAGTGTCATGTCTTTTTCAGAACCTCGTCCCCATAACAACCTTCAGGAAAACGTCTCGGTTATAAGCAAGATGTTGCACATCCGATACACCCATTTGGAGATCATCTGCCACATCCTGCACCCATCTTCTCTTTGGCCTTCTTCTTCCTCTCTTCCTGGGCATATACCCTTCCCCCCTCCTCATTATTGTTCTCTCCAAACTTTCATAATATTTCAAGTGACCAAAATATTTCAAATGTCTTTGTTTTATTGTCTTTAGCAGACAAACTTCTTCAATATTCAGCTCTTGTCATATGGATGCATTTGTTCTTTTCTGTATCCAAGATATTCTTAGAACCCATCTATAGCATTTATATACAAAGGCATTTATGTGCTGTTCAGCTTGTTCCTTCTAGTATAGTTTTAATAATTTTATAAGTGGCATTTCTCATTAAGAAAGCAATGACCCCTTTTACAGGCCTTATGATGCATTAGACATAAGGTGCTAGACCCATAATTGTATAGACCAATCAACATTCAGTGGGTGATGTGCTCAGGATCACGCCAGCTGCTTTTACTTTCTGCTGCCCATTTCAGACTGGGTCGAAGTGAATTATCGAAATTCTTATCCGTTTGATGCGGATGGAGCCCTGAACACTGCACCAGCAGGTGAGAATCTAGCCACTACACCACTAACTTGGCTCTTATCTCTTGCAATGTGGCCAATATATTTTATGTATCTCTTTTTCTTTCTCCATTACCCAAAAAAACGAGAAGTAGATTGTGAGCTTTACTAAAACACAACTACAAGAGACAAATTGGACGGATTCTTTCTCCATCAGCACTTTTTTAAATTTCCCAATTCCTACAAGTATTTGCTTCTCTCCATAAAATGTGTCACATCTAACAATGCATATCCTGTGAAGAGAACAGAAGTGCAGATACTGTAAAAGTTTGCTGTAAAAGTTAGCTGCATGAAGCAAAGCAGAGAAGCAATATATGCCTTACACAGATCCATGGATGTTTGAGAGCTTCTGAAGCGTTGATTCTCTTGGCAGGGTTGACAGTGAGCATACTGTTGATGAGGTTTTTGGCCTCCGGGGTGACTGTATCCCATTCTGGGGAAGGGTACTGCATGCACGGGAGACAAGAAACAGTTCTTAATTATGTGTTTATGTACTTGAAATATGATTAACACAAACAAATTAGTTGTCATGATGTGTATTTTATTTATTTACTAGAAATCTGATTGCAAAATAAATAATAATAATAATAATAATAATAAAGATAATAATAATACCATTGTTTTATTATATGGAGTATACTAGAAATCAGTGATGGAACAAGTTTTATGGAATTTGCTATATTTATAAACTGAAAAGCTGATTGATGCATATAGGTTTTATATTATATTTATATACTGAAGATCTGTTAAAGAATGGTTTTCATGATGTTTCTTACATTTGTATACAGATAATTGATTGAAACACTAGTTGTTGTGATATATATATATATATATATATTATATATATATATATATATATATAAACCAAAAATCTTATCTGAAGCATAATAGATTTCATATGTTATTATAAATATTTACTAGATATAATAAAAATAAGTTGTATGATGTGTTTCATCATTATTTACTAGATATCATGAAGAAAACAGATTGTATGATGTATGTACACATGTATACTGACAATCTAGTTTTAGCTGTAGTAGAATGGTTATTTGATTATACAGACATGATGTGATGAGGGTGATACAGGATATATCAAGATTACACACTGGAAGATAGGATAAAGTAAGAAAACAAACAAAATAACAAAATGAGCTGATGGAGCTCATAAACCCTGGAAGGAAATCAATCTACATGAAGGACACTCCAAATATCAAACCACCACTGCCTTGCAGAAGTTCTTGTAAGAACAAAGGCTAGGGCAACAAAGCCCGACATAAAATGTGGGCGGGCAGCGCTTACAAATCTGGGAAGGGAATCTGCCTATGGAAGGAGTAATCAAGAAAAGAAACCTCAACTGTCAAAATCAGTAGATGTTGCTGGCTCGGGACTAGAAAGCGTACATCTATGCACTACAATGGATGCTAAGTACAATGGATAGAAATTCTTGATGGCTGACGATGAAGAAGAAACAGACTGGAAGTATAATTAATAATCTCAGAATACTAGAGAAAAAAGGTTTGTTGCAGCCAACTTGTAATCACTCTAATAATTCATGTGAAACTGTGTGTGAAAATACACTTATATTTTACAAAAGGGGATGTTGTTTTATTGGTGTACACTCTATGCTGTGTCTGATTTTACTCAAGTATCAAAACTGATAATAACACGGACATAGAAGAAAGTAAATGCTGACATATTGAGATCTGTAACTGTTACAAGATCACTCATCAATATCAAAAGGAAATGGCAAATGGAATTCATATGTCATATCAAAAGAAGAGGCGATATAGAGAAATTAGTCTTATATTGGAGAATACAATAAGATAGGTTGGGGAAGACACATAAAACTATGTGGAAAGCTTAAGCAAATGAGTAACATAAAATAATATAAGCAACATCAAAGACTTCATCAAAATTTTAGACGACAGAGTGGATTGCAGAGTCATGATGGCTGATGTCTGCTTCATACTAGGCATGTGAAGAACCAAAATTGTTCAGCTTTAAATAGGTTTTCTTGTTATTTGGTGTTCTCACGAAAGTATGCAAGGGGTGAACAAAACAGTATTCTTCTTCTTCTTCTTCTTCTTCTTCTGCGTTCATCCAGAATTTTGTTTGTTTGTTGATGTGATTGTGTTGTGCCTGTTTACAGCAAAGCTGCATTCTTGCACCGTTAGGCCGACACAACCGACTTCTGCGGGCATTTTTTGACCGGGTTAACCTTCCCGAAGGAAACAGTATTCAAGGAAGACACTCTCTGGCACCTTGCCATCTTGACAGACTATAGTGTATTACAGTGTGCTACATAGAAAAGGCATTATAACTATAACCATTGCGGTAAGGTCGGGGATGGAGTTATACCTCTTTATAGCACAAATCCTGGGCTGAATTGTAGAGACCATGTTTTGCCCATGCAGCATGATCCCTCTCTCGGCCTGCTTAGTTTATTCCAGAAGAAAGGTAACACCAATACTTCTGGAACAAGACAAGCTGCAGAAGCTGCCAGATCAGCAAAGCAATACTCCGTCTGCCTGTCGATGCTTCGATCGTAGACCAGCTGCTGACCAAAGTGTAGGGCCTGATCTGCCATGCCATGCCTTTAAATTGCATTTCCTCACACCAGGATAGGTTTGTACCCTTCCAATAGTTCTCCGCCTGAATGTGGGGTGTCAGGTTTGGTGAGCACTGCCCAACAATCAACACTAACAGATAGCAGGTGGTACCATCTACTGTTATAGGTAGCTCAGTCATATCTGACAAGACCTGACAATGATTCAAGGAAGGACAGAAAGATGAAAATAATCTAATATTTCTGAGTTGGAATTTTTTAAGGTTATCTCCCTCAGAATCATCGACGTAGTCAAAAGAACAGGAACACTCACTCTTAAACCACTCATTTGCTGATAGCAAGGCAGGCGAATCAACCCATACACCTGCATTAAGTTTATGACTTCTTTTCAAAAAGCAATTGCAATTACTAAACATCCATTTAGTTAGAAAATAACATGAAGTTGATCGCAACTTCCTGCAAAGGACTTTCAACATTTTGTTTTCTAATGTCTCTCACAGC
This sequence comes from Cepaea nemoralis, assembly GCA_014155875.1. NCBI lineage: Eukaryota > Metazoa > Mollusca > Gastropoda > Stylommatophora > Helicidae > Cepaea > Cepaea nemoralis. The sequence continues at coordinate 8,354 of JACEFZ010005107.1, forward strand.
CAGTTCAGAAGACATTTTAAGAATTAATTTACAAGTCAGAAAGACAGAACTGAAAAAAATTATAAACAGCATGGACATATCCAGCAAGGTGTAAAGAATCAGATCATGCTAGAGAAGAGATTCTTGATGAGGTCAGCCGATACTGACATACACACGATAAGGCTAAGCCTAATGAAAGCCTGTGATCTGTGCTTGATTGGTCTCAATATAAAGTCTGTCTTCCAGAGTAGAAGCAGCATGAGTATGCAGTAAAGTCCACTTATATGCAAGTAAACACTAAAGTCCATTTATATGCAAGCAAACACTAAAGTCCATTTATATGCAAGCAAACACTAAAGTCCATTTACATGCTACAAATGTAAACTAAAAAGTCCTTTCACTGAAATCCACAGGCCAAATAAAACAGGGAGACCTAAACACACATGAAGAGACTTAGAGACAGAGACATGAGTATACTGACAGGACATAAAGCAGGCTACAGGAGACAGCAACAGACAGGAGAGCTTGGCATGAGTTAGCTGGCAACAGACAGGACAGCTTGGCATGTTAGCTGAGGGCCTATTGTCCAATAGTTGGAAGAAGAAGAGTTAAGACATGCCATAAGGCATATAGGAGATATTGTCTCTGACCCACATTGATCATGATAGAGCATCAATGCCAGCTGCTTTCACTTTTCCATAACACAGCACCCCATTCTGGCAGGCTAGGTCAGATGAAGAACCATAGTTACAAGCAAACAGTAAAGGACACTTTTCCATTGCCTTGAGGTGTGTTTGGTACTTAATGCTACCCAAATATTTGTATATACCAACCAGCATTAGGTCAATTAAAAATATATTCCCACCTCAATGGATTCAAACACATGAGCACTGGGCTGGCCAGCAAGAATGCTAATCACTGTGCTACAGTTGCTTCCCTGAAGAACCACAATGGTCAGGAAAATATCAACACTGGGTCAAACCCACAATCACTGTGCTCAAACCTGCTTTGCACCCTTCTGTCATGTATCCACTAGTGTGGTATAGGGGCTAGGGCAGTGTTTCCCAACCTTTTTTGTGCCATGCCCCACTTAAGCCTTTCTAAAATTCATATTGCCCCCCCCCCCCCCCCCCCCCCCCCCCTCAACATATACATTATTTTTAATATTCAAAAATTGAAATGTTCACTAAAGAAACTTGAATGATAGGTTTTAGGAAGAAATCACTAGGTAATTATTGAGCAAACACAGTAAGTAAATTTTCAACACATATAATGGAGAACTGAAATTCAAGTACAAAATAATTTTAATGAAAGATTTTTCTATATTATTTTAATTATTAGTAATTATTTATTATTTAAATTTAGTGAGATCCTTGCGCTTGATGCTTGCTGCAAAGAGATCTTATGTCAGGTTCCAATTTAGTTAACTTCAGTCTCAAGTCTCCCCGTTTTGTTATATTCAGCCGATTTCTTCCATTTTCGAATTGCCCCCCTTAACAGTCAAATTGCCCCCCTGTGGGGCGTGGGCCCCACGTTGGGAAACACTGGGCTAGGGTGTTCCAATGACCCCAAGAGCTATGCCCAAGGTACAGCAGCTACTGGTAGTGTCTCCCATGTTAAACGCATCAAGGGATCAGATGAAGTGATACATAAACCTGCTGCCTTGTAGATAGACCAGGGACAGTCCAAGGCTGGGAAAAGCAAACCCAAAACAATTCTTGTCGAAGTCGGATGTACTGAGCCACAGGCTTGATGAAACAATGCAACTCACTCATTCAAACTTGACATGAAGACAAAATGATGAAGGCTGTGTCCAGGTAACATACATACATCATACACTCCTGACTAGATAACATACGTACATCATACGCTCCTGCCTATATAACATACGTACATCATACACTCCTGCTTATATAACATACATACATCATACGCTCCTGCCTATATAACATACATACATCATACGCTCCTGCCTATATAACATACGTACATCATACACTCCTGCCTATATAACATACGTACATCATACACTCCTGCCTATATAACATACGTACATCATACACTCCTGCCTATATAACATACGTAAATCATACACTCCTGCCTATATAACTGTCACAAAATAAAACCGTGTGTTTAACCGGTTGATTATTATAGAGGATTTTCTGATTAAACGGACGATCTGCCAGCGACAACTATTTTTACTAACTGGAAAAAACAAAGCGGATGTCAAAATCCCAGGACAATATTTGTAGCTGCACGTGTACATCTCTAACGGATTTGGAACATTTGGTGGTGATGGAGACAGATCCCGGCAGCGCCGTGGCAGTTTGTCAACATTTGAATACAAATGGAAGCAGTGGGGTCAGCCCATATACACATTTGGTGGTGAGTGAGGAGGAAGTGAGTGTGCTGAATCATATATCACTTTGACTAGTCATAAACATATCAGAGGGAAAACGGAAGTACTTAGCACGGAAGTAACAGTACATATGTCAATTCTTGGTTTCCGGAACATCGAGAAGATTGACGGGGTTATTTGCAACTGTTGTTGGGGGTATCCAGGAACTCGCTGGCTTGTTTTGGGAATCAAAACCTGTGATGACAAATCTAACATGGAGGGAGCCAGAGGGGGGATGGATCCCTGACAGGGGATGATCTGCCAATGTGCCACCTGTGTGGGGGCATAAAGGATAACGTCACGTGGCCAACTTTGGTAGTTTGCCATATAAACCCGAGTTGGGACCAACTAGGGGGACTTGAAAATGCTCTAGTCGGAGTGCCAGGGCACTGCAGTGCTTAGTGGAAATAATATCTACCGTGTGTTAATTAGTGACTTAATTTTACACGTGCCTATAATGGCAGATGTAGATATGATTGATAGGACTGCAGTAGTGCCATTTAAGGTATAACCTATTATAATATTAGTTCTAATTAATATAGACTGTGGCCTTGTTAAACTATAGTGTGATGATTAGCACTGTTAGTGGAAACTAGTTAGAGTAGAATAGTGATATTAACTCTGCTAGTTAAGAATAGATTAGTGAAGTGTTGATAAGCTTTACTAGTTGAGAATTGAGTAATGAGGGATAATTGGGATCTTCCCGTAGGTGTCCCTGGTGGGCGGGGTTCCGCATTCTGTTTGCTGATTTTTTCTTTGTCATAGCCTGATTCGGCTCTAGGTGGGTAGCTAATCTGCTCTATGACTAAGTCTAGTTAGCTAAAGATCATTAAGCAAGGTGATAGGCTTACACTCAGCCGAAAGGATCAGTGACTAGTACTATCACCAGATGTGTTGTTTCTATCCTAGGTTCCCTACCAGATCCAAGGAAACTCAACAAGTTTTTGGGAAAGAATCCAATCCCATTCGGAAGAACACCAGTTCAACAATCAATAAAGTTGCATACAGAACGTAACTAAAGCTAGAAGGAAGTTGATTCACCAAAGAGAGTGATGCGTACTGATGCACCACACAGCATCAGACAGTAGTAACGAACTGAAAACATTAAGTCTAATAATTACATAGTGTGATATAATCTCGTGTAATAGAACACAAGACTTGATACTTGAGGCTAGATAGACACGAGGGAGGATCCAGTACAGTAACAATTAACATTAATGACTGTGTACACACTACAAAGGACTTGTGCAGTTTTTTTTAAAGGAACGATAGGAACGGACATTGTGTAGGGTGCAACCGGTCCATGATTAACTGTTAATACCACCGGTGTCTATTTCGGATGATCATGAAATTGGATTACCAGAGGTCTACAGAGGCAAAGCAGTATCCGGCAAGATGGTTTCGGCACTGGGTGAGATGTACATGTTCTGACGTAACGTGCTGTGGTCTATCCTTGCTGGGATCAGCTGACTGGGTTGTTGTCTGAGAGTCCGATTCTACACACTTTATAGAACACGTCACACATTTTCTTCACATACACGTCTCATATACGTTACACTTTTATTTTAATAAATTAATCTTTATTAATTTTTAGAAGCAAGAGTTGTTGAGTATGTTGCGTTGGGAAGTATGAGAGGGGGCATAGTACGACAGTGAGAGAGTGATAGGAAAAGGTGTCCATAGGCTGATGGAGTGTGTTGGACGGAAGCTGGTGGATTCTCCAGAATATTGAGAGGGAAAAAAAATATTATAATGTGGGTGTCGACTCTCCTCACTCCAGGGACGACACTTTAAAGGAGGACACGACATTATTGGGGGCTCGTCCGGGATCTTTGGACAGCGGGATCTCTCGTAAACGGAATCTTTGGACAGCGGGATCTCTCGTAAACGGAATCGCTGGACAGCGGGATCTCTCGTAAACGGGATCCTTGGACAGCGGGATCTCCCGTAAACGGAATCCTTGGACAGCGAGATCTCCTGCAAGCAGGAACGTTTGACAGGGGGATCTTCTGACAACGGGGTCTTTTGACACGGGATCCTTAGTTATTAGAGGGAGATATCATTTTGGAGAATCCAGCTAGAGTGAATGTGGATAGGGGTTAGGACTAATATCTTACCTGTTCACACTTCACACGTCTGCATAGGTCTGTGGTCCTGATTCTACTCTTGTCACTGAGTGAATGTGCTGTGTGTGGTAATATCTAGATTTATAGTACTTGTTCATATATCTGTATAGTAATTTGCAGTTATATTGTACTAGACCTGCTAGCTTACCTCTCTGTATAATGGCCACCCCTAAACTTAGCACAGCAGAATTAAAGGCAAGGGGGGAAGAAATGGGATTGGCGGGGTCTGCTCTAACGGATTACATACAGGAAGTGGAGAGAGAGTATCGTCAAGCAGAAAGGGAAGATCGAAAGGCCGAGCTGGAATTGAGAAGGATGGAATTGGAAGCTGAGCAAGCAGCTAAGAAATTGGAAGCTGAGCAAGCAGCTAAGAAATTGGAAGCTGAGCAAGCAGCTAGGAAATTTGAAGCTGAGCAAGCAGCTAGGAAATTAGAAGCTGAACAGGAAGCACAGAAAAGGGAGCACGAGTACCGGATGAGGGAACTCGAGTTGAAGAGTCAATCTAATGGAGAAACTGAGGGAGCAGTTGGAGGTTCCTCCATCCCAGGATCAACACCAGTAGGTGGACATGGGTACCATGCTATGAAGTTTCCTTTAGCGGTCTACGAGGAGGACAAAGAGAAGATTGACCAGTACCTTCAACGCTTCGAGGCTATGTCAGTTGCTATGGGTCTGGAGCGTAACAAATGGAATCTTAAGCTATCCCAGGGATTACGCGGGACCGGATACGAGGTTTATACTCGCCTGCCACCAGGACATGAGAACAATTATGACGAGTTAAAGACGGCTCTGCTGAAACGATTCGAGGTTACGTCACATACCTACCGGAAAAAATTTCGAGCAGCGAAACGAGAACCGGGGAGTTGTTTGCCGCCTACAGTTTGCGTCTAAATCTTATCTCCATAAGTGGATGGATTTGGCTGGGTTCGCACATGACTATGAGAGTCTGGAAGAGCTCATGGTGGTCGACCAGCTGAAGAAGCAAATGTCTAAACCTCTCAGGACGTTCCTGGGAGAACAAGGAGCGGAACGTATTGACCTCGTGACTAAATTAGCAGAACGGTTCGTCGAGGTACATGGGGAGGCAGGGGAAAACCTTTCCACCAACTCCAAAAGTCAAGAGAAACATGACAAGAAGAAAGCCAAAAACTCAGGAACCAAAAAGTGGGAACCTTATGTGCAAAAATCAGAGGATAGTTCAGAGAAGAAGAAGGAGGGAAGCAAGAGCACTTCAAGCTCTACACCTAAACGACCGTGGTCGGAGAAGTGGTGTTCAATTTGTAAGTCACCCTCTCACAATACGAGGGACTGCAAATCGAAGGCTAAGAACCCTCACTTTGCAGCATGTCAAGTGACTTCCAAGGAGGTTGTCACGGAAAATGCCAAGGTCAACAAGGAAGCTCGCCACCAGGAGAGCTCACTCAAGTCCGACAATAGAAAATCTAGGACAGGGAAATGGTGCAACCAATGCAAGTCAAACACGCACAATGCTATTGACTGCAGGGGAAAGTCAGGAGACACTCAATTCGTCGTGTGCTCAGGGAAACCTAAGGTGGAGCCCACCGAACAGGTCGAGGCCGAGGAAGAGACTCCAGACCAGGAAAAACCACCTGTAGTGGAATTGGTAGAGGTTAACGGTCGTCAAGTGGAGTGTTTATACGACACAGGACTGGACGGGGAGGCCGTGATTTCTGCGGATCTGGTACATCCAGAACAATTCACAGGTGAAACCTTGGATATACAGCCTGCACAGAAGAGTGCTGTAGTCATGAAGTTGCCCATTGCTAATGTGGAGATTCGGTCAAGGTACGTCACCGGCACCATCAAGGCCGCTGTATTGACCGATCCCATTTTTCCAGTCATCCTAGGTTGCCGGTATGTCTTTCTGGGAATGCCCAGGGAGCCAATCCATATGGGAGCAATGCAGACTCGCTCTCAGACGAAAACGGAAGAGGCAGACGCAATTGTGACTAACCCAATGCCGGGGGAGCTACGAACTGCCCAGAGTGAGGATGATACTTTACGTCCTTGCTACAAAAAGCTGCAGAAAAGTGCTGATCCACCAGGACGGGGGCAGTACTACATGAAGAATAGGATACTCTACAGGAGAGCAGGAAGGGGAGACAACCTATACGGTCAGTTGGTCGTCCCGAAAGCTCACCGGTCCCAGATTCTTCATATGGGGCATACCATCTCCTTTAGTGGACACATGGGTATTGCCGCCACCATGCAGCGGATTTCCTGCCACTACTATTGGCCGGGAATGACAGATGATGTGCGTCGGTATGTGAAGTCATGCCCTGAGTGCCAGAGGGTGGCACCGAAACACTGGACAGCACCGGTGGTGTTGGGTGAGATGCCCATCATGAACTCTCCTTTCGAGAGGGTAGCCATCGATATCGTGGGTCCACTTCCCAGGACTAGGAAGAGGAACATGTATATACTCACAATGGTGGATTGCTGTACAATGTGGGGTGAAGCTATACCGTTGACCACGATTGACTCGAAAAGAGTGGCGGACGCACTGATGGAGGCCTTTACCAGATTAGGCTTTCCGGATCAAATTCTGACGGACAATGGATCTCAGTTTTGTGGAAAACTCATGGAGGAGGTATTTAGGGTGTTTCACTCTAACCACATACATACCAGCCCTTACCACCCTCAAGCCAATGGACAAGTAGAGCGTTTCAACGGCACGTTGATGACAATGCTCAGGAAACTAGCGCAGGAAAAACCTGATAGGTGGGATGAATATATCCCAGCAGCACTCTTTGCCTATCGGGAAGTTCCTCATGGCTCAACAGGACTACCACCCGCTACGTTGCTGTTTGGTCGTCCAATCAAAGGACCGTTGGAAGCCATGTTGAGGAGTTGGACTGAAGAGGGGACGTCAGAAGAAGTGATCTCATCCTATCAATACGTGGAGGAACTGAAAGAAAAACTCCACAAGGGATGGACTCTGGCAAATCAAAACTTGAAAAAGGCCAGGAAAAGACATGCGGCTTACTACAACCGTAGGTCTAAAGAAAGATCTCTAGAGGTGGGAGATAAAGTCTTGTTGCTACTCCCAACGGGAAACAACAAACTGGAGATAGGTTGGCAAGGACCATTTCCCGTGGAAAGGGTGATATCCAGAACCAACTATCAGATCCGGATCCGGGGAAAGTCGAAGATTTTCCATATCAATCTCTTGCGGAAATACGAAGAGAGACCCGGAGACAAGGCAGCTCACCTCATGGCAATGGCAGTTGCAGTGGAGACAGAAGTGGGAACCAGCGAGGGCAGGGAATATCCCTTGGTACACCAGGAAACCTATAGGGATGTACAAGTGAACCCTGATCTGACCTCACAGGAGAGGGAAAGGATAACCCAGGTTCTCAAGTCTCATAAGGAGATACTGACTGATAAACCAGGACGAACGAGGTTGGTGGAGTTCGAGATGACTTTGACCACACAGGAGCCTGTTCGCCAAAAGGTTTACCCAGTGCCATTCTCTAAAGAAAAGGCCCTGGAGGAGGAAATAAAAAAACTGCTGGAGGATGACGTGATTGCACCATCCACATCCCCATACAATGCGGGGGTAGTTTTGTTACGCAAACCAAGTGGAGAACACAGGTTGTGTATAGACTTACCGACTTCTGAACAGTCATACACAAGTTTCAGGTGGAACCTTTGCCGAATCCAACTCAGTTATTCGCTAGGCTCCATAAGGCTCGGTACTTTTCAAAGGTGGATCTGAGTCGGGGGTACTATCAGATACCAGTCAAACCGGAGATTCGACCACTGTTAGCTTTCAGTACACCCAGTGGACACTACGAATTCAAGGTCATGCCCTTTGGACTCAGCAATGCACCCAGTGTGTTTACACGCATGATGAGGACTTTACTAGATCCGTTACAGGATCCGTCCATCATCTCATTCATGGATGATATTCTGATTTCCAGTGACAGCCTGGATGACCACTTACAATCCTTGGAGAGAGTGTTTAATAGGCTCAAGGAAGCAGGGCTTACTGCTCGTCCAACCAAGTGCATGATTGGTTACCAGACTCTGGAATTTCTAGGTCACACCATCACTCCAGGACACATTGTCCCAGAAGAGAAGAACCTGGAGAAAATCAGAAATGCACCAAGGCCAAAAACGAAGAAGGATGTGCGATCTTTTCTCTCGTTGTGTGGGTTCTACCACAAATTTATCCCACATTTCACTGAACTGGGAGCTCCGTTGACCGAAACCTTGAAAAAGGGATTACCGGATCAAATCATTTGGACACCAGAATGTGAGAATGCCTATAGTCAGTTAAAGGAGGCATTGGTCAGCAAACCTGTATTACAGCTCCCTGACCTTTCCAAACAATTTGTGTTGAGAACAGATGCGAGTGCGATTGGAATTGGAGCCGCTTTGTTACAGGAAGGAAAAGACGATGCTTCGGTTTTGAAACCTGTGGCATACGCAAGTAAGAAACTTCTACAGGCGGAGAGGAATTATTCAACCGTCGAGAGAGAGTGCTTGTCCCTCGTATGGGCAGTGCAAAAATTCCAGCCCTATTTGTATGGAGTTAAGTTTCGAGTCCAGTCGGATCATCAGCCCCTGATGTTCCTGGCTACTTCTCAGAAGCTCAACGCCCGTTTGATGCGGTGGTCGTTGTTACTTCAACCTTATAATTTCACAGTGGAGTACATTCCTGGGAAGGAAAATGTTGGAGCGGATTTCTTGTCAAGACACCCAGCTCCTGAAGAAGAAGAATGAATCATATGGATTAAACTCACGGTGGAGAAGAGTGAGATGGACTACTCTCTTAGGAGGGGGCCTATGTCACAAAATAAAACCGTGTGTTTAACCGGTTGATTATTATAGAGGATTTTCTGATTAAGCGGACGATCTGCCAGCGACAACTATTTTTACTAACTGGAAAAAACAAAGCGGATGTCAAAATCCCAGGACAATATTTGTAGCTGCACGTGTACATCTCTAACGGATTTGGAACATTTGGTGGTGATGGAGACAGATCCCGGCAGCGCCGTGGCAGTTTGTCAACATTTGAATACAAATGGAAGCAGTGGGGTCAGCCCATATACACATTTGGTGGTGAGTGAGGAGGAAGTGAGTGTGCTGAATCATATATCACTTTGACTAGTCATAAACATATCAGAGGGAAAACGGAAGTACTTAGCACGGAAGTAACAGTACATATGTCAATTCTTGGTTTCCGGAACATCGAGAAGATTGACGGGGTTATTTGCAACTGTTGTTGGGGGTATCCAGGAACTCGCTGGCTTGTTTTGGGAATCAATACCTGTGATGACAAATCTAACATGGAGGGAGCCAGAGGGGGGATGGATCCCTGACAGGGGATGATCTGCCAATGTGCCACCTGTGTGGGGGCATAAAGGATAACGTCACGTGGCCAACTTTGGTAGTTTGCCATATAAACCCGAGTTGGGACCAACTAGGGGGACTTGAAAATGCTCTAGTCGGAGTGCCAGGGCACTGCAGTGCTTAGTGGAAATAATATCTACCGTGTGTTAATTAGTGACTTAATTTTACACGTGCCTATAATGGCAGATGTAGATATGATTGATAGGACTGCAGTAGTGCCATTTAAGGTATAACCTATTATAATATTAGTTCTAATTAATATAGACTGTGGCCTTGTTAAACTATAGTGTGATGATTAGCACTGTTAGTGGAAACTAGTTAGAGTAGAATAGTGATATTAACTCTGCTAGTTAAGAATAGATTAGTGAAGTGTTGATAAGCTTTACTAGTTGAGAATTGAGTAATGAGGGATAATTGGGATCTTCCCGTAGGTGTCCCTGGTGGGCGGGGTTCCGCATTCTGTTTGCTGATTTTTTCTTTGTCATAGCCTGATTCGGCTCTAGGTGGGTAGCTAATCTGCTCTATGACTAAGTCTAGTTAGCTAAAGATCATTAAGCAAGGTGATAGGCTTACACTCAGCCGAAAGGATCAGTGACTAGTACTATCACCAGATGTGTTGTTTCTATCCTAGGTTCCCTACCAGATCCAAGGAAACTCAACAAAGTTTTGGGAAAGAATCCAATCCCATTCGGAAGAACACCAGTTCAACAATCAATAAAGTTGCATACAGAACGTACCTAAAGCTAGAAGGAAGTTGATTCACCAAAGAGAGTGATGCGTACTGATGCACCACACAGCATCAGACAGTAGTAACGAACTGAAAACATTAAGTCTAATAATTACATAGTGTGATATAATCTCGTGTAATAGAACACAAGACTTGATACTTGAGGCTAGATAGACACGAGGGAGGATCCAGTACAGTAACAATTAACATTAATGACTGTGTACACACTACAAAGGACTTGTGCAGTTTTTTTTTAAGGAACGATAGGAACGGACATTGTGTAGGGTGCAACCGGTCCATGATTAACTGTTAATACCACCGGTGTCTATTTCGGATGATCATGAAATTGGATTACCAGAGGTCTACAGAGGCAAAGCAGTATCCGGCAAGATGGTTTCGGCACTGGGTGAGATGTACATGTTCTGACGTAACGTGCTGTGGTCTATCCTTGCTGGGATCAGCTGACTGGGTTGTTGTCTGAGAGTCCGATTCTACACACTTTATAGAACACGTCACACATTTTCTTCACATACACGTCTCATATACGTTACACTTTTATTTTAATAAATTAATCTTTATTAATTTTTAGAAACAAGAGTTGTTGAGTATGTTGCGTTGGGAAGTATGAGAGGGGGCATAGTACGACAGTGAGAGAGTGATAGGAAAAGGTGTCCATAGGCTGATGGAGTGTGTTGGACGGAAGCTGGTGGATTCTCCAGAATATTGAGAGGAAAAAAAAAATATTATAATGTGGGTGTCGACTCTCCTCACTCCAGGGACGACACTTTAAAGGAGGACACGACAATAACATACGTACATCATACACTCCTGCCTATATAACATACGTACATCATACACTACTGCCTATATAACATACGTACGTCATACACTCCTGCCTATATAACATACGTACATCATACACTCCTGCCTATATAACATACGTACATCATACACTCTTGCCTATATAACATACGTACATCATACACTCCTGCCTATATAACATACATACATCATACGCTCCTGCCTATATAACATACGTACATCATACGCTCCTGCCTATATAACATACGTACATCATACACTCCTTCCTATATAACATACGTACATCATACGCTCCTGTCTATATAACATACATACATCATACACTCCTGCCTATATAACATACGTACATCATACACTCCTGCCTATATAACATACGTACATCATACACTCCTGCCTATATAACATATGTACATCATACGCTCCTGCCTATATAACATACGTACATCATACACTCCTGCCTATATGACATACGTACATCATACACTCCTGACTAGATAACATACGTACATCATACACTCCTGCCTATATAACATACGTACATCATACACTCCTGCCTATATAACATACGTACATCATACACTCCTGCCTATATAACATACGTACATCATACACTCCTGACTAGATAACATATGTACATCATACACTCCTGCCTATATAACATACGTACATCATACACTCCTGCCTATATAACATATGTACATCATACGCTCCTGCCTATATAACATACATACATCATACACTCCTGCCTATATAACATACATACATCATACACTCCTGACTAGATAACATATGTATATCCTACGCTCCTGACTATATAACATACGTACATCATACGCTCCTGCCTATATAACATATGTACATCATACGCTCCTGCCTATATAACATACATACATCATACACTCCTGCCTATATAACATATGTACATCATACACTCCTGACTAGATAACATATGTATATCCTACGCTCCTGACTATATAACATACGTACATCATACGCTCCTGCTTTGATTTGAGCATATAGTCGGTGCTGGTCTTCGTCCCAGAAGGGGGGATAACCAACAAGAAGAATGTACAACACGACTCCTGTAGAACAAAACAAACAGTTATGCCCACATTAAAACACCAAATAAACCTTTATTTTAAACATGAGCATGAGGTAAAGCAATAATGTATTCACAGTTTTAGAATACATTAGACTCACATTTGTCAACCTCCTAGTCTTTTATCCACATCACAATTAACTGATCAAGTGCCATGGGATGATAAGTGACCTGCACCTGCTATGGGTTTATATTTCGCTGAAATGTTGTCACTGTGTTACAACACATGTCTACTACCATACTGATAACTTTTAAGCCATAACTGTGACACACCACAACTTCCCATTTTCTGTCTTTCATTGTTTGGTCAAAGCCTACTTTGGCACAGAATGGGTCAAATTTTCAGTAAAACCTTTTCATACAGTCACATTGGACATACGGTGCTAGACCCAAATTTATATCGACCAATCAGCATTCAGAGGGTGATATGGTCAGTATCATCCCAGCCAACTTTACTTCCCAAGGCTTCCATGGCTCCCTACAACTATTCTGTAAATATAAACAGCATGTCCCAAGGCTCCTTACAACTATTCTGTAAATATAAACAAGTCCCGAAGAAGGAACCTGCTTTGGTTCTGTGATATCTTCCTCTTCTGCATTCGGCTGGAATGTTGTTTTAGATGTACTTGCGCTGTGCCTGTTTACAGCAGAGCTGCAATATTTGCACACCTTTCAGCTGACACATCCAACTTCTCCAGGCATTTGTTGGCTGAGTTACCTTCCTTGGGTCTGTGATATGAGAGGGACATTACATTTTGTAGGTCTGAGTGCACGGAGGAAAAAGTAATCAGTCTTATCTGAATTAGCGTTGTGACGAACGTGGGCATCAAATCCTCGCCTGACTGCATTCATGACATTATCAGCGTAGTTCTCTACCAACTACACAAACATACCTCATATATAATGTATGCCACAGAATCACAAACAATGAATGAACAATTAGAAAATCAAATACAAAATGTGGATATACTAAAGAATAAGGCGTATTTCATGTGAACAACACATTTTATTTAATGTAGAGGACTTAACGAATCTGAAAATAAGGAGAGAAACAGAATTTTAAGAATTCACAAATTTTAGCCACAGTAGGAGGGAAGACATGACACTCTTATAAAAGACATAGTGGAGGGTGAAGTCAAAAATAGGCAAGAGGTAGACACGTAAAAGGTAAACAAGTATGAAGTAGGCAGGTAAGAGGTAGACATGTAAGACGTAGGCAAGTAAGATGGGTGTGTGAGGGCTGGTCTGGTTCGCAAGATCAGTCCCGCATCAGGCGTTTGTTGTCTCGGATGGCTGTGTGAGGTGCACCTAACTGGGATCTTCCTAGTCGACGCAAGTTAGCGAGGTAGGCGTTTCAAGAATGTAATCGCAACATGAAGCCAAAGTCGTGGTTTGAGCAGGCGAAAGAGCAAATTTTTTACGACCGTTTCGACAAAGTCTCGATAAGTGCCCACTCTCTCTCGATGAATAGTGAGCCTGCAGTCAGTAAGCTGGTATAGCCTTTCGGTCAGTCCTGCCTGGCATAGCTTGGAAGCTCGTCGGTAGGCGTCCAGTGATTTTGCATGTATCAACTTGTACCAGGGGGCGTGCTTTAGTGATGCTACTCTTGGCTTGCGTGTGTGTGAATAGTCTGTCTGTCGATAGATGTCTGGTTGATCCTGCCTGTAGTCATATCCTTGTCTCAAAGATTAAGCCATGCAAGTCTAAGTTCATACTGTCTCACGGTGAAACCGCGAATGGCTCATCAAATCAGCCGAGGTTCCTTAGATGACATGATCCTACTTGGATAACTGTGGCAATTCTAAAGCTAATACATGCTTACCAAGCTCCGGCCCTCACGGAAAGAGCGCTTTTATTAGTTCAAAACCAATCGTTGCCCTTCGTGGGGCGCTGCGTTCCCACTGGTGACTCTGGATAACTTTGTGCTGATCGCATAGCCTTATGTGCCGGCGAAGCATCTTTCAAATGTCTGCCCTATCAAATGCTGATGGTACGTGACATGCCTACCATGTTTGTAACAGGTAATGGGGAATCAGGGTTCGATTCTGGAGAGGGAGCATGAGAAATGGCTATCACATCCAAGGAAGGCAACAGGCGTGCAACTTACCCACTCCCAGCACGGGGAGGTAGTGATGAAAAATAACAATATGGGACGAGATACGGGATGAGAGGGCCTGGCCATTAATCACTCTCTGCTGCATGGAGGTAAGGTGCTGAGCCGGCAGCACATGTAGCCTACCTCGTGAGCGTTACTAAAGGTGAAAAAGTGCCCCAATTGCATGCAATGGTTACGATGCAAGTCTCTATAAAAAAAACTCATTGAGTGAGAGTAATCAAAGAGGAAACATCTCAACACGAAACGGAATGCTTGGCTAGCGAATCCATTACGTGGAAGTCTGAAGCAAAAGCTTACCAAGTGAATGTACATCTCATTAACATGAAATGGAACGCTTGGCTAGCGAACCCATTACATGGAAGTCTGAAGCAAAAGCTTGCTGAATGGATGTCGCCTGCAGACTTATCATTCCTCGTTTGCGTGGGGAGCGGCCAGTGGTGAACGAAATACCCAAGTGGAAGTGAGGAATTAAAGCAGCCATGAGAAGGACGTGGCAATTCCTTGGGTGAGCCCAGTCTCAGAGTGCTATGTACCAGCTCTGCAATTATGGCAGCCTCCTTGGATGGCGGGGAATGCCCATGGTCTGCCCCTGCCTTCCCTTGAGGGTTGACCATGATGTCTTTGACCACTCTAACTTGACCAGCTGAGATGTGGACGACACCACAACAGTAAGAGTCTAAAGTCCCTCAAAACCCCAGGGAAGGTAAACCCGTAAAAATGCACACAGAAGTCAGATGTGCCAGCCTAATGGTTGCAAATAAAATTGGCACAACGTAAAAATGTCCGAGTGAAATGTCCTTCATGCCTGGAACAGCTCTGACTATCTTGCCTTCTGGGCACAGCCTCCAGCACGCATCCGAATCGAAAGCTCGCTGAGTGGATATCATCTTCAGACTGACTGCTCCTGGTTTGTGCTGGGAGCTGCCTGTGGCGAACGAAATGCCCAATACATGGAAGTGAGGAATTAAAGCAGCCATGTGCAGTATGTAGCGATTCCTTGAGTGATCCCAGTACCAAAGCGCCATGTGTCGGCTCTGCAATTATGGGAAGCCTCCTTGGATGGTGGTAAATGCCCCTG
>JACEFZ010005108.1:0-23366 GCA_014155875.1 Cepaea nemoralis
AAAAAATTAAGATGAGGGGGAAAACAACCACCAAAACCCCAAAAAATGTTTACAAAACCCCCTAAATTTAACTTTTTCTTTGATGGATTTCCCACTGGATTATTTCAGCTCCACTAGGATTCTTTGTTCTAACTCACAACTTACTTAGCATTATTATAATCCGCCGCAGTCCAAAACTCCAGACAAACGCTAACATTGTGATGACATCTATTGCTGGTGCTGATATATATTTATCTCTTATTTATATTATCAACGGAATTCTTTACTTGCCTAAGATTATGAATCCACTATGGAACAAATCTCTAATTGACGCAATTGCTTGCGGAGCAAGCTACTCTTCTTTACTACTGTCTGTCAGCCAAATGGGGACCATCGCAGTTGATCGCTATATCTATATTGCCCACCCACTGTATTACATGGCACATGTCACAAAGCGACGAGTGTATACCATCATTGCCTGTTTCTGGCTTGCGGCGCTAGTTTATAGCTTAATCCCACTATTCGTGTACAGAAACACGTCAAACTACCACAGATGTTTGCTAACCAATCCGCCCATTGAATATATAACTGTTCCGGGAGTCCTATATCATATGGAAATCATCTTAATTTGTGTTTGCTATTTCAAAATAGCTCGTTTGGCATTTCAGCGTAAAGAAAGCCAGCCAAGCTAGACAACTACGTTTGGACGGAGGCAAATCAAGAAAGAAAAGTAGGACAGCAGCCTGGAGAAGTGTAAAGTTTTTCGCGACAATGTATGGCATCTCTTTTGTGTGCACCTATCCAGGATGTGTAGCGACTGTCATAAATATTATAGACTCGGACTCGATTCCACCCTATCTGTTCATGTTGCTGATGTTCTTGGTTTTAATGCATTCAACGTTTAATTTTGTGTCATTTCTAAACATGAACAATGATTTTTGTCATGGCTTCAAACAAATATTTGTAGAGATGCAACCCAAGTGTTTGAAAACAAACAATACAAACGGAATCTAAGAATGATACTTCGTAGAAATGTAGCAGAAGTCAATACCTGACCATGAAGGAGTAGGCGGAGAAAATTGAAATTTGGCACAGTGCTTATTCCTTCCCTATGTAGCCACTACCTGAATTTATGCATTTCTGCGGACCTTGAAAAGACCTTCAGAATAAAACAACCTATTTTTCAAACTAAACCAGTTATCACAAGCCAGTATCACATCTTCGTCACTGTCAAAATGATTTCCTTTCAGCTGCTTTTTAAAGATTTTGGGAAAGAAAAAATTCTGATAGAGCCAAATGTGGAAAATATGGTGGGTGTGGAAGAATTTCAATATTCAGATCATTTTCAGTTTTCAGCACAATCCGTGCTTTATGGAGGGCGCGTTGTCTTGAAGCAAAGGCAGAATTTGCGTACAAGTTATCGTTCGTTTTCTGGTCACAGCCTTTCTTAGTTTGATAAGGAGATCTGCATAGTACTGCCCATTAAGCGCGTTGCCATGAAGCATGTAATCTTTCAATATGACACCTTTGACGTCCCAAAAAACAGTCAGCATCACTTTCCTTGCAGATTTTTGTCCTCTTGGGTTGAAATGTGTTTGCGAGCCCGGGGTTTTCCACAGCATGCTGGCAATTTTGGATTCTGGGTCATAATGGTGAATCCAAGTCTCATCTACCCGTCACCAAGGTCGTCAACATGTTTTACGACCAGCCATATGTTGAGCAACTGGCCAAAGCAATAAATCCGTTTTTGTTTCTGTTCACATGTCAGCAGGCGCGGGACCCAGCGGGCACACACTTTTCTCATGTTCAGTCTGTTGTGTAAAATTCTAAAACCTGTTCTGTTACTCAGGTTTGCTGAACCCCGATATCTCTGCAATTGTAATTTTCCTATCCTGGTCTTCACTTTGCAGCATTTGCATCATTGCACTCTGAGGACGGTCGTCATGATCTTGGCAGATCAGCAACTTGGGAACGGCCTCACTTTAAACTGTAAACACCAATTCTTTTTACAGAAGCATACGAAGGACAAACTTCCTCAAGCACTGGCGCCATCTCCCTGTGTATTTCTGTATGTATTTTCCCCCGTAACATCAAGAATTTTATCACAGTCCTGTCGTCTGATTTCTCCATTGTTCTGACAAACCGTTGGATGTGCAGATCTGGTCAATAGGGTGTATTGTGTCGTGCACAATATAGGGAAACCTAGTTGAGGAGGGAAATTCATAATTCATATGTCCATTACAAATTGGATGAGCTATACATGTCCCAAATTTCAATTTTCTCCGCCTACTCCTTCGTGGTCAGGCAAAAGACTTATGAGAAGCCCCTTGTATGATCACGCAAACGAATATTGGGTATATGGTGCTATCTCCATTTTATTGTTTACCCATGGACAATCTAAAAATCTATCACACATTATGTAAAGGGATATGGACATATGGTATACGGCCAAAAGATTGGAAGAGAACCATCTTCATTCCAATTCAAAAAAGGGAAACCTGAAAGTACGCACCAACTATAGAATTGTTGCCCTGATCAGTCATGCAAGTAAAATTCTACTAAAAATCATAATTGGAAGACTTCATAAGAAAATGGAAGACGAAATTAACGTTGTTCAAGCTAGATTAAGACAAGGAAGAGGAACCAAATATCAAATACACAACATGCGTGTAATAATAGAGAAGTGCTGAGAATTTAATGTAAACATATTCTCGTATTTTGCGGATTATTCAAAGGCATTTGACTGTGTATAACATCGGAAACTTTGAGAAATCATGAGAAATATTGCCTTTCTATCATATGTAATACAACTCATAAAAATGCTCTATCTGGACCAACAAGCAGCGGTTAGATTAGATGGTGAGACATCAGATTAGTTTGACATAAAGCAAGGAGTCCGTCAGGGCTGTGTGCTGTCCCCCTAATTGTTTAACCTGTACGCCGACAATATAAGGAGCGTTCATTTGAAATCCGTTCGTGCCACATCGCGCATAATTGCGTAGGTTGAACATGATCATGTCATAGTCATGTCATAAGTACTGACCAATGAACATGCTTATCGACGCATGATGCATAGATTCTGTTTCTGACCGTTGAAAAAATGGCCGTGTTGATCTAAAATCCGTTCAAAGAAGCTCAATGAGCGGTGATTCAGTTTCTTTCATTTGAAGGATGTCGACCAGTGGACATTCATCGAAGAATGCAGGCAGCGTACGGTAACAAATGTGTGTCGAAGACAACTAGTGACAGACTGGGCACGAATGTTTCGGAAAGGACGTCAGTTCACGACACATCTTCGACGGCGCGAGTCAAGCGCATATTGTTGCAACAGAAAACACCATCGCCAAAATTGATGCAGCAGTACAGATGAACCGTTGTCGAAGCATACGTTCGCTAGGGAAAGAATTTGATGTGTCAATTGGGACAATTCAAAAGGTCGTTCGTAAGAAACTGCACTATCGGAAGGCGTGTTCACAGTGGGTACCATGGATGTTGACCGACCATCAAAAAGAAGAACGCGTGGGATGGTGTTTGAACCACTTGTTGCGTTACAGAGTGGAGGGTGGTGCATTTCTCTTCCGCATAGTGGCAGGCAATGAATCATGGTGTCACCACTTTGAGCCGAGCAGCAAAAGAGAGAGCATGCAATGGAAGCATGCTGGAATCACCAAAAGCCAAAAAATTCAAGTTACAGGTTTCCGATGGTAAGGTTATGCTGAGCGCATTGTTTTACAATGAAGGGCTATTGTTGGCCGACTTTAAAGAACCGTGGTGTCAACATCAACTCTACCCACTACTTGCAAACACTAGACAAGCTGCAAAACGCCACCAAGAATAAACGACCCAGGCATGCTTTTCTCGCGGTGTGATTTTGTCGCACGATAATGCTCGTCCGCATGTCGGAAAGATTGTGCAGGAAGCATTAGCAAGGAAGAATGTGGGAAATTCTGCAACATCCAGCTTACAGTACTGATTTGTCACCATGTGATTTTCATTTGTTCGGACCTTTAAAAAAGCTCTAAGGGGCAATGATTTCACACAGATGCGACGTAATGAACGCGTTAAACACTTGGTTCAGTGAGCAACAACATTCCTTTTTTTTGCGGACGGCATTCGCCGCCTACCTAAGCAATGGGATGCCTGAATGCCTACGGCGACTTCTTCTGACCAACGCATGGTGCGTAATTCATTCAACATGAATGCTTTGTTTAATACTACCACACCTGTTAATGTTTCTTTCATGCTTTTGTAATAAAGCCTTTTGAACGGGTTTCAAATGAACTTCTTCAGCGTTCCGAGCCATTGAGGTTCTTTGCTGCAGATACAATCCATCTCCATTCGTCTCTCTGGTTGACCTTCTCTTGCCAGTTGTTGATTCCAAGTGCTTGTAGGTCTGTATATATATTATCTCTCCACCGTCTTCTTGGTCTACCTCGGGGTCTACGGTCATTTATTTCCTGAGTGTAAGCGAGTTTTGTTTCCCTATTATCTTCCATTCTTTCTATATGCCCCAGCCATTGTAGTCTATTAGCCTTCATGATACCAGTGATTAGCGGGGACTTAAACAGATCATAAATGTCTTTGTTACTTCTTCTTTTCCACTCTCCACTTTGTGTATCCCTAATGGGTCCAAAGATGCGTCTTAAAACTTTGTTCTCAAAGGTTTGTAACAAGGCTTCGTCTCCTTTCGTTGTACTCCAGGTTTCAGAGCCATACAGCACAACTGGTCTGATCAGTGTTTTGTATATTGTGATTTTGGTGTTACGAGATAGCGCCTTTGATTTTAGTAGATGTTGTAGTGCATAGTATATCTTATTTCCAGAATTGATTCTAGTTTGTATTTCTTCCCATTATGATGTTGGAGCAGTTGAAGATTGTACCCAGGTATTTGTATGTTTCCGTTCTTTTAATGGTCATATTATCTATTTGTATGTGGCCAGAGTTTTTAGCCATTCCTTCTCTTGAAATTACCATATATTCTGTCTTATCTTGGTTGATAACCAGCCCCATCTGTTGGGCTTTTTCCTTTAAGTGAGTCAATATTTCCAATGTCTTTTGTTCATTTTCCCCTATAATATCTATATCATCTGCATAACCAAGCAGCTTGGATGTTCCTCCAATATCACATTCCTCCTTTACCCTCCTTACAACTTTCTCTAGAGCCAGATTGAAGAGTAGCGGCGATAGTGCATCACCCTGTTTCAAGCCAGATGTTATTTGGAAAGGGTCTGATTTCCTGCCTTTATATGTTACTATATTATAAGTATCTTCCATGCATAGTCTGGTCATGTTGATTAACTTCCTTGGTATTCCAAATTCCCGCATAGCATTCCGATAGACTATTCCTATGGACACTATCATAAGCCTTTTCAAAATCCACAAAAATGTTATGGAGATCTCTTTTATATTCTCAATTTTTCTCGGCTATTTGTCGTAAGATAAATAATATCTGATCTATTGTTGATCTGTTTTGTCTAAAACCCGCCTGGTAGTCACCTAATATGTATTCTGAATATGGTTTTAGTCTATTTAGTAATACTGCGGATAGTATCTTATAGCTTGTGGACAGTAGTGGTCATCATCATCATCATCATCATCATCATCATCTTCCACTTCTGCCGTCAAGCGTCGTGGGGAGGAATAATTTGCGTTCCAGCGCCCGGTGGACGGCACTGGATAGTGTCATTCCGTGTGGTTGTACAATGTCTCTGATGTCGTCAATCCATTTTCTTCTTGGACGTCCTCGTGGTCTCGTCGCAGATGATCTTTGATGTAAGGCCAGTGATGGTAGTTGCTGATGTTGCATTCTAACGACATGGCCAAACCACTTGATCT
Organism: Cepaea nemoralis; assembly: GCA_014155875.1. Classification (NCBI taxonomy): domain Eukaryota; kingdom Metazoa; phylum Mollusca; class Gastropoda; order Stylommatophora; family Helicidae; genus Cepaea; species Cepaea nemoralis. The sequence continues at coordinate 5,815 of JACEFZ010005108.1, forward strand.
TCTGTCTTTCAATAAATGTGGCACAAGGTGTTGATCCCACAGTCTGTCTGATAGTAGCATTTCTTACTCGGTCTCGGATTGTTAAGTTGGCAGCTCTCCTCAGGCATCTCATTTCGCAGGTGTTGATTTTGCGAAGGTGTAATTTGGATAAAGTCCAGGTTTGAGATTGATAGCATAGGGTTGGTGTGAATATGCTGTTTATTATCTGTCGTTTTGCGGACATGGGTATGTTTGGATGCTTCAGTAAGGGTGATAGTTGATATGTAAGTGCACTAGCTTTTTGACATCTGATTTCAATTTCTCTGTCCAATCTGCCATCTTCTGTGATCATACTTCCAAGGTATTTGAATTCTTTAACTTGTTTAAGAGGTGTGTTATTTATCTGTATACTTAGTGTGCCTGGCGATCTGCTAACTTGCATTACTTCGGTTTTGGCTGTGTTTATACTCATATTGTATCTGCTGCAGGTTGAACTCAGATTAGTAATATGATTTTGTAGTCTGCCCTCATCGCTGTAAAACAGGCACTGATCGTCTGCAAATAGAAGTTAATTTATTCCTTGTGGGTCAGTTGTTTCATCTGGAGTAAAGAGTTCTAAATTTTCTGAATCTGTTCTGTCGAGACTTGCTTCTTTGGAAATTCTGTCCATGTAGATATTGAATAGCAGGGGAGAGAGCACACATCCCTGTCTCACTCCTGTATTGACTGTGAACATATCTGATATACCTTCTTGTGTTCTTACTGCACTTTGGCTCGAGTGGTACATGGCTATGATGTTTTCTAGCAGTTGCCCTTCTATCCCATAGTCTTCAAGAATGGTCCATAATTTGTATTTGTCTACTCTATCGAAAGCCTTTTCCTGATCCACAAACACAATATTCTGCCGGTCACTATATTCGATAGTTTTTTTACAAATTTGTCTAAGTGTAAATAGTGCATCAGTGCAACTTTTACCTTTCCGAAAACCGAATTGTGCTTTGCTTAACTGTTGTTCAACTATTGGTCTATATCTTTGTTCCAAAAATGTATGCAAAACTTTGGGAACAAAGAGCTAGACCAATAGTTGTGCATACATTTTCCCTATATGGCTCAGGAGTGATATACCTCTGTATGTTTCGCACTCTCTCATATTGCTTTTCTTTTTCCATATTGGTACTATTATTGCCTGTTGCCAAACATCTGGGACTTTTCTTTCTTCCCATGCTATGTTAAAAAGTCTTGTTAGCCATTTAACTCCTGTTTCCCCACAGGCCTGAATAGCTTCTGTGGTTATTCCATCTGGACCTGGTGATTTGTTTTTAGGACTTTTCTGTATAACTGCTTTGACTTCTGCAGGTATGAAATTTGGTTCTTGCTGTCCCTGACATTTAGGCACAAAAGTGAGGTTGTCTATGTTATGTGTGGGGTTAAGTAGTTCTTGAAAGTATTCTGCCCACCTTGCTAGTCCTTGTTATGGATTATATTTGACATGCGTTGATTTTCGAGAATTCGCTAGACGGTGACGCGGTTATCTACACAGATGGGTCGGTCGTCCGACATGTGAGAAGCTCATGGGCCTTTACAGCTCGGGCCGGAGGGAGAATTGTGAAGGAGGACTCTGGTGCTTTCACTGAAACCACAAGTAGCCTGACCATGGAAGTCATGGCAGTAAGTAAAGCAATAACATGGCTCGAGACACAGACATTCACTAGGGCTTGTTTCCTTAGCGACTCAATGAACATGATCAAGAGGATAGAGGAGGGGTCGATCCGAAGAGAATGGTTGCTGCCTCTGGAGCGGTCCCGCCTGGCAAAGATTAGTTTCATCTTCGTGCCAGGGCATGCGGGAGTACAAGGAAATGAGCGGGCTGACAAGCTCGCAGGTGAGGCTACTGTGGAGGGCGGACGCGCCATGGACCAGACTGACATTCTGAATGCAATACGAGAAGTAAGACTTTTGCGAGAACCAAGTGATGACTGTGAATCTGCAACAATGGCCAGACTGCGAGAGCAGCAAATTAAAAGAGGTGTGGCCAAACAAGAACACTACGCAGGAAGCCAAAGAGGATTGATAGACCAACACAGAACTGGCGTCGTTAGCCGCTACACGCTGCGGGATTTGCTGAGGAGGGGATCCGAGCACTTATGGCTGAATGGTTCGATGTGCAATGAGGATGATCTGTCGACTAACTAACTAACTAACTATGGATTAAATATCGGTATACCTCTTTTGCTGTTTATGATGGTGGTTGGGTTGTAAGATGCATCTCTGTTTCTCATTGTGGTGACACGTTTATAAAATTCTCTTGGGCAGTCTTTGCTAAGGGTCGCCATCTGTTCACCGTATATTCTCCAGGATTCATCTATAGATGCTCTAATTGTTCGTTTGGCATTACGTCGTGGTATTCTATAAGTAATATAGTCCTGTTCAGATTTAGTTGCGATCCACAGTAGTGATATTCCTCTATAATTTTCACACTGGAACTTGTCTCCTTTCTTAAAGATAGGTCTCAATAATGACTCTTTCCAGTCATGGGGTAATTCTTCTGCCCTCCAGAGTTTTATTATTAGTTCGTATAGCTTTAGATGTAATGCATGGCCACCCGCCTTTATAAATTCAGCAGCAATTCCATCAGCCCCAGTTGCCTTATTGTTTTTAAGTCGTGTGATTACATATAGGATTTCTTCCAATGCAGGTACTTCAATTTGTGATTCACACGTTAGAACCTCTTCCTTCGGGAAAGTGTTACTTGGAGCTTCACAATTTAGTAATTCAACATAATATTCTTTCCATGTGTTGCACAAATCCTTATTGGTATTTATCATATTCCTATTTTTGTCTTTTAAACCATATGTGTTGTGTTGGTGCCCTCGTTTCATTGACTTCAGTTCTTTAAAATACTTTCTGAATTAGTTTTTCTGGTGATTAGTTTCCATATCTTTGATTATATTACTCATATATTCTCGCTTCTGCTGTCGAACTATTTGTGTAGCCTCTTTACATTCATTTCTATATTGCTCTTCCTTTTGGATGTTGTTGATGTCATTTAGCTATAGCTATCTGGCATTCTTTTTCCTAATGACTGTTTCTTCACATTTTTTATCTGTTCTTTCTATGCGCGGTTAACACACCGAAACATTCTTCTGCGGTAGTTTGAATTGTATTGTTGATGTTCAATCAAGTTTGGTCAACGCTTTCCTCCAACGGGTTTTGTAGAATTTCAAGTTTACATTTTATTTCATCTGCAAATTTCTCTTTGACAGTAATTTCTTGTAGTTTTTCAATGAACGCCCGTGGTATATTGAGAAATGGCAGAGATGTTATAAACAGGGAGCTCTATGATGCCCTAATTATCGATGGTCATGACGTACTAGAGATTAGACATGCTGATGATACAGTATTGCTATCCACAACACAAGATGGTGTAGAAAATCTAATAGTCCTCAACTCAATTGAATAGTGAAAATCGCAACTTATATCTTAACATAGCAAAAACAAAGATAGTGCATACATGATCGTACTACTATGGAGAAAGAATTATATGTTAACGAGGAAACATTTGAGGTGGTAGGAAGTTTCGAATATCTTGGGTCATTGATTACCATCAATGGTGACACAATGAAAAAAATTAAAAGACGACTATCTATTGCTCTTCAAAGACTAAAACAACTGAATAAATTGTGGAGTGAGACAGATAGAACTACAAAAATTAGATCTTTAAGAGCATGCAACTTTCCCATTGCAACATACGCCTGTGAGACCTGGAACCTTACTAAACAAGCTGAACAGCGCATAAATTCCTTTGAATATAAATGTTGTAGACGAGTTCTAAGAATATCTTAGATAAAGAAAAGAACAAATGCATGCATACTTCAAGAGCTGAATATTGAAGTAGGTTGGCTATTAAAGAAGATAAGACAACTGGAATTGAACTATTTTGGTCACTTGAAACGTCACGAAAGTTTGTAGAGAACAATAATGGAGGGTTATAGGCCTGGGAAGAGAGGAAAATGAAGGCCCCGGTGAAGGCCGGGATTTGTTCTCATGGACATCTAGTAACAAAATATCCCCTGGTCTCTGGGTAGTGAGATCGGACGCCCGTGTGCATTGATGCGCATGTAAAATAATCCCTTGGCAGTTGGAAATGAAAAGGAGTAGTCTAATGGTGCTGCCCGGGAAACATTTCAAGTTAGCAATCTACCCAAAGTATTTCAGGATTGTCGTCGGTGCCACGGAGTTCTTGCACTGAGCTGAGATTCTCCGGACTCAGGCTTGAGTTATGAGTAGAACGGAGCACTTATGGATTACACCCGTGTACCGTGATGTTGATCCGTCGACTAAACTAAACTAAACTAAATGAATGAATGGACATCCAATGGTTTATGTAGTCAATATACAAGCGGCTGCACTTTCTTTCCTGAAAATGTCATGATATCAATCTTTGTCTGGGCCAGCCCAGCCAGTGAGCAGAGAACAGTTACAACATAAATCGACACATCAATGTGGATTCTAATACATGATCATTGGACCGACTGGACAACGTCCTAACCACTGCCCTACACAGGTACCCATCAAGTGTGCAATAATCTAAGTCAGTGTTTTCATAGTATCTTCTATAATGGACAAAGTGTGAGTTAGAAATATAAAGAAAGAACAATAGAAGATGGTTGCTCCGATAGTTTGATTAACATCATTAATGTCAACACATTACAAGATGTAGTACCATACTGACCTACACCAGCTCCATGTGAAGACTAGAACAGTCGCTTGAAAGTCCACAGGGTCGACGTCATTGCACCGAGTTTTTATCTCATATGGCTCGGTCTCTTTCCGCAGCGTGGAAAGCGTCGCACAAAGCACGAACTCCTTAGCTCCAGCGACGACCCACGAGGAGTCTCCGAAAAATTCACTCGTGAACCGAAGGACGTGGCTCGGAATCGAACCCACAACCTTCGGAGCCCGAGTCAGACGGTACATGTGAAGACTATCTACACGGAGTTGTCAACAAGTTCAAGTTGACTGTAACTTTCTTTTGATTGATTCATGCTGACGCCTGACGATGTTCGAAGAAGGTGAAGATAAACTGCAAATATACACGACGATAAGAGTAATAAAGTGTAAATTGTGCCCGTGCTTCTGTATTCCAATGGCAGATATAATAAAATACACAGTGCCTGATACATATCATAATATAAGGCTGTAGGCGAAACAATGATAAATATGAAACTAATCATCCATACAAACTACTGAGCGTAATCTTGCCAGGAAATCAACAATCAGCTGAAAGATGCTAATGTTGACAGCGATGTCCCGTAAAGGATATGCAGATATTTTTAAAACATCCATAAGACTGTCACATATACACGTGTTCGCTCCCTTGTCATCTTCCTCGTGTAATATTCGAATGTATCAAGCCAGTGCCATGACATGACTCCCGTGTGAATGACAGAAAGAGTTCGTTTTTCCTGAGGTCAGTCCAAAATCATTTAATCAGATTCGATTTAATCAAATCCAGAAACAGAAGTGACAACCGATATCTGACTGAAAATAAACGTCATTGCTAATATGATGTCATTCATTGTCAAAGATGCAACAAAAACTATTTCCGCTTCAGCTATTCAGTAAAACATATTGCAAAATCCACAAGCGAACATTCAGAGACTCACAAATGATGATTGCCGTAATGTATACAATATACATGTCAAAGCTCCTCTTGATACAGGGGTCTGTTTCATTGGATGTCATATTGTTGCTTGCTTATAGGTTCAATTTATTTATATTATTATTATTAACGTTGTTATTATTACTGGGAGTCTCTGTGGCGAAGTGGTCACGCCGTTTAACTCGGGCTCCGAAGGTTGTGGGTTCGATTCCGGGCCGCGTCCTTCGGTTCACGAAGTAAATTTTTCGGAGACTCCTGTGGGTCATCGCTAGAGCTACGGAGTTCGTGCTTTGTGCAACGCTTTCCGTGCTGCGGAAAGAGACCGAGCCATATGGGATAAAACCCGGTGCAATGAAGTCGACCCTGTCGACTTTTGAGCGACATTTTAAGTGTTATTATTACTGTATTAGTTCTCTGAGCGAAAACACCTCATATGTTTCTTGTAAGACTGCATTATTCAATTTTCTGTTCACTGTGACGTTCTTTGTGAAGTTGTGCTCAATCTCATAAAAAATAGATGTAATTAGTAAGAAACAAAACACAACATAAACTGTTGTTGTAAGCTCATCTCATTAAAGACATGTATTTCATTACGTAGACAGCATCGAACGAAGTGTAGATATATATATATATAGATATATATATATATATATATATATATATATATATATATATATATATATATATATATATATATATATATATTATTGTAACTGTCTTATAATGACAAAGTATTAACTCGCAATGAATCATCACAGACGGATGTCAGTTACAAGTTTACAAGCGTAAATCAGAAGTTTGAACTAATGCATAGCATACGATCTCCATGTCATTTTTGCTGACAACCAGGGACAGATATCACAAGTGTGACACTCCTGATTATCACCCATACTGAAACATCCAAATATACCCATGTCTGCAATACGACAGATAATAAATAGCATATTCGCGCCATGTATGTTATCAATGTCAATCTTTGACATTACCCAAATCACACTTACGGAAAATCAGCACCTGTGAGATGAGATGCTTGAGGAGAGTTCCCAACTTCACAATCCGAGACCGAATAAGAAATGATATTATTATCAGACAGACATTTGGATCCACTCACAGTGTTACGTTTATCGAAAAAAATAGAAGATCAAGTAGTTTTGCAATCTCATTAGAACTCAACACCATCAATTACAGCACTGGTCTGACATCAAAGAACATCTGCAACGAGAGCAAGAGGACGCCTATGAAGAAAATGGCTTGACGACGTCAAAGATAATATACAATCACACTGGATGACACTATCCAGTCCCACCCATCGGAAGCTGGAGCGATATTTACTCCTCTCCGCGTTGCTTGACGTTTGGACGATGATGACAATGATGAACATTACTGACTGATTGTATGCTATACAACATTGCAGTGTACAGACGCTATTAATTAAGTTGTATGTCCTTCACAAGACATAGCAGTCAACCCCAGCATTTTCGCTGTTCGTGATTCCTGGGCAAATTTTACGTTCAATAGTTTGCCATTGCTTTCTGAACGACCGGCTCCTATACCTTTTTCGAAAAAACCAGCACCTCTGTGTTTCGAACCCGGGTATACGGGCTCACAAACCACGTTCGCAAGCCCTTAGCCATAGAGACCACAGATGCTATTAAATTTCATAAAAACATTTAATTGACCAATCTGTAGAAACATACGATATAGTTGAGAGTTTTGATAACCTGACACCAATATTTGGTGTTCTTGAAACTCCTAGGTAACTCTTAGCAACACTGAAATATGGGGTTGAATTTTACGTAATTAAATAACCGCATGTACTGCAACCGCAGCTTAAAGTTGAAAATAAACAGTGAGCCAACAACGCTTGCCGATATCGCCAGCTTATTTAACAATGCAATCGAGAACAAATAGTTTTAAATGGAGGTTTCATATTGACATTGTCGGTGTAAAGCGACACTAACAGTGATCAAAGTGGGCGCTGTGTCTGTAGCCTTCTTGCCCAGTAGTTCTCAACAGATGGGGAATTCCCCCCCCCTCCCCTAGGGGGGGGGGGGGGGGAATTTTAGGATTTCCAGGGGGTAGGGGGATGAAGATCATTTCAACATCGCGTTAATACAAGAACCGATTATTTGATATTGCTTTTCCCTTCATACTTTACAGTTATGCACGTCTCATCCTTCTAAAATTCATTTTATAAAGTAGACCCACAAATCACGTTTTATGTGGATGTCTAGACCTGTTTTAACATATTTACCTTCCATTTTTACGTATACTGTGTAGGGGTAGGGGAATTTTTAGGTAGGAAATATGAAAGGGGGGAATGACGTTCTGAAAATATGGTGAAGGGGGGGGGGGGGGAGCACGGGCCAAATTTTTGATAGGAAATGGGGGGGGGGGAAGACGTTCTGAAAATATGGTGAAGGGGGGCACGGGCCAAAAACGGTTGAGAACCACTGTTCTAGCCTATTGCTGATGTGTTTGTAAGTAGCTGGGTAACCAGTTGCCGGCCTTGGAATAATAATTCTTATGAGAGTATAATGACAATATTAGGTCCTAGAATAATTACTCGTATCAGACATACTTTGAGTATACTCGGTTATAGAATAATCAGTCTATGAAACATTCACTGAGAATACTAAAGGTAATTTGTCTGTCAATTGCAGGACGTCGTAACCTGGAATATTTTGGTTGTTTGTTATTAACTAGGAAATTGTTTACATTCAGTAGAATTCCATAGCTTTCTGAGCGGCCGACTTTCATACCATCGAAACCAACGCAAAGTCTTGCTTATGATTTTGAACTCTCGACTCTGTATGTCGGGGAATTGTGAAGGGTGTTAATTATCCGTAAATCAGAGCGCCGGCGTGAGAATACTTGGTCTTAGAATACCCAGTCGTGTGTACATGAACAATACACTGAAAATACCAAGTGTTGGAATAATTAGCCAAGTGTACATAAGCCAAGTGGATAATTTTAAATACCTAGGGGCACTTATAACATCGGATGGAAGATGTACAACAGAGATTAAGAGCAGAATAGGGCAGGCAAAAGCCGCATGTCAGAAAATGAAGAGCATCTTATGCAATAAGTCGCTATCAATGAATGTAAGAAAGAGAGTGCTAAAATGCTATATAGAACCAGTTTTTCTGTATGGCAGCGAATCTTGGAATGTAAATGAACAAATTAGGAAGAATGTAGAAGCAACAGAGATGTGGTTTTTAAGACGAATGTTGCGAACTCCTTGTACTGCCAGAGTAACTAACAACGATTGCCTGAAAGAGGCTAATGAAACTAGAACACTATATACAACAATAAGAAAGAGACAAACAGATTTCGTTGGTCATGTGATGCGAAGAGAGGCATTGGAGAACTTAGTGACAACTGGAAAGATCGAGGGGAAGAGAGGCAGAGACAGACCAAGAGAAATGATGCTGGACGGATTGAGACGGTGGCATGGAGGAATATCATCAGCAGAGTTGATCCAGAACACCAAAGACCGAGATCTGTGGAGAGACATGAACGCCTACGCCAGCCGGCACGGCACTTGATGATTGATGACATAAGCCACAGAACCAAATACTAAGTGTCAGAATAATCAGTTTTGTGTGCATGAGCCACATAATTAACTACCCAGTCTTGTGGACATGCGCCACATAATGAAATACTAGGTGTTAGAATAATTAGTCTTGTGTACATGAGGCACAGAATCATATACTAGGTGTTAGAATAATTAGTCTTGTGTACACGCGCCACAGAAATAAATACTAGGTGCTAGAATACTTAGTCTTGTATACATGAAGCACAGAATCATATACTAGGTGTTAGAATAATTAGTCTTGTGTGCATGAGCCACAGAATAAAATACTATGTGTTGGAATAATCAGTCTTGTATACATGAGCCACGTGATTAAATATTCAGTCTTTTGTATATGAGCCACATAAGTAAATACTAGGTGTTACAATAATTAGTCTTGTGTGCATGAGCCACAGAATCAAATACTATGTGTTGGAATAATCAGTCTTGTATACATGAGCCACGTGATTAAATATTCAGTCTTTTGTATATGAGCCACATAAGTAAATACTAGGTGTTAGAATAATTAGTCTTGTGTGCATGAGCCACAGAATCAAATACTATGTGTTGGAATAATCAGTCTTGTATACATGAGCCACGTGATTAAATATTCAGTCTTTTGTATATGAGCCACATAAGTAAATACTAGGTGTTACAATAATTAGTCTTGTGTGCATGAGCACAGAATCAAATACTATGTGTTGGAATAATCAGTCTTGTATACATGAGCCACGTGATTAAATATTCAGTCTTTTGTATATGAGCCACATAAGTAAATACTAGGTGTTAGAATAATTAGTCTTGTGTGCATGAGCCACAGAATCAAATACTATGTGTTGGAATAATCAGTCTTGTATACATGAGCCACGTGATTAAATATTCAGTCTTTTGTATATGAACCCACATAAGTAAATACTAGGTGTTACAATAATTAGTTTTGTGTGCATGAGCCACAGAATCAAATACTATGTGTTGGAATAATCAGTCTTGTATACATGAGCCACGTGATTAAATATTCAGTCTTTTGTATATGAGCCACATAAGTAAATACTAGGTGTTACAATAATTAGTCTTGTGTGCATGAGCCACAGAATCAAATACTATGTGTTGGAATAATCAGTCTTGTATACATGAGCCACGTGATTAAATATTCAGTCTTTTGTATATGAGCCACATAAGTAAATACTAGGTGTTAGAATAATTAGTCTTGTGTGCATGAGCCACAGAATCAAATACTATGTGTTAGAATAATCAGTCTTGTATACATGAGCCACGTGATTAAATATTCAGTCTTTTGTATATGAGCCACATAAGTAAATACTAGGTGTTAGAATAATTAGTCTTGTGTGCATGAGCCACAGAATCAAATACTATGTGTTAGAATAATCTGTCTTGTATACATGAGCCACGTGATTAAATATTCAGTCTTTTGTATATGAGCCACATAAGTAAATACTAGGTGTTAGAATAATTAGTCTTGTGTGCATGAGCCACAGAATCAAATACTATGTGTTAGAATAATCAGTCTTGTATACATGAGCCACGTGATTAAATATTCAGTCTTTTGTATATGAGCCACATAAGTAAATACTAGGTGTTAGAATAATTAGTCTTGTGTATATGAACAACATAATTAAATACTATTTGTTAGAATAATCAGTCTTCTGTACACGAGCTACATCATTAAATATTAAGTGTTAGAATACTCAGTCTTATATACATGCACAACATACTCAAATACTAGGTGTTAGAATAATCAGTCTTGTGTACACGAGTCACAGAATTAAATATTGGGTGTTAGGGTAATCAGTCATATGTACTTGAGCAATACAATTAGAATACTACTCTGTGCATGTTACATCTTATACGTAAAGTAGGATGCTAGATTATGGTGTCACAATATAACGTCTTTCTAGCATTTCTAGTTTTCTCACGGTTGCGATTGCGTGAGGAATTGGGTGGCTCTGAATACTTTATAAAAGACTTTCCCAAATTGTGGTTATATTTGTGTACCTAGTTATGACCGCATGATGATGCATACATCCTTTTTTATACATCCTTTGCAGCATAAATTAAAGATACTTTTATAGTTGACACCATCTTTGCTCGTGATTTTAAACCTGTTCGTTTTATCTGTTCTGTTCGCTAATCAGTTTGACTTGATGTCAAGAATTACTTTTTTAAAAAATGGGTGGTAAATTGAATGCCTTTGAAACAGAAATGCAGTTAACGAAACACATTTAACGGCGTTTCATTTACACAGAAATTGAAACATTATTCCCACACATTTAATACATTCAACAATTTAAGTATCAGATTAAACGCGTGTGAATAAACACACGCACTTCTCGGTAACAATTTGTTCTGTTGGTCAGACTCGTGACTCATTGTTTAATGCCGTGACACAACTAAATGGAACATATCCAATCTCGTGGAACCATTTTTTCTTCAATTCTTTTATAGCGGATACATTTACGGTTGTGATAACGACCTGCAAAACATGTTATATTTGATATGATAACACTGTGTATCTAGTATAGTGCATGGCTTCGTCAAGTGTAGTAACATTTGCATTATTTTGTTTCTTGTTAGATTCTGTGAAGGACAGATAAGTGCTCTGTTGTGCTCATGGCGTCAAATAATACACAACCATGTTACATTCAGAACCCAACCGCCACATATACTGCGTTTATTGTCATATTTTTAAACACCGTTGCCATCTGTGAATGTTTGACAGTGATTCTCGTCATATGGAGGACGGAAATATTGCACGGAACCACTAACATATTTGTGGCATCTCTAGCTGTGAATTACGGTTTAATAGCAATATCTTATATTTTTAGTGAAATATATGATGCTTTAAAGAATGTCTTAACATCCGCCATGTCAGATCAAATAAACATGATTATACCCAGCGTGATTTCTGCAATGGTCCTTATGTTAATGTTGCATATGGCCATCATTGCTATAGATCGGTTCATTCATGTTGCCTATCCGTTTTACTACATGAAGGAGGTAACGAAACGCCGTACATTCCACACTCTAACGGTTTTGTGGAGTGTAGCATTCGTCGTGGTAATTATCAGTGCAATTGTTTTGTATGATTTCACCTCTAGAAAGTGCATCACTACACAACAACCGTTGGCTTATTACTGCATATTTGCCGTCATTTACATGTTTACACTAATGGCTACCTTTATTTGTTACTTGAAAATCGCTTACGTGGCTTTCCAGCACAAAAAGGCCGCTAATGCAAGAAGGCTACAGGCTACGGATAAAGAGTTGAGAAACAATCGCATGGCGGCTGTCAGAAGTGTCAAGTACTTTGCCATTATGTTTGGAGTCTTCACTGTGTGCACTTTTCCACTTGTTCTGTCCTCTGGATTTTCTTATTTTTACAGAATTCCAGATTACTTTAACATGGGATTTTACTATCTGGTTCACATTCATTCAATTGTAAATTTTATAACATATGGTACAACAAACCGAGATTTTTCAACGACGTGTAAGAAAACGCTCAGTAACGTAAAAGATAAATGCTTCAAAAGCATGTGTAATGCCTGAAATGTGTTTCTTATTAAGTATACTCGAAGTTATACAAGCCGTTCAAGCCATTCAGAAAAAGGCTTCCGACAAAGGATACAAAGACAGTTGCTCGAAAACATCATAGCCACGTACCACACGAGCCAAAGTGCAATAAGAACACAAGAAAGTATATCAGACATGTTCACAGTCGATACAGGAATAAGACAGGAATTTGTGCTTCTCTTGCTTATTTAATATCTACAGTAGACAGAATATACAAAGAAGCAAGCCTTGACAGAACCGATTCTGAAAATGTCCAACTCTTTACTTTATTCGAAACCAACAGATCCACCCCTCAATAAATTATCATTTATTTGCAGAGGTTCAGTTCCTGTTTTGCAACAACGAGGGCAGCTGCAAGACAACGTCGGTAAGCTGAGTTCAGCGTGCAGTAGATACAATACACATATAAATACAGCCGAAATTGAAGTAATGCAGGTTAGAAGATATCATGGTCCATCCGTTATAGTGATATGTTGTACACCCAGGAAACAAGTTAAAGTATTTAAATATCTAGGAAGAATGATCACAGGATATTGCAGAATTAACAGAGAAATGGAAATAAGAAGTTACTAAGCAAGTGTGCTTACATATCACCTATCACCCATACTAAAACATTCAACTATATTTCTATCCACAAAACGGCAGATAAAATATAACATATTCACACCAACCTCTGCTACCAATGTCAAACTTGTGCATTATCCAAATCACACTTACGTAAGCTCAACAACTGTTAGATCAGATGCCAGAGAAGAGATGACACCTTAACTATCCGAGACCGAGTAAAACATGATGTTATCAGACAGTCGCTTGGTTCAACACCTATACTGAAAAGCAGGAGATCAAATGGTTTGGCCATATCGTTAGGATACTTGATAATCAATTACCAGCACTGTGGGCGGTCATATTCTGCCATCTCACTCTTACCAGAGTCGTGGATCAGCTCCGTGTTCCTGTCTCAACCATACCACGTGGCCAAGCCATCCAGGTATTTACTTCTCGGTCTTCACATTGGTCTCTTCCCTTCGATCTTGCCAGTCGTCACCAAGTTCTCCAAGTCATTTCTTCTCATATCATGCCCAAAAAATTTTGACTGTCTATGTCTAATGACTCTAATCAGTTTACGATCTTCATTTGTTTCTTGAAGGACTTGCTCATTGGTTTTTCTGTCTGCCCATGGTATTCTGTACATTTTCCTCAGAAACCACATTTCCACAGCCATCAACTGTTTTTCAGCTTGACTGCTTATTGTCCACGCTTCACATCCAAACAAAAGTATAGGTTCTATGTAGCACCTCAACACTCTTTTTCTCGTTTCCATTGATATCTTTTTATTGGTCAGTATCTTTTTCATATTGTAAAAGGCTACCTTCGCAATGGCAATTCTTGTTCTAATCTCTTCAAGGCATCTCCCATAAGATGTTATGACTGTGCCGAGATAACAATATCGATTCACATGTTTAAGAATATGCCCATCTACTCGTATATCACATTGTGGTATTTCCTTCTTCCCAGTGACGACCATAATCTATGTCTTCTTAATGATTGATTGATTGATTGATTTAGGAACCGACATCACAGCATTCGGGACATTCCCATAAGCGCTCCGTCCCCATCCTCAGCAGCCAGCGAAGAGTTCCAACACTAATAGTTCCAGTAGCAATCTGATTATATGTCCGTCTCGCCTTTCCTCTGAGCGTCGAGCATCGGCCAGATCCCCTCGTCACACCTCGCTGTCTCATTCTTACCAGACTATGGTGATCCATTTGCTCCTCCGAGGTGTACACGTGCTCCCACAAGGCCGCAACCACATCTGTTTTGTCATACATCAATACTCCACCAAGTTTTGCCGAGCCAGCCAATCTGTCCGCCTGTTCATTCCCCAGCACACCGGCATGCCCAGGAGAAAAGATCCAGGTGATGCTTGCTACACGTGACCTCCGAAGCGAAGCAAGCCACTCTGCACGAAGCTTGCCTGTTCTCACCCTCCTCAGCATGCTTTCTGAGTCAGTAACAATCACAATGTGTGTATGTATCGTGTTCTCTATCCAGCGGAAAGCTGCACTGACCGCCTCCACCTCCATTCTTAAGCTAGATGTAGTATCATCATACGCCAGGCTCTCCTGCACCAAACGCCGACCATTAGTCTTTGCCAAGAACCCCCAGGCACTTCTCCTACCTCTCAACACCGACCCATCCGTGTAGATAATCACATCACCCGGGCGAGAATTTTCCTGAATTATTTGCTGAATTTCCACTTCCGTGGCCCCTGCTGGCCACTCCCTGCACTCCCGGCTCAATGTGATTATAACCCTGCACAAGTCTGACTGCTCGGCTGGCACTCTGACCCACTCCTCTCCTCGCCTGATGTTCTCCAAGGGGCACACCTGTCTGATCGTATCCTCCGCCTGAGCCATCCATGATTTCCCTCTTATCAGTCTCTGACCCTTAACTACGTCCAGCGCCTCATGCAACGGGTGATCTGTGTCTGCAGCTACTCTGAGGTATGCCTTCGCTTGCATCACCTTGTGCCTACCAGCAACAGTAGGCAGACCTTCTTAATATTCAGTTCTAACCCTAGTTGTTCACTGTGTGCAACAACCGCATCTACTAAATTTTGCAGGTCCTTTTCATTGTCTGCAATCAAGACTGTATCATCTGCATATCTAATGTTATTTATGTATCGTCTCCCAATGTTGATTCCTTCCATATCTTCTATATTTCTGAATATATTTTCACTGTACAGGGAAAAAACATCTGGAGACATTACACATCCCTGTCTCACACCTCTTTTAAAAGGCTGATATTGACCTACATCGTTATCACTTCTGATGGCAGATTGTTGTTTCCAATATATGTTTTTTACAAGTCTAAGGTCTTTTCCATCAATTTGTAGATCTTCAAGCATCCATATCAAGTCGACATGGCTCACTTTATCGAAAGTCTTTGTGTAGTCAATAAAGCAAAGATATAGATCTTTGTTTGCTTCTATAGAACGCTCAGTTGCTGTTCTCAATATATACACAGCATTTACTGTGCCCTTGCCTTCTACAAACTCACATTGTTCTTCTCCTATTTTGGGTTGTATTGTTTTTTCCTAACTCTTTGCTTGATAATTCTCAGCACAATCTTCGTGATATGGCTCATTATATTAATTGTTCTATGTTGATCACATTCCATGGTTCCTGATTTCTTCGGGATTGCAATAAATATAGAATATCTCTTCTTTTTTTTTTGGGGGGGGGGGGGAGCGGGGTGTCGGATACGTCGAGATTGATGGCTCAACCCTAAAGAGAGAAAGGATGCAAAGTCCTTTTTCCCAATGTGATGCTGACGGTTTAATTAATTTAGCTGTACTGACTCAATTGTGTGAGACCAGAAATAGAGTTTAAGATAACCAAGGAACCGGAAAAAGTTGTATTCCTTTTTATGCCCAAATTATCCTTTAAGTGGTTCCTTGTCTCTCCTCTACCAACTAATTAATTCTATCTAGGTCAATTTGACTATGACAAGTAAAAATACAATCAATACATGACATGACATCAGTTTTATTATTTAATAAACATAAACTTGAACATTGCATTCTAAATTGACAATATTATGAAATTCAAGTAGGACATGTACATGTAATTTTAACTATACAGCATGGTGTGTATATTTCCAGCTATATTTTTTCCAATGACCTGTACTGCTTATCTTTTACTGGTATGAATGATCTGAGGAACAAACAATGTCTACACTCAGGGTTCTCCACGTCCAGGTTTGTGGATCCCTTTGGCTAATACTTGATTGCTGTATATTCTGTATTCTTAGTATTACAGGTCTGAGTAGAACATTATAAGTTGGCTCTTGGTTTTCTTTCTATTTTTTGGCAGGTAAATGTTTAAATAAAGATTACCTCTCCTATGAAACAAATGGAACTTTTTCAGGTAGATAAGTTTCTGCACTACCCTATCAAGGGCATCACTCAACAAGGTGCTCACTCAACAAGTGCTGCAGTCAACCTTCACAAAGTCAGGTCTGGATCTACACTAGTATGACCACTACCTGAAAGTTCAGCAAACACATACATCTAATGATATCATCAATATGACATTAGACATTAAATGTTGTAACAGCCTAAGAACACAATAAGTGAAAACAATAAAAGGAATCTTGTTCTTAGAGAAAATAAACATAAAAGAAAGATAGTCTTGGTGTTCTCAATTAGTTATCACCAACATAGTTGTTTGCTCTCACTCCAATCTTCCACTATCATGTGTTCATGGTTTAACTAGCAGATGTGCAGTTTCACCTTCACCTATGCCGGTCCTTGAGGTCTATAGTTTAAGTAATACCTTGATTGATTTGGAATTTGACAATTATGTTGACCATTCTCTTCTGTACCTAGTTTTGTTCTCTACATCTTTTTCTATTCAGGACAAAGGGACTCATACATTATGGTTTTTTTTAATAATTTCCCATTGTAATGAGTAGTTGCTTATAAACAATATAAGTACAGCATAAAATCAATTCTTGTATGGCATTCAGGTGCATTCTTCTTCATTAAATGCTTCAAGTGAGAAGTTATCTTCGATTCTCATGGATGTAATATTTATTATCATCGTCATCAACATCATCAAGGTTTCCTTATATCATTGTCATTACAATCATTATCATTATTGTCATCATGACATTAGAAATTTTGTAACATGAAATACAAAGTTGGGTTCTTGCTTAAGATCCAAAACCAGATGCTTGTAGTATGCG
>JACEFZ010005109.1:0-125000 GCA_014155875.1 Cepaea nemoralis
GGTATCTAGTTGATTCTGCGTTTTACTTCCGCTCTGTAACATCTATTCCCGTGAGTATAGCAAGAGCTAGTAGTTTTGGCCTTATTAGTTCAATAAATTATGAACTAACTTATCTATTATATCTCTTTATGAATTCCATGCAAGGCGAGGTAACTATGGGCTTTCCATTATCATCATCACCATTATAATCAATTCATAATCATAATAATGATAAATTTATAATCATTATCAAATACGTTGGGCGACCACACTTCTCCACATCTTCAACATAATGTGCCAATTCATGAGCCGACCTTTTTTTCATGCCATGATGGAATGCTGTCAAGAGTCTTCTCTCTCTCTCTCTCTCTCTCTCTCTCTCTCTCTCTCTCTCTCTCTCTCTCTCTCTCTCTCTCTCTCTCTCCACATATATCTTTCAAACTGTTACACATGTTCCAATGTTTGGCTTCTCACATTGTGGCCGCACGTATCATATAATATTCTGTCACTTCTGGTAACGACAACAATTTTTCTCAGGCACATCAATTCACGTGTGATGATAGCACAATTAATGAGAGTCAAACTCACCCCGGAGCCACGGTAGCGCAAGTGCTATCATTCTCGGCCTGATGTTCATATGTTCAAAACCACGCCGAGGCGGGATGTTTAATTAAACAAAGCTGCCTGGCTCCAAATACCCAACAGAAAATGGGTCTAACAGAATGTTTTAGGGAGCCAATATGGTTGGTAGGACACGGCCCACATCACCCATCGAGTGCCGATTGTAGAATAAAAATAAGGGGCTCGCCCCATCTCTCTCTCTCTCTCTCTCTCGCTTCCCCCCCCCCCCCCCCCCACGCGAGAAAGTGTGGAAACGGGTTATTTCCTTTCCACATTTTTAACCTTTTCAATCGCCATGTGTAAAAAAATAAACACTTCTACACATTCTTGGCAGTCGATGCGATCCAATCTCTTGCGGATTTTAATTCCCGATTCCACAAGCTGATTCGTTTGGTTTTAAAAGAAAACAGAAGCGAAGGACGTGCCATATGGTTGGAGAAGCTGTTTTATCGTGGCTTTGTTTTCTTCTACAGCGGAGGTCTCATGACATATCAAATCCATGATCGACCAATTAAAACATCGCTTATAATTAAAACTGTCAGATGGTGATTCATAAATAAACACACCCGTTGTTATTTGGTGCTCACAGAAAGATAAGACGGAAGTGGGGATTAGAGAACGCACATAAAAATTTACAGCTATAGTTACCGACGGGAATTCGAACCTGTAACCCCAACATGACGACAGCCCTCTACTGCAGGAACAAGTGCACTTCGACGCATGACCAACTAGACACCCCCCCCCCCCCCCCCCCCCAAAAAAAAAAAGTGTCTTCATTGGCCAGGTCTATCATCCCACATGAGCTCACAACTACGGAATATGGTCGCATATTACCATTGAAATAGCACCGTAGGTTTCAGAATTGTATAGCTCTTTTAGGGGCGTTCCAGTTAGTTATGCGCTGAAGTAGACTTGTTCTTGCAGAGAGATGCTGTCGTCATTTTACGCATTTTCTAATGAACACCGCAAGTGCTGAAAACTGCATGGAAATAATTATTTTCCCAGCCACTGAGGTAATAGACGAGTTTCAGGCCGTTTAGCCATTAGGAAAAGTAATGTTTGTGACCATTGTAGCCTTTAGAATACAAAGGGGGAAAATATCTTGCAGCGCTTTAACGTAATCGAATTGCAAAAAGCAGGTCCGCATGGCCGAATGGATAGGAACGCGTGTTCTTAAACATCTGGTGTGCTGTTGCCGAGGTAAGCGGTTCAACCCCTACATCGGACAGCTGGACTAAAATGTTTACCTGCCGTCCTTAACTTGAATGACATAAATTACAAGTACCTCTGAAGTCGGAGTGGGTTCGTTTGTCTGATGGAGAGGGACACTGTTAATAGGGAAAGCTAATCCACACGCAAAATTCAGTCCATCACTACTATAAATAGTGTGTATGGGCTGCGCAAGAGTTCAAAAGCAAGTGAGCGCAAAAATAGTGCAAAAATAATCACCGACTTTTCAAGCATGCCATAAAGTCACATTATCAGTTCAAACTCCTGCAAAAGTATCCGTTATGTAAATGCTGCTTTTTGGGGTTTTAAAAAAGTCGCTTAAAAGTCGACAGGGTCGACTTTATTGCACCGGATTTTATCCCATATGGTCCGGTCTCTTTCCGCAGCGCGGAAAGCGTCGCACAAAGCATAAACTCCGTAGTTCCAGCGACGACTGACAGGAGTCTCCGAAAAATTACTCGTGAACCGAAGTACGCGGCCCGGAATCGAACCCACAACCTTCGGAGCCCGAGTCAAACGGCTTGACCACTTCGCCACGAAGACGGGTATTTAAATCCGCCCAGAACCAACGATATAAACAAGGCGAACCTAATGGATCGGAATGATCGTATTAAGCAGTAATGCGTATATCCAATGACTGAGCTGTCAAATCTCCAGCAATGGGGGAAAAGGTGGAATATAAACAGATGATCGAGAGTGGTAAAATCGATAGCTATTTCGCATAGCACAAATACACAACTGCGCATTTATTCATTTAACACATTTAGAAAACGTGCGGCGGGTTAACTCTTCAAAATCATGATGTTTTTCATTTGTTTGGTACAGCATTGTTCGTTGGGACCTTTCGTTTACTGTTTAAGCCCGTGATTTCCATGTGTATAGGGTCGATAGGTCGATGCTTTCCATGTGTATAGGGTCGTCGTGGTGTAGAGGTAACGTGCTTGCATTCCACGACAATGGCTCGAGTTCAATCCGCAACAGTCTTTTATTGTTTTCGTTCCTTCGGGTCGATCAAATCTCATACAAGGGCACTAGCTAATTATTCTTTTGGGATGTTTTGTGATTTGCTTCCTGGTAGGGGTGGAGAGTGGGGAGGAAAAGGTGGCGAATCAAGCGAACTGGTAATCTCACTTCAATATGCAGTAATCTAAACTTATATAAAGGCCGAACACTTCATACACCAGGATCTGCCATCAGACTAGATTTATCGTGCCTGTCTAAATCTGCTCTTGTGGATGTCTACTGTTGTATCTGTCTACTTTTGTATATCTGTACTGTTGTAAATGAGGACTTTTGTATATGCAAGTTGACTGTTATATATATATGTGTGTGTGTGTGTGTGTATATATATATATAGTAGTGTAATATATATATATATATATATATATATATATATATATATATATATATATATATATATATGAGAGAGGAGAGAGGGGGAAGAGAGAGAAGAGACAGACAGAGCGACAGACAGACAGACAGACAGACAGAGAGAGAGAGAGAGAGAGAGAGAGAGAGAGAGAGAGAGAGAGAGAGAGAGAGAGAGAGATTATAAAAGTTACAAAGTGAGAGAAAAGGTGTAAGAGAGACAATGGTAAGAAGGAAGAGACAGTAATATAGGATGCATGTTTAATGACTGTGGGGTGTTTGAAAATATTGCCGTTCCATGTTTTGTATTTACCTTTTATGCTGCATAAACTCTACAGAGGGTGAATGCAAAACTTGGAGCGGTGATAATTTCAAAAACCCGATAGTGATAAAAAATACACCCTATCTATATATATAAAAGAGAATGTTTGTGTCTATGTGTGTCCTTTATGCGTTCCTGAACGGTCCATCCGATTGAGATGAAATTTTCTAAAGATGTTCTTCTCATTCCAGCGCAGCCAACTAGCATAGTTTGTTAGCTTAAAAACAGTTATTTACGTATTAAATCAATATTAAAAGGAAAGACGTCTAATTAAGGGGACTTAACAACAAAAGTTATATCAAGGGACATTACTTTTAGTAACATTGCTATATTATGTAATTTAAATAATTGTTGTATTTTTCTTAAAGTTTTATAAAATGTTTAAGGTAGTTATCTACAGTTATATGCGTTATAATATAATGATAAAATCTTTAAGGCATTATCAAAGTTTTCGTAAAAATAATAGATCTATTTTAGATATATGAAAATTTTCGAACCCATTTTTCCCGCAACGAGAACCAGAAAGAGCCGA
This sequence comes from Cepaea nemoralis, assembly GCA_014155875.1. Taxonomy (NCBI): domain Eukaryota; kingdom Metazoa; phylum Mollusca; class Gastropoda; order Stylommatophora; family Helicidae; genus Cepaea; species Cepaea nemoralis. The sequence continues at coordinate 4,053 of JACEFZ010005109.1, forward strand.
ACGTATACTCTGTGGACCACATTCGTATCTGGTATAAACAAAGTGATAAAAACATTAAGGAATCTTATACTTAGGATCAAACACGTAGGTGAAATCCTTCAACACCCAGAAAAACACCCTTTAGCACACTATTACATTGGAATTAGACTATCTTACTTAAAACCTATTAGGAATACATCCTCACATTACTTTGGCACTCTACCAACGTTCTACAAAACATGTATTTCAGCCATTAAAGGACACGAAAAATTACTACACAAGAAAACACATACAATCTACAGGCATTTAGTTAAATTACAAGCAACTCCGGTACATCTCAGAATTAAAAGAGGACATAGATATTTCATAAAAGATTATACCGAAATCTTTCTCTAATATTCACAACAAGCAGATTACCCCAAAAGCAGAGGAAATTACATATAGGCTTGTTTACGAGCATGACCCCAACAACAGAGAGAACAGCAAAAATAACTAAACAAATACTACAGTGTCAGCTTTGTAGACGGAACGTCCAAGAATCAGAAGAGCACATCTATTACGAATGCAACACAATCATGCCAACAAGAAATCTCCTACAAAACATCATAAACACTCATACCAAACAAAGAACAGATGTTTACAAAGCAATAATGATAAATTCCATTCCTTACTCCACACAAGACATCCACACAAAGCTACTTGTGCTATTGGCAGAGTACAGAAATCTTATATGGACATTAAGAAACAAAGCACTATACAATTACAGAACAATCAACAAAGAAATTGTCCAACAACTTTATCAACAAAAAGTCGCAAGCATTCTAATCTTAGCCCCACAAGCGCAAATCTCGTAAAAGATTTGGCTGAAGACAGCACATATTACAGAAGAAGCAAATAACTTGTTTTAAACAAAGGATACTACAACTATAAATGTGTTTATTGATGGTATTAATAATCTTACAAGTATATCATTATTATTAAAAATACTATTATTATTATTACTGCTACTATTATTAAATTTTCCCATTATATTTGAATGTGCAACATGAAATATATTGTGGATGGGTGTCTATGAGTGTGTGTGTGCGCGCGCGCATGTGCGTGCGTGCGTGTAGCAGCCTTTAAACCAAATCGGTATCTCAAGTATTAAAATGATGTTATATGGTAATGATATGTTTCAAAAGAAAAATATGCACCACCATGTATAAACAAATTGAATGAGCCCTTTAAGTACCCAGTAAACTAAGGTGGTTTTTAGTGGACAGGTTTTAATTCCTACCCATTGTATATGAAACCCAGACACTATCACAACTTTGGACCAATTATCTCCCTGGAGACAGGCCATGGACTCTAATTACTAGTAGTAAATCCCTGATTCTTGTTCCCCAAACAAAAGGTATCATGGACTGGAGCGTCACCCTGTAATTTGTCATCAGACCTTCGCCTCAGTAGCTAAGTGACCCAGAAATTACAAAGAAGCCACATTTTAATGGAAATGATAGTTTAAAGTTTATTGTCCAAGCGCGGGGCATTTAAATGTACTGCGGTCTCCAGAAAACACGAGATTGTGTGTGTATGTGTGTGTGTGTGTGCGTGTGTGTGTATGTGAGAGAGAGAGAGAGAGAGAGAGAGAGAGAGGAGAGGGAGAGATAGACAGGTGTTTCATGCATTCCGCTTGCGGAAGTGGAAGTGAAGCATATGCAAGGAATGTGTATCTACATGCACTATGCCACAAATGTCATATTATCATAACTGTATATATGTATGTATATGTTTTTTATTCACAATGTCGCACTTAACACTAACAAACGGCAACGCTCTGTAATATACACAAACAAAAGAAACACACACTACAACTTGTAAATACACATTGCTTTGTATGAAATAAAAGTTGAAAGAAAAAAAAATATTAAGGAATCTTCAAAGTTTTCGTAAAAATAACGGATCTATTTTAGATACGTAAAAATTTTCTAACTCTGAACAATATCATCAAAGCTACAATTTTAATTGTGAAATTTAAAGGAGAAGATGTACTGCTGCCTCGCATCCCAATGATTCCAACAGATGTGCCATTCGAATTCAAACGTCTGCAGTTTCCGGATAGATAGATAGATAGATAGATAGATTAGATAGATAGATAGATAGATAGATAGGGAGGGAGGGAGATAGGGAGGGAGGGAGAGAGGGAGGGAGAGACGGATGGACGGACGGACGGGTAGGCAGGCAGGCAGGCAGATAGATAGATAGATAGATAGATAGATAGATAGATCCCCGCCAGGAGGTGGGCGAAGCCGGGCCGAGTCAGCTAGTCTATATCTATAAAACAGAGTGTATGTGGTTTTGTGTGTTTGTGGTCAGCTATGTATTGGATGCGTTCGATAACGGTACATCCGATTGAGATGAAATTTTCTACACGTCTTCCTTTCATTCCTGTGCAACCGACTATAACAGTTTCTTAGTGTAAAATCTTCTACTTATTTAATAACATTTACTTTTTCATTATATAATTTCTATATAGCAGGGGGACTTCACTCTAGAAAAGTTATTTCAAGCGGCATAACTTTTAATAACATTTCTATATACTTTATAGTCATATTGTTGGACTTACTTGCACTATTGTTAAACTCTTTGTCTATAGTTATTTTCAGGCAAATGAGTTATAATAAATAATGATATAATCTTTAAGGCATTTTCAAAGTTTTCATAAAAATAATGCATAATGCATAACATTGTAACCCATCTTTTTCTGCTTAAAGAACTTATCAACTGTCATGTCGGTGATTAAAAACAGTTTTCATTAAAAATAATGAATGGTGTGTGGAAGGACATTCTTTTAAGTTACTGTGCGCCAGGAGCTGGGCGAAACCACGCCGGATCAGATAGATAGACAGACAGACAGATAGTCGGGAACGGAAGCTTATTTGACTACTTATATGAATTAAATGACATGCTCCCCACCAGGGACTGGGTGAAGCCGGGCCGGGTCAGACAGACAGACAGATAGACATTCGGGAACGGGAGAGCTTATATGACTACGTATATGAATTAAATGAGATGCTCCCCACCAGGGACTGGGTGAAGCCGGGCCGGGACAGACAGACAGACAGATAGACAGACAAACAGATAGTCGGGAACGGGAGAGCTTATATGACTACGTATATGAATTAAATGAGATGCTCCCCACCAGGGACTGGGTGAAGCCGGGCCGGGTCAGACAGACAGACAGATAGTCGGGAACGGGAGAGCTTATATGACTACTTATATGAATTAAATGAGATGCTCCCCACCAGGGACTGGGTGAAGCCGGGCCGGGTCAGCCAGACAGACAGACAGACAAACAAGCAGACAGACAGACTGATAGATAGATAGATCCCCTCCAGGGCCTGGGCGAAGCCGGGCCGGGTCAGCTAGTACTATATATTATGTAGTTTTGTTTCAATGGAAATTATTCATTATGTATTTTGAACGTACTTTTCCGTAGCATGCAGTTGGCGAGATACCGCGTCATAGGCCAGGTAATAATTGTGAAGTACGTATATGGTTTGTGTCTTCATCATCCAAATAAAAACTACGGTCGCAGGGGCATGTAGACATCATAGGCCTTAATCTGATATCAGGCCAGGGCATTGTGAGGTGAGGTGGACCCCCCCCCCCCCCCCCCCGAACGTTTCCAGGAACGATTCTTGCTATTTCACCGGACTGGAGCAGGAACCGCACTACATCGGATACATAATTTGCCATAGTTATATTTAAACCCCGACAACTGCAATGATAGGCAATTAAGTAGCGATTTACCACCCTCACTCCCAGTGATACCATGTGTGTGTGTGATGTCTGTGTGTATGAGTGCTTGTGATGTCTATGTGTGTGAGTATGTGTGTGATGTCTATGTGTGTGAGTGTGATTCTGTGTGTGTGTGATTGTGTGATGTCTATATATATGTGTGTGTGTGTGTGTGAGTGTGTAATGTCTGTGTGTGTGTGGTGTCTATGAGTGTGTGTGTGATGTCTATGTGCCTGAGTGTGTGTGTGGTCTGTGGTGTGAGATGTCTATGTGTGTGAGATGTCTATGTGTGTGAGATGTCTGTGTGTGGAGATGTCTATGTGTGTGAGATGTCTATGTGACCGTGTGTATAGGATGACTATCTATGTGATAATTGTGTGTGTGTGTGTGTGTATGATGTATATGTGTGTGAGTGTGTGTGAGTGCGCGTGAGATGTCTATATGTGTGAGATGTCTATGTGAGCGTGTGTATATAATGACAGTGTGTATGTATGTGTGTATGATGTCTATGTGTGTGTATGTGTATGTATGATGTCTATGTGTGTGAGTGTGTGGGATGTCTATGTGTGTGATGACTGTGTGTGTGTGTGATGACTGTGTGTGCGTGTGATGTCTATGTGTGTGAGTGTGTGTGATGTCTATGTGTGTGATGACTGTGTGTGCGTGTGATGTCTATGTGTGTGATGACTGTGTGTGTGTGTGTGATGACTGTGTGTGCGTGTGATGTCTATGTGTGTGAGTGTGTGTGATGTCTATGTGTGTGAGTGTGTGTGATGTCTATGTGTGTGATGACTGTGTGTGCGTGTGATGTCTATGTGTGTGAGTGCACGTGAGATGTCGATGTGCGTGAGTGTGTGTGATGTCAAACATAACAGGCCGTACGGTTTTATTTTTGTCTGCGTAAAATGGAATATAAAGACGACAAAGGAAAAAAAAAAAGGGGGGGGGGGGGGGGGGGGGGGGGGGGGGGGGAAGGAGGTTACACAAAAATCGTTTGTTCAGTCTGGCCCAGTGAAAATGTAATTATGTGTCTGCACGAAATTGTTCTTCCACTGTCGGAAATCTAACCGTTAATTTTAACTCTTAGGCTACGCTCTAGAAATGGTTCCTGGACTGTCAGAAATCTAACCGTTCATTTTAACTCTTAGCCTACGTTCTCGAAATGGTTCCTTCACTGTCAGAAATCTGACCGTTCATGTTAACTCTTAGTCTACGTTCTCGAAATGGTTCCTGGACTGTCAGAAATCTGACCGTTCATGTTAACTCTTAGTCTACGTTCTCGAAATTGTTCTTGGACTGTTAGAAATTTAACCATTTTAAATCTTAGTCTACGTTTTAGAAATTGTTATTGGGCCGTTAGGAATATTTTAGTTCATTTTAACTCTTAGTCTACGTTCTCAAAAGTGTTCTTGGGCTGTAAGAAAACTAATCGTCCATTCAGTCTACGTTCTCAAAATGTTTCTTATACTCCTCGAGCCGTTGTGTAACACTCTTAGTCTAAATAAGTGTTGCGTGTCCTTTCGTTGCGATCAACCCTAACTGCAGGCTGAATGTCTAGGCAAGTTGACGTTCAGTAGTTTGCCACTGCTTTCTGAACGAGGAGTCGACGTTGAAGTCAACTGAGCGGTGTAGGGGTTGAACCCGTTTTCCACAGCGTTCTCAAAATTTTTCTTAGACTGTTAGAAATGTAACCATTGACTATGTCAGTCTTAACGTACATTATCAATGTTGCTCTCGGACTTCAAAAATCAAAGCTGATTATCGTTCTGTCTAAGAGCTCAAACCTCGCCCGTTTTACCTCATCAAGGCGTGGATCATTTACGATTTCTTTCACTTATTGTGACCATTGTTCACTTTGGCTACGTTTATTGTCGCATGAAACATGTGTGTAATATGATCATTTACCGTTTCTTTCATTTATTGTTTCTTTCATTTATTGTGACCACTGTTCACTTTGAATATGTTTATTGTCGAATGAAACATGCGTGTAATATGATCATTTACTGTTTCTTTCATTTATTGTTTCTTTCATGTATTGTGACAATTGTTCACTTTAACTATGTTTATTGCTGCATGAAACAAATGCAAAAAATGCTCACAAATTAAAACAAATTTAATTCAGTCTGTTTATATACTTTGCGCCCCTACAGCATACGCTAAGCTGCTTTTAAAAGACGCTATCGAAAAAACAACAACAACAACAACCGAATCACTATATGAATAAATACTCCAAATCACTACCAATGCGACAGCCCAAAGAGCCAGCCAACTAAGTGATAATTTAATCATCATAACATACGACACCCAATAGGAAAATACAAGTAGCTCGGCCCCACACCGCAAGCAGATTATATAATCACAGAATACTTGAAGTATCCAGCTCAGCAAAAGAAACAACTGTTAGTTCGATGGAATGTGGGGGGAAAAGTGAAGAACTAGCGAATTGAGATAAACACTGGGTAACAAACTACATACTGCCGATTTACAACAAGCACTGGTCACTACTACTACTGCTAGAACAAACACAAACTACAAAAACGCCGCCATAGCCACATCTCGGTGTCCTGTCTCCAGTATGTGCCACGCGCAACTGTCACCGCCGGGGAGTGACTGACCGCCGCGAGAGGACAGCGTCAGATTTGTTCACAAGAGGCAAGGAGGAGAGGAGGATGAAATGGGAACGCATTGCTTTTCAGTATCGATCCTCGTGAAAACAAGATAAACATTACACAAGCGATACCGCCCGTTTGGCAACAGGTAAAAAAATGCCACAGTTTGGTAATATAATTTTATAACACGTGGTGACCGCACTTTTGGTTGGAATCGGCAGAAAGAGAAGCGCGACTATTTGCCACACGTTTTTTGTATACACACGCCCCTCTCAATAGCCTAAGGGTTATCATTAGACGCGCGTTTTACTGCTGCTCATATCCTGAAGAGGACGATCGATCGATAAGGTGATGATCAGCTGCAATCGGAAATAGGCAGTAACGGGACCCCCTGTCCTGATATGACATTCGGGTAAACTAGTACACTAATTCTGTCAGTGAAGCGAAACCCCGACCTACCGCAGTAATGAGTTTGAACTGGGGTGAACTGCAGTGAAGCTGTAAAAACACCACCAGTAAATCAATTTTAAAACAAAAACGGAAAGTGGACTCGGTCAACTGTACAAGAATACAATCAAAGTGACAATGGAATTTAGGGCTCGAAAACCTCCATTAGCACCGAAAAAAACCCCCCACTGATACGACTACAACGTTAGTTGCAAGCACTTTGCAATAAACCTCAACATTATTTGGCTGTTTGAGTGATTTATTAGACACGTTTAGTAATTTGCTATTGCTTCCTGAAAGAGCGACGCTTATACCATTGTTAACAAACAACACCAGGCGGTTTAATCCCAAATCATCTGCAACTGATTTTGAACGAGGTATGCGGGATTGCGAATCTCATTCGTTACCCCTACGCTAAATACATCGACCTGATACAGCTACACTAAAAAATAAAAAAATAAAATAACGTCACTAGAAATAAATCTGGTCACTAGAAATAAATCTGTAAGTCTTGAGAATCCTAGGCAGTTACTAGACATGTTTTGGTTGCCAAATTAATGGCATAATTACTATGCTTATTGGTTACTCAATTTATGGTATAATTACTATGCTTATTGGTTACCCAGAATGGGCACCATGTACCACTCGAGCTGAAGTGCAGTAAGAACACAAGAATGTATATCACATATGTTCACAGACAATACAGGAGTGAGACAGGGATGTGTGCTCTCTCCCCTGCTATTTAATATCTACATGGACAGAATGTCCTTGACAGAACAGATTCAGAAAATTTAGAACTCTTTACTCCAGATGAAACAAATGATTCACATAAAATACACGAACTTCTATTTGCAGACGATCTGTGCGAAGAGGGCAGACTACAGAATCATATTAATAATCTGAGTTCAACATGCAGCAGATACAATATGAGTATAAACACAGCCAAAACCGAAGTAATGCAAGTTAGCAGATCGCCGGGCCCATTAAGTATACAGATAAATAGCACAACTCTGAAACAACTTAAAGAATTCAAATATCTTGGAAGTATGATAACAGAAGATGGCAGATTGGAGAGAGAAATCGAAATCAGATGTCAAAAAGCTAGTGCACTAACATATCAACTTTCACCCTTACTGAAACATCCCAATATACCCATGTCCTGCAAAACGACAGATAATAAAGAGCACATTCACACAACCCTATGCTACCAATCTCAAACTTGAACTTTATCCAAATCACACTTTCGCAAAATCAACACCTGCTAGATGAGATGCCCGAGGAGAGCTGCGAACTTAACAATCCGAGACAGAGTAAGAAATGCTGTTATCAGACAGACAGTGGGATCAACATTGTGCCACATTTATTGAAAGACAGAAGATCAAGTGGTTTGGCCATGTCGTTAGAATGCAACACCATCAACTACAATCACTGGCCTTACATCAATGATCATCTGCGACGAAACAAAGAGGACGTTTAAGAAGAAAATGGTTTGACGACATCAAAGACATTGTAAAACCACACGGAATGACACTATCCAATGTCGCCCATCGGGCGCTGGAACGTAAATTATTCCTCCCCACGACGCTTGAGGGCAGAAGTGGAAGATGATGATGATGATGATTTGGTTGCCCAATTTATGGTATAGTTACTATGCTTATTGGTTACCCAGTTTATGGTATAAGTACCAGGGATGTGTGATGTCTCCAGATCTTTTTTCCCTATACAGTGAAAATATTTTCAGAAATGTAGAGGATATAAATGGAATCAGCATTGGAGAACGAAACATCAATAACATTAGATATGCAGACAATGCGCAGGATCTGCAACAATTAGTGGATGCGGTTGTTGTACACAGTGAGCAACTGGGATTAGAATTAAATTGTAAAAAGACACAGGTAATAGTCGTCACTAGGAAGAACGAAGTGCCACAATGTAATATACAAGTAAATGGGAATAGTCTTCAACAAGTGAATCGGTACAATTATCTCGGAACAGTCATAACATATGATGGGAGATGCCTTGAAGAGATTAGAACAAGAATCGCTATGGCGAAAGTAGCCTTTAGCAAGATGAAAAACATTCTGACCAATAAAAAGATGTCAATTGAAGCGAGAAAAAAAGTGTTGAGGGGATACATAGATCATGTTCTTTTGTATGGATGTGAGACTTGGACAATGAGCAATCAAGCTGAAAAACATCTGATGGCTGCAGAAATGTGGTTTCTGAGGAAAATGCAAAGAATACCATGGACAGACAGAAAAACCAATGACCAAGTACTACAGGAGACAAATGAAAATCGTAAATTGATTAGAGAAATTAGACGTAGAAAGTCAAAATTTTTTGGACATGTTATGAGAAGAAGTGGATTGGAGAACCTAGTGACAACTGGCAAGATCGAGGGGAACAGACCAAGAGGAAGACCGAGAGGAAAATACCTGGATGGCTTGGCCACATGGCATGGACGAGACATGAACACTGAGCTGATCCACGACTCTGGTGATCGAGTGAAATGGCGAGTCATGACCGCCCACGCTTTCCGGCATGGCACATGATTGATTGACTGACCATGCATATTGGTTACTTAACTGATGATATAAATACTATGCATATTGGTATAATACCAATGCATGGTATAATTACTATAATTCGAGGCGCAGTGGCTATCACTGAATTCGCATTGAGCCGGATTGTTAAAACTGACATAAGACTCCCAGGCCCACTCAGTCCAGAATGGGCATCAGAAAATGTCTTGGGAAATAAAGGCAGCCTCCACGATACTGACCACAGCATCCCACTAGTGTAGAATGGTCTATACCAGTGATTCTCAACCCTCAACCGGTTGGGACCCCCCCCCCCTTCACAGGGGGGAATTTTAGGGTTCCGGGGGGGGGGGGGAGGGAGGAGGGGGAATTAAGATTATTTCAAGATCGCGCTAATACAAGAACCGATTACTTGATATTGTTGTTCCCTCCATACTTTACGGGTCTGTACTTCTCGACCTTCTGAAATTCGTTTTATAACGCAAGTAGACCAGCAAATCACGTTTTATGTAGACGTCTAGACTTGTTCTATTATGTGTTATTAACTTTAGCTTCCATGTTTACGTATACTATGTAGGGGCGGGGGTGGGGGAATTTATAGGGAGGAAATACGAAGTGGGAAGGGGGAGGGTGACATTCTGAACATGTGAAAAGGTGCATGGGCCAAAAAAGGTTGAGAACCACGGGTCGATACAAATATTGAGCTAGGGACCATATGCCCAAAACTCATCAGGGAGTGTACAAAAGGATACATTGTACACATAAATATGCACTGGTGTGGAACCCTTCAGTTCACTGAGATAACGTAAACAATACATTCACAGGTAGTGATCGGCACGTATAGAAATACAGAAAAGAAGCAGGGATCAGGGGACACACTATACAATTTGACAGCTACAGACACACCACACAAGAATTTGAACTTGTCGCCTCGAAACACTAAATGACGACAGCGTCGGAGCAAATGTACTTCGATGCACAGCCATATAGACCTGTGACCTAACCAACCTGGCTGTACATGGGACGTTCCTCAAACAGCTGGAGGCCCAGAAGTGAAATACAAACACTAGTCATTTCCTGCAGGCAAACGTCGTGTTCCACACACAATCTGTCCCTCCTGGCACCAGGCACTCCAAGCGCTTGAGTACACACGCGGAGGAAGACCACCTGAAGGCCATGCCCCAAGCAGAAGTAGTCTTGTCGGGGATCGTGTGTGGCACATCGTAAGGACAAAGAAATCAATATGTCTAGTCAATGCAGAGGACACTTAGCCGGATTTGTTCCGGGCAGTCGTGTATTTTTAACCACGTTGCCAGGAACTAATCAGTGCGAAAGGTCTCTCACATTTTTAAACGCGAGAGCGCACATACCACCCTAGGCTGTCGTTTTAGAACAGCAGTAAGATAAGGTTATCTCTTTTGGGCAAGACCTGTGACCATCTGCTCAAACCGCAGCAGCACGACTGTGTTAATGCGGAAGAAGTTAGGTTGGTTGTTTCTGAATCCGCTGAAATACTCGGGGTTTACCTCTTATGTCCGATGCACACAGGACATTGCACACACCTTGAGTTTGACGGTGCATGAGGCGTGTTTGCGACGCTCTGCAAAGAACCTTGAGATGAGCCCGATGCATTGTCATTCGTGTCGTCTTAGCCCTATAAAGAGCTTGCATGTGTCGGAGTCAGGATGACGTAGACTTTCTCCCAACGCAACACCCAAATATATCAGTAGGGTGACGCAGACTTTCTCCCAACGCAACACCCAAGTATATCAGTAGGGTGAAGCAGACTTTCTCCCAACGCGACACCCAAGTACATCAGTAGGGTGACGCAGACTTTCTCCCAACGCAACACCCAAATATATCAGCAGGGTGACGCAGACTTTCTCCCAACGCGACACCCAAATATATCAGTAGGGTGACGCAGACTTTCTCCAAACGCGACACCCAAATATATCAGTAGGGTGACGCAGACTTTCTACCAACGCGACACCCAAATATATCAGCAGGGTGACGCAGACTTTCTCCCAACGCGACACCCAAATATATCAGTAGGGTGACGCAGACTTTCTCCCAACGCAACACCCAAGTATATCAGTAGGGTGAAGCAGACTTTCTCCCAACGCGACACCCAAGTACATCAGTAGGGTGACGCAGACTTTCTCCCAACGCGACACCCAAATATATCAGTAGGGTGACGCAGACTTTCTCCCAACGCGACACCCAAGTATATCAGTAGGGTGACGCAGACTTTCTCCCAACGCGACACCCATGTACATCAGTAGGGTGAAGCAGACTTTCTCCCAACGCGACACCCAAGTACATCAGTAGGGTGACGCAGACTTTCTCCCAATGCGACACCCAAATACATCAGTAGGGTGACGCAGACTTTCTCCCAACGCGACACCCAAATATATCAGTAGGGTGACGCAGACTTTCTCCCAACGCGACACCCAAGTACATCAGTAGGGTGAAGCAGACTTTCTCCCAATGCGACACCCAAGTACATCAGTAGGGTGACGCAGACTTTCTCCCAACGCGACACCCAAATATATCAGTAGGGTGACGCAGACTTTCTCCCAATGCGACACCCACGTACATCAGTAGGGTGACGCAGACTTTCTCCCAACGCGACACCCAAGTACATCAGTAGGGTGACGCAGACTTTCTCCCAACACGACACCCAAATATATCAGTAGGGTGACGCAGACTTTCTCCCAACGCAACACCCAAGTACATCAGTAGGGTGACGCAGACTTTCTCCCAACGCAACACCCAAATATAACAGTAGGGTGAAGCAGACTTTCTCCCAACGCAACACCCAAGTACATCAGTAGGGTGAAGCAGACTTTCTCCCAATGCAACACCCAAGTACATCAGTAGGGTGAAGCAGACTTTCTCCCAACGCAACACCCAAATATATCAGTAGGGTGACGCAGACTTTCACCCAACGCAACACCCAAGTACATCAGTAGGGTGAAGCAGACTTTCTCCCAACGCGACACCCAAGTACATCAGTAGGGTGAAGCAGACTTTCTCCCAACGCGACACCCAAGTACATCAGTAGGGTGAAGCAGACTTTCTCCCAACGCGACACCCAAGTACATCAGTAGGGTGAAGCAGACTTTCTCCCAACGCGACACCCAAGTACATCAGTAGGGTGAAGCAGACTTTCTCCCAACGCGACACCCAAGTACATCAGTAGGGTGATGCAGACTTTCTCCCAAGGCGACACCCAAGTACATCAGTAGGGTGAAGCAGACTTTCTCCCAACGTGACACCCAAGTACATCAGTAGGGTGAAGCAGACTTTCTCCCAACGCAACACCCAAGTATATCAGTAGGGTGAAGCAGACTTTCTCCCAACGCGACACCCAAGTACATCAGTAGGGTGAAGCAGACTTTCTCCCAACACAACACCCAAATATATCAGTAGGGTGAAGCAGACTTTCTCCCAACGCACACCCAAGTACATCAGTAGGGTGAAGCAGACTTTCTCCCAACGCAACACCCAAATATATCAGTAGGGTGAAGCAGACTTTCTCCCAACGCAACACCCAAATATATCAGTAGGGTGAAGCAGACTTTCTCCCAACGCAACACCCAAATATATCAGTAGGGTGAAGCAGACTTTCTCCCAACGCAACACCCAAATATATCAGTAGGGTGAAGCAGACTTTCTCCCAACGCAACACCCAAGTATATCAGTAGGGTGAAGCAGACTTTCTCCCAATGCAACACCCAAGTACATCAGTAGGGTGAAGGAGACTTTCTCCCAACGCAACACCCAAGTACATCAGTAGGGTGAAGCAGACTTTCTCCCAACGCAACACTCAAGTACATCAGTAGGATGAAGCAGACTTTCTCCCAACGCAACACCCAAGTACATCAGTAGGGTGAAGCAGACTTTCTCCCAACGCAAAACCCAAATATATCAGTAGGGTGAAGCAGACTTTCTCCCAACGCAACACCCAAATATATCAGTAGGGTGAAGCAGACTTTCTCCCAACGCAACACCCAAGTACATCAGTAGGGTGACGCAGACTTTCTCCCAACGCGACACCCAAGTACATCAGTAGGGTGAAGCAGACTTTCTCCAAACGCAACACCCAAATACATCAGTAGGGTGAAGCAGACTTTCTCCCAACGCAACACCCAAATATATCAGTAGGGTGAAGCAGACTTTCTCCCAACGCAACACCCAAGTACATCAGTAGGGTGACGCAGACTTTCTCCCAACGCGACACCCAAGTACATCAGTAGGGTGAAGCAGACTTTCTCCCAACGCAACACCCAAGTACATCAGTAGGGTGACGCAGACTTTCTCCCAACGCGACACCCAAGTACATCAGTAGGGTGACGCAGACTTTCTCCCAACGCAACACCCAAGTACATCAGTAGGGTGACGCAGACTTTCTCCCAACGCAACACCCAAGTACAGTTTTCACCAGGGCTGTGTGGCAGAGGTCTCCTGTCCTTGTCCAAGTTCAATAAAAAGCTGGACTTGCAAGACTAAAACTTCAGGAACGCAGAGGTGTTTCCAAGGCACCAGGGCCAGGTTCTATACTGGCCAAGACCTACTAACAGGTCCTAGTCGTGTGTCCTGGGCAACAGGTCCCTTCGGGGTCCTGGCTAACATAGTAGGATCGCTGATTCCTCCGAAGTCGGAGAGTATCTACCTGCACGGCGAGGAACCACCAGTCTGCACACCAATAAGCCAGACATGGGACAACGGATACTCACAGCAAACCTCAGGTCCGGTATGACATCACACTGATGTTGGACAACAGGATGTCTTCATCCGACATACAGGACTTCACGCTGGAGAGTCACAGCCAGTGCAAGCAAGCAAGCAAGCACTAGAACTTCACATCTGCGGAGAGGCACATTAGGATGAAAGCTAGGTCATGATTCAGCACAGCATCTACCCACTGGCTGGGGTTGGGACTGGGTTGGCGATGTTTCCTTCACAGGTTTTAGATATTTCTTTGTTAACAGACCCCAGCCCAGTGCCCACTGGAAAATCAAGAGGTTAGCATAGACGTGTCTCGGGTAGGAGACCTAGGTTCTATTCCCCGGCAAGACCAGAGACAGAGACTTTCCCGCAAGCCGTGATGACAGCGCCATTCTGGGAAGGACCTGCTACACGACGATGATTCTTGTTTGTATTTTTGTTCGCTGATAAAGACTTGTGGGAGTAACGTTAGCTTGTACTCAAGAGTGTCTTTCCTGTGGCATAGCTTCAGAGTTATACCATTTCGCATTTATTCATTCGTGTTTTATAGAATAGCAGGTGAATTGATGAGGAGTGGTTTCTCTATGAGGTGAAGTATGCCGACTTTTAAGGTCTATTGTGTGTGTATGTGGGCGGTTAAGTCCAACTGTTGTGCGAACCAGGAGTGTAAAGTGAAGGAGACATGAGTTAGGCAAGGTACACGAGGTAAGGAAATTAGTGAAAGATAAGTAGATGACACGCTTAACAGATGGAATGAGTGTACGGGATACAATAACAGAAGAGATACGCAACAGACGTAAAGTGTAAACTCACCAGAGAGAGAGAGAGAGAGAGAGAGAGAGAGAGAGAGAGAGAGGAGAGACGAGAGAGAGAGAGAGAGAGAGAGAGAGAGAGAGAGAGAGAACGAGACTGACAGACAGGGCGATAGAGAGAGAATGAGAGAGAAAGAAAGATAGAGAGAACGAGTTTGAGATAAATGGATTGAAGAGAACGAGAGAGAGAGAGAACGAAAAAGAGAGAGAAGAGAAAAAGAAAGTACGAGAGAATGAGAGAGAGAGAGAGAGAGAAAGAACGAGAGAAAGACAACGAGAAAGACTGATAGAAAAAACGATATATATATATATATATAGAGAGAGAGAGAGAGAGAGAGAGGAGAACGAGACTGACAGACAGGACAATAGAGAGAGAAAGAAAGATAGAGAGAGCGAGTTAGAGATAAATGGATTAAAGAGAACGAGAGAGTACAAGAGTGAGAGAGGGAGAAAACGAGAGAGAGAGAGAGAGAGAGAGAGAGAGAGAGAGAGAGAGAGAGAGAGAGAGAGAGAGAGAGAACGAAAAAGAGAGAAAAGATAGAGAAAGATAGAGAACGAGAGAAAGTAAACGAGAAAGACTGATAGACAAAACGATAGATAGATAGATAGATAGATAGAGAGAGAGAGAGAGAGAGAGAGAGAGAGAGAGAGGGGGGGAGGGGGAACGAACTTTATTTTAAAAGAGTAACAAATTGGGCACGTAGGCCCGTCTTACATTCGGCCTTTTCAATCACTCATCTTTCATTCATCAAATGTGCATGTTACATTTACATAGGAAAAAAAACCCATTGTCAAATAGATTTTGTAAGCATAAACAATGCATATTACGCATGATACATTTGCATGGGGAAAAAAAAAACATTGTCAAATGAAAGTTGTAAACATAAACAGTGCATATTGCAATGTTGTGAGACACATCCCTCATCCACCCTCACATTCCGCAGCCACCCACACAAATCTCCACGCACTCACATAGACCCAGGCAAACATACATGCCGCCACCCACCCACTGATCCACCACCCACACACATTTCCCCACCCACACACACATCCCCCACCCATCCCATAACCGACACGCACACACCCACCCACATATTCTCCACCACCCACCCACACACCCGCAACCAACCAGCACTACACACATCACAAAACCACACACACATACCCCCGCCAACCCACACATCCCGCACCCTCACAATTTTCCCCACCCACCCACACACGCATCAGCCAACCTACACCCACTCACCCACCCAATATCCGCCACCTCTCAACTACACATCCCCCACCTATACACACATCCCCAACTGCCCACACATATCCCCCATCTAAAAACATCCAAAAGCACACACCTCCCACCCACACACACCCCACCACCCACAGATCCACCGCTCACACACATCTTCCCACAAACACACACATCCCCCACCCATCTCTCACAAACATCCACCCACTCATGTACTCATCCATCAACCAATCACACCCACATCACCTACCCGCCCATCAATACATGCATCTCTCATCTACCCTCCCACCCACACACACCCCAACCACCCAGCCAAATACACATCCCCCCATCCTCACATACATCCTTCATCCACCTGCACATCCCACACCTCCCTCACCTCTCACACAAAACTCCACCCATAAACACATTCCCCCCACGCACACATACCCACATGCATTCTCCATACACATCACATCCCACACATCTCTCACCCACACACACATCTCCCCACCCACCTACACATACTCCACCTACAATCATCCTCACCACCCACACATACATCCTCCACCCACTCACATTTACCCCATCCACACTCACACCCACACAGACATATCCCATTCACAGACACTCCCACACTCATCCCCCACACCCATTACACAGAGAGAGAGAGAGAGAGAGAGAGAGAGAGAGAGAGAGAGAGAGAGAGAGAGAGAGAAAGAGAGACAGACAGACAGAACGAGATACACAAAGAGAACGAGATTACAAAAGAAGGAAAACAAAAGCAAGAACTAGAGAGAGAACGAGACAGAGAGAAAGTAAGAGAGATTGAGATAGCGATAGTCCGCACCAGCGAGAGAGAGAGAGAGAGAGAGAGAGAGAGAGAGAGAGAGAGAGAGAGAGAGAGAGAGAGAGAGAGAGAGACAGAGAGAGAGAGTTTGTGTGTGTGTGTGAGTGAGAGAGAGAGAAAGAGAGAGAGAGTGAGAGAGAGAGAAAGAGAGCGAGAGAGAGAGAGAGAGAGAGAGAGAGAGAGAGAGAGAGAGAGAGAGAGAGACTGCGCGTGTGTATCACTGGGCCGGATCGATAAGCTTCTGATTGGAATAAGGAAACGCTCCGGGCCAATGTGATTGGAGACGACACTGTCAAGTAGTAGTATCGATACCACCATTCCCGGAGACATTACAGGTTGCCATCCACAGCAGGGACGCTGAACAACATAAATCACTTCCGCCGCGTTATATATTCTATGCAAATAACATTCATAACAAGGTGTCTTCAGTTCAAAACCTCCCCCAGAGAGGGTTTTAGAGTGGCCAAATAATTCGGTGTAGCATAGAGGCCAGCGCGCTTGCTTGACAGCCTAGTGATCTTGCTTTCTAATTCGTATCCAGACGTATATATTTTTAAAAACTGGGTTCCCAGTTCTATAAGACGGCCGACGTGTTAGTGATCACATGACCTCTCGAGTTCCTATTGGTCTATAGATATAGGGCTAGTACATATGTCCAATAACCCCAACATCGAGTAAACATGATCGAAATCACATTTACACAAAATCAACACCTGTGAGATGAGATGCTTGAGAAGAGATGCCAACTTAACTATCCGAGACCGAGCAAGAAATGATGTTATCACTCGCTTAAAGTCGCTTAAACTTCATTGCACCGGGTTTATCCCATATGGCTCGGTCTCTTTCAGCAGCGAAAAAAGCGTCACACAAAGCACGAACTCCGTAGCTCTAGCGACGACCCACATGAGTCTCCGAAAATTTTCACTCGTGAACCGAAGGACGCGGCCCGGAATCGAACCCACAACCTTCGAAGCCCGAGTCAAACAGCTTGACTACTTCGCCACGGAGACTTCCATGTTATCAGTCAGACAGTGGGATCAATATTTTGTGCCACGTATATATGAAAGACAGAAGATCAAACAGTTCTTCGATCTTGTTAGAATACAACACCATCAACTGCCATCAACAACCCGAAGTCACTGTCCGGCCTGACAGATTCTAGATCAGTGTTTCCCAACGTGGGGGCAATTTGACTGTTAAGGGGGGCAATTCGAAAATGGAAGAAATCGGCTGAATATAACAAAACTGGGAGACTTGAGACTGAAGTTAACTAAATTGGAACCTGACATAAGATCTCTTTGCAGCAAGCAGCAAGCGAAGGATCTCACTAAATTTAAATAATAAATAATTACTAATAATTAAAATAATATAGAAAAATCGTTCATTAAAATTATTTTGTACTTGAATTTCAGTTCTCCATTATATGTTTTGAAAATTTACTTACTGTGTTTGCTCAATAATGACCTAGTGATTTCTTCCTAAAACCTATCATTCAAGTTTCTTTAGTGAACATTTCAATTTTTGAATATTAAAAATAATGTATATGTTGAGGGGGGGGGGGGGCGTGGGGCGGGGGAGGGGGGAAATATGAATTTTAGAAAGGCTTAAGTGGGGCATGGCACAAAAAAGGTTGGGAAACACTGTTCTAGATCGTCGACCCTCACTGTCACCCTGCAGTGTCAAGGCCACTATTTTTCTTAAACCTCAGACACTCAACTCCAACAGTCCCAAACAACGCACAATGTCTGATGGACTTCTCATTACGAATCCAAGCAATCACGTCATGTGTTCTCTTACACTGTACATTTGGTCAGAGAGTACTGGCTTCCCCAAATGAGCACTTCCACTGAATGATTAACCTCAGAGGACTTAATGCGCTCGTGAATTTTCACAGTGGTTATTTGTTTTCTAGGTTAGCTGCTGCCGTACCTTCTGGGACTGAATGAGGTAAAGACGTTTGCCTCACCACAGGGTTGGAACCCGTATTACCATACCTGGAAACCAAATACAGTAACCACCTGGCCACCTGCTCTTTTTACACGTAAACTCCTCTAGCCAGTATATTTGCAACTAAGGCGACTGTTGCCTGTTTGGTAAAATTCAACCTAAACCATGTTCTACACAATAAAACAGTAGATCACGAAACCACAGGTTTATAACTAATCTACTTAATGTTAATATACCAAAAGCTTACCATATGCGATCCTACTTGTGGAATCCAGTAATTGTGGGTCGAAATAACAAGTGGTCTGAAGCGTATCAAGAGTGAATATATAAAAAAGCACAACGATATATCACGCCTAAGATGTCTTGAATTCCGACAGCAGAGCAATACACAGAAATGTGCATCAAAGTGCAAGCACTGACCATCAACAAAGTGCACTACTAATGGGATATACAAACACTTAAGTAACAGTTTAAACCAGGTAATCGCAGTACCTCACTGGCCAGCACGCTCTCCTACTGGCCCGGTGGTCGTCAGTTCCAATCTCTCTCCAGGACTGGCTATTTTAAATACTGACCCAGATCGATCCAGTCCAAAATGGGCACAGAAAATGTTCTGGAAGCAAGGTGGCCGGCGTTATGCTGACCCCGTCACCCGCTGAGTGCCAATTATAACAAAGATAGATACCCACCAAGGTGCAGGAAAGGGTCCTTATCTGAACAGACCAATTCAACTGACAAACCGTTAAGGATACAGTCCTAAATACGACATATATGTTATATAGGGTGTATTTTTAATGACTGTGCGGTGTTTGAAAATATTGCCGGTCCAAGTTTTGTACTCACCACTCACCCTCTGTAAAGTTCATGCAACATAACAGGTAAATACAAAACTTGGACCGGCAATATTTTTCAACACTGCACAGTCATTAAAAATACACCCTATATAACAACGCATTAACATCACATGAAATTATGCGCATGGTACAGACTAAACGAAAAGTTATCTAAAATTGTAACAGCACTATAAGTTACTATAACAAACATTTTGAAAACCTCAACAACCGAAACAGGATGCAGTCTGCGTAAAATCAAAGAATTCTAACATTTCTGCTAAATAAAAAGTCACATATTACTAATTCTCTTCACAAAATAACTAAACACTTAATATTCTATACCAACAATTCACTTTCCCGGCGCTTTTCTTTCCATTCTTAAGTGACGACTCACGTACTCAAGAGGACATAAAACTTCTCCTGTCCGTGGCAATACCGCGGTATCGATACCTAAACCAACAGACATTCTTGTTCGCCCCTTCCATTTTGTGCCCTTTAAACTGTGAAGATTGTATTTTTTCTTTCTTTCCGGGTTGAGTCGATTTTCCTGAAGTACATGAGATATGAATTTAGTCGGTCTCGATCAGGCTTTTGTTGCACTTTTATGCAAGCAACGCGCGAGGTAATAGCCGACGCAAACGCGGGTAACTTTACAGCCAGAAATTGCTTTGGGAAGTAATAGCTTTCCAAAGGCTTGTCTACAAATAACAAATCCGCTTGACCCATAACAAATCAAGTACTGTAAAACATCACGTGTGGTTTTGTTTTGGTCACAACATCAAATCTTTCATCATCATCATCTTCTTCTACATTTGCCGTCAAGCGTCGTGGGAGGGTTTGGGGGGGGGGGGGGGGGGGGGGGGGGGGGGGGCGTGAGAAATACAATTAGGAATGAGGAAATTAGAAGACGACTAGGTCAGAAATCAGTCATGCAGTTTATTAAATAAGAGAAGTTTGGAACTCTCACAAGAATGCCCCGGTTTTATCCGCCACAAAGAGCCACACTGAATAAATTTAATGGATACAGACCAAGGGCAAGACCACGTAAATCATGTAGTGATGATATCAAGAGCAACCGTAGAGCAATGAATACCAAATTGCAAAGATTATTAGAAAGAGCGCATAAAAGAACTTTAATTCTCTCTCTTCCCCCCCCCCCCCAACACTTCACTGAGGCATACGAAGGATGGGAAGAAGAAGAAGACGCGGTATGTCGAGGGATTGTGAACCTGCTTTCACTAACCCCTTAGACACAGATGCCGACATTCACTTGTATACATGACTGTATAATTTACTTCTTTTGTCTTATTTTCCTTAGACGAAATTTTATGTTGCTTTGTTTCGTTGCCATATACATATATAAAAGAAATGGAATTAAGGCAAACGATGCTTGTAGATAGGTGACAAACTGAACGCGTGAGACGTCAGATGGGTCGTGATGGTGGAAATGACCATGTGTGCATATACATCCATTGTGGAAGAACATTTACCGCGCTAATTAGGCTGATCAGTCAAATTCGCTACTGCCAACGGTTGCAGTTATTACGTCTTTTTTTAAACAAGGTGTAACAAAATATCGCCTGTCAAGACGACGGATGCCAGTAATTAATTGCTGTATTCGATGTATTATATCTTTTAGCGGATTCTCTGCATCACAAATTATAGAAACAAAACACACTACTACAGCATTCTTGTTTCTCGCACTGAGTTTTGTGTGACTACAATAAGTTTATTCTTCTGGTACTTAATGCAAGTCAGTTCCTTCTAAATTTGTTTGCCTTTAATGTACAAGCGATTTGCGATTTCTAACTGCCGTGGGTTTCTAACATGTATGGATGTTTTGCTCTGGCCATGCGGGAGCATGAATAGTCTGATAGGCTGACAGGGAATGCACATCTTGGTGGTCGATTACCTATGGGCAAGAGAGAGAGGTGGTCGTGCGCCTGCGGGACCAGGTGTAGAAGGTGGAGGAACAGATCGAGAACCCGTATGTGGAAAGGATGAGATTGCGGGTGATTGACAGGGGTTCTGGTAATATCTCAAAACTTAGAGGGAAGACCAGGAGAACTTTCGGTGGGAACGGTTAGTATTGCGACTCTTCGCTTGCTGTTGAACGAGGGGACGGAGCACATATGGGAATTCCTCAGTGCAGTGATGTCGGTTCTTAGCTCAACTCAACTCTAACATGCGCAGCTTGCACAAGGGATCTCTTTTATCCGCCCTTATCCAGGAAGGTTAAGTATCCAAACACTACCCTATAGAAACAACAATGGTTCTAGTAAGAAATCACAGCCCTTTGGTGGGATTGGAACCTGGTATCTTCTGAGCTCGTGGCGGAAAATACACCAGACAGCCACGCTTCCTCCAACCAAATACAAACACATATTAATAATTACACTTGAAGAAGACAGTGACGTGATTTTGAGCGTGCAAAAAGAGGAAAAACAACTTAACAACTTGTGAAAACTGGCAGCTATGACGGCGAACAAGCATTAGCGCGAAAAAGAAATACATACCTAAATTATGTGGCCAAACTGCACACGGCGGAAAAAAGCACACGGATCTAATCCGAGACTGACGACCTTATGAAACGGCGAACCATAGTGCCCAAGCTCACCAAAATGGCACATAATGATGATTAATACCGTAGCTAGAAGTGGTTTATGGTGATCCACGGCAGCATTTTTTTATGCGTCTAGACGGCATTACGCTCTTTTGCAGGTTTCATTCCGTTAGGTCAGTCTCGATTGCACAGTGATTCCCAAAATACAATCGTGGTTGCCAAACTATATCAACGGTTAACAAACTATAACAGTGGTTAATAAACTACATCCGTTACACTCAAACTATTTCTGGCTTCAACCTTTTCTTCTAGTTCACAACACTAGCATACAGACACACATACAGACGACACACATACAGACGACACACACACACACGCGCGCGAGCGCTTCATTCCGGTGGTTCAGTCTCGATTGCATCAGTGGTTCCCAAAAATACATTCGTGGTTCCCAAACTATATCAACGGTTCACAAACTATGTCTGTGATAGTCTATTTCTGGCCTCACACCTTGCTTTCTAGTTTACAACCCTAGTACACACATACACGCACAACACACACACACGTGAACACAAACTCTGTTTTCCAACTTTAAAAAAAAGATAGTTGCATGTTTTTGTTTTTAACTGGACGTTGCAGCCCACCCTAGCATTTACTGGGTGCTCCCAACTAAGCCGACAGCAAATTCAAAACGTACCCGCTTTGCGAATCTGCCCACCGCCTCCTTAGGCAATAATTGATCTGCGTACTTTGATATTTCAATTGAATATATATATATATATATATATATATATATATATATATATATATATATATATATATATATATATATATATATATATATATAAAGTAGCTTAAAAGTCGACATCCATGCGCCGGGGTTTTATCCCATGTGGCTTAGTCTCTTTCTACACCACAGAAAAAGTGGCAAAAAGCATAAACTCCGTAGCTCCAGCGACGACCCCCGGGAGTCTCCGAAAAAATGCACTCTTAAACCGAAGAACACGGCCTGGAATCGAACCCACAAACTTCGGAGCCCGAGTCAGACGGCTAGACCACTTCGCCACGGAGACTCCTATATATATATATAGGATATAGCTAGCACTCATGTTAATACTCTCTCCCTCCCCCCCCCCCCCCCCCCCCCCCTCAACTCTCCCATGTTATGTTCACAGCATACTGAATAGTTCTAACAGATGTGTTGTACTGGAGGAGTCTACGTGCCCACGCCGCCCGCCTCACGCACCGGAAGTTGAAGGTTCGATTCCAGTCTCCGTCGTTCTGTTCATGAGTGCCATTTTCTCGGAGGAGACTCCTGGGGGTCGTCGCTGGAGCTACGGAGTTCCTACTGTGTACAATCGGCACGACATCCAGCGGAATGAGGCCGAGCTCTATGGGATAACACCGGGTGCAATGAAGTTGATCTTCTTGTGTTTCAAACACTGTTTTGCGAACTGAATGCGGGTACATGTACAGACGTTTGCTAGAAAACAAAGTACGCTAAGGTCCCTCTTGCACGCCTAAGACGCACTGGGCATACGTGTCAAGACCTATATTTGTGTAGACCAAACGGCACTAAGTGGATGATGCGGCAGGTATCAGACTGGCCCCTTTACTGCCCCAGACATTGGTACCCATTTTAGGCTGGATCGACCCGGGAACCCAGGCCAAATTTAGAAATATTAAAAATCGTCCTGATAAGGATCGAACCCGAGACCACTAGTACGGCAGGCGAACGTCTAGCGAGTAATCTATCGTGGATAGAAGTTTGCCACACATGTCTAACGTGGCACAGAGAGAAAGACACGCGCACGCACGCACAGACACATATATGTATATACAAACACATAAAGTACGTGCTGTTAAGCTTGTGAATGGACATACAGCCATAATATTTATATTTTAATTTTGACGGTTCATAACAATGAGGCCTGCTCCGGCTGCCCTAGGGATTTGACGGCCTGCGTGCTTGTTAGGTTTGCACACCCGTCAGACCCTGCATTGGGACAGAGTTGGAGAGAGAGGGACAAAGAGAGAAAGAGAGAGAAAGAGAGGGACAGAGAGAGAAAGAGAGGGACAGAGAGAGAAAGAAAGGGAATTAGAAAGAGATAACGAAGGAGAGAGCGAGAGAAAACGAGAAAGAGTAAGGGAAGGAGAGAGATAAATGAAAGAATTCTCTGTCTCTGTCAAGGGAGAGAAAGAAATAGAGAGAAGGAGGGAGAGAAAGAAAGAGAGAAGGAGGGAGAGAAAGAAAGAGAGAGAAGGAGAGAGAGAGAGAGAAAGAGAAAGGGAACGAGTGGGAGAAAGAGAAGACAGACAAAAGAAAAATGCCAGCAGTGCTCAAACTTAACCATAAAATACATGTGACGCAGATGACAAAGTGAATCAAAAGAAGCAGCAAAATTAAAAAAAAAAAAAAACGAAAAACAAAGATAAAATAAGAAAAAAGAGCAATTTGAGAGAACGAATTTATCGATTATAATTCGCCCTGAAAAGACCTTGTCTGCTAAATTCCACATTCTGTCAAGGCGTGTGAGTAGTACTCGATTTTAAAAGCCTGGGAAAGATGATAAAAGTAAAAGTGGGAGAAACGTTTAGAAAAAGTGACGAAGACTCGATAGTCCTGCCGCGTACAGTGCTCTCGTGGTGGACAAAACCTGGCTATGCAGGGCAAAACGGTAAAGGAAGTGTGAGAGCAGGTACCGCCGTGGCGGTTTAAAGTGCTCGGCTTTCATATATTCTAAAACAATCTAGCATGTCCTTACAGGCAATTGTGAGTTCAGTAGTTTGTTAATGCTTTCTGAACCAAAAGTCACCGTGTAAGTCCACCTTAAGTTGAGTTGAGTTGAGTCAAGAACCGACATCACTACACTCAGGACATTCCCATACGTGCTCCGTCCTCTCGTTCAACAGCCAGCGAAGAGTCATACTACTAATCGTACCGACCGCTATCTGATTAAAAGTTCTCCTTGTCTTCCCTCTCAGTTTTGAGATTCTTCCAGAACCCCTGCCGATCCCCCGCAATCTCAATCTTTCCACATAATGATTCAGTGCCCAAGGAAAATATATGTGACCTGGCATTTGGACGGAAGGACGATATATCGCCATACTGATCTATCAATGTAGGCTTTTTTTCGCATATCCTATTACAGGACATCGCTGTCAACACCAACATTTTACCGCTGTTGTTGATTTCTTGGCAAGATTACGCTCAGTAATTTGCCATTGCTTTCTGAGCGGCCGGCTCACTGGGATTAAAGAGAGTGGTACCAGGCAGACAACTATGGAATAGAACGATCTGGAATTACTTGATAATGATGATTCCCCCCCCCCCCCCCCACCATTCTGTGCTTCACCCTCTCCGAGTTGAACGCTCATTTGAGAACCAATGTCATCAAGGTCCCCCCCCCCTCTCCCCCCCACCCCCACCGAAAAAAATAAACGACCTCAATTTCCCGTTTTCCCAGAGTTTCTCTCCAATTTAAAATTTACATAAGTCTGTGCCGGGAAATTTCTATCTCTCGTCTGCAGAATGCGTGAATAAATGATGTATTCAAGTTCATCTGCTCAAATTCCATTTGTGACGCCTAGCGTGAAAACAAAAATAAAATAATGAAAACAAAATATAGAGAATGCTGTGTCTGCTGACCTTGCAAACATGTCCCCAAACTGCAGAAATGAAGCATCGCACTCTGTGATTGGTCGAGCTGTTTCCCGCCTTCGTCTACTTTCCCGCCAGCCAAATCATTAAATCATTGTAAGGTTATCGTTTCTGCCCTCGAGGCCTGGTCAATAATGAAAATGGTTTGAGTAAATGATGCTAGTTTACCGATTTGATCTGATCAGCCCGGAAACCCAGCCGTGGGCTGCCTTGCTGGAGGGATCAACACTATCACCCATTGCACCTTCTTCGTGGCAATAATCATCACATCATCATCATAATCTTGACAAACATGACCAACCGGCAATCCCAGTTATGAGTTGTCTTGTTGGAGGGATCAACACTAAGTCCTTATTGTACCATCTTCTCAGCAAACATCACCATCATGGCTACCATTACGAACATGTAACCCCAGTCGTGGGGAAGGATCACCACTTAGGTTCCGAACTATTCCATCTGCTAAGCAATATCTAATTTTATCATTATCATTACCAATCCGTAACCCTAGTCGTCGATTGTAGGGGTACCACGAGGAAGCATATGCGTGTGTTTGTTTGTTTGTAAGTATGTGTATGTAAGTTTGTGTATGTAAGTTTGTGTATGGAAGTATGCATGTATGTGTATTTATGGGTATGCATGTGTATACATCATTAACGAAACATTAACCACAACCCAATTCATCTCTTCATTGATTTGTAATAGGAAATAGGAAATAGAAATAATTTTTAATGTTACAGGGAACAGGTCGTAAAATCGTTAAGGGTACAGGCAAATGGTCACATAATATTTAAGGGTTCAGGGAACCGGTAATATAGTATTTAAGGTTACAGGGAACCGGTAATATAATATTCAAGGTTTCAGGGAACCGCTGGTATATAATCTTTAACGTTACAGGGACCGGCGGTATAATCTATAAATACTATAACGTTAAAGGAAACCGGTAATATAATCTTTAAGGTCGCAAGGAACCGGCAATACAATCTTTAATGGCCATTCTGTCTGCATCCGTCAGATTTGAACACACTCACACCCACCCATATATATATATATATATATATATATATATATATATATATATATATATATATATATATATATATATATATATATATATATATATATATATATTTCACTCTGTCTGATGATCTCCCAGGAGTCTGTTGACGAAACTCCAGCTGTGACCGAGAATGATATTTTCCGGTATTTGGTGTTAATTTAAATAACGCGCTGACATAAACCGGTATAGGATGTTAATTTAAATAACATGTAGACACCAACCGGTGTGATGTTAATTTAAATAACGTGTAGAGGAGCGGCTGGCCGAGTGACTAGAACGCAGGATTCTCCTTCGGGAAACCCGGGTTCGAATCCTTGGTAAGGTGTGGGATTTTTCTGTCGGGGGAAAAAAGAAAATCCTAACATGCACAGTTCGCGGCGACTGCACTAGTCAGGCGGCCTTAATTCCTCAGGCTCAAAGACCACCCCTGCCATACACCGCAAGGAACTATATTGCAGTAAATGACAGCGACAGTAGACATCAACCGGTTTAGGATGTTAATTTAAATAACGTGTAGAAAACGTCAGGTTTTATTGAAAGCTATTGAAAGCGTGTTCAACAGAAATTGTTTTAAAAAATTGAATAATCAAGAAAGTATCAACTTTTAAGACCAAACTCACAAGAGTAAAATGCTTGGGGTATATACGCAGACGGGTCATGACTTATTTACAGGTTACGTTTATTTCTTTCAAACATGTGGGTTATTTATTTGTGATGCTGATATTTTAGTAATGAACATACAAACTGGTAGGGAAATTAGTTGTTCCAAAACCTGCTGCTCATAAATTATAGAGGAAATTGAACGAGAAGAATGGGAATGGCGCTGGAACTTCAATTAATCCTCCTCTCGACGTTTAACGGCGAAAGTGGAAGATAAATGAAGAAAGAAAAAGATTGAGGAAGAAAAAGAATATGTAGAAAAGGAGAAGGGGGAAGTAGAATGAAGAAGAAGAAGAAGAAGAAGTAGAATGAAGAAGAAGAAAAAGTAGAATGAAGAAGAAGAAGAAGAAGAAGAAGAAGAAGAAGAAGAAGAAGAAGAAGAAGAAGAAGAAGAAGAAGAAGGTCTTTTTTGGGGGTAGGGGAGGGGGGAGGGTAGGGGTGTTAGGTTCCAGCTCCCTAGGTATATGTGGTATTCATTTGTTGAATGGAAAACTGTGTTACAAAATACACAGCGTGAGAAATAAACCCAGTTAACCGTCTCGCACTCAACACCAGGAAAAGGAATAGAAATATGAGAACATTGTCTAATTCTACACACTCAAGATGTTCTCGTTTATTCGGCCATAGAAGAAGCTTATTCGGGTTACACATTGAAGTCAGATATTTTATTTTCCTTATACAGTGAATTCTTTTTTTTAGACATTTAAAAGATATGAGACGGAAACATCTTTAGGTGGACATAACATGAATAATATTAGATATGCAGATGGCACAGTATTAAAGAACAGGAACTGCAACATTTAGTAGATGCGTTATTGTACACAATGAAAAATTAGGGTTAACATTGAATTGCAAGAAGACAGAGGTTATGGTTGTCTCTGAGAAGAATAAATACCACAATAGTAAATATATGGGTAAAGGAAAATAATTTTAAACAAGTGAATCGTTACAACTATCTCGGAACAGATGGCATCTGATGAGAGGTGTCTTGAATAGGTTAGAACAAAAATCGCGATGGCAATGGTAGTCTGTTGCAAGAGGAAAACATACTGACCAATAAAAGATATCGATTGCAACGAGAAAAAGAGTGTTGATTTGCTATAGAACCTGTACTTTTGTATGGATGTGAGACGTGGACAATGAGCAGACAAGCTGAAAAACATTAAAGTGGAAATATGGTTTCTGAGGACAATGCACAGAATACCACGGACAGACAGGCAAAACCAATGAGGAAATTCTACAAGAAGCAGCTGAAAACCGTAAACTGATTAGAGGAATACGTACGACAGTCAATATTTTTAGACACGCTATGAGAAGAAAAAAAATAGAGAACTTTGTGACAACTGGCAAGATTGAGAGGAAAATAACAACGGGAAGGCAGAGAAGTAAATACCTGGATGGCTTGGCCACGTTGTATGGTCGAGACAAGAACACGGAGCTGATCCACGACTCTGGTGATCGTTGAGATATCGAAACAAGACAGCCACGCTAATCGACAATGCACACGATGGCGATCAATGAAGTCAGAAGTGGATGGAAATCCTGCAACCAGCCTTCAATACAAAGATTGTGTAGACCAGTGTTTCCCAACGTGGGGCCCACGCCCCACAGGGGGGCAATTTGACTGTGAAGGGGGGCAATTCGAAAATGGAAGAAATCGGCTGAATATAACAAAACGGGGAGACTTGAGACTGAAGTTAACTAAATTGGAACCTGACATAAGATCTCTTTGCAGCAAGCATCAAGCGCAAGGATCTCACTAAATTTAAATAATAAATAATTACTAATAATTAAAATATATAGAAAAATCTTTCATAAAATTATTTGTACTTGAATTTCAGTTCTCCATTATATGTTTTGAAAATTTACTTACTGTGTTTGCTCAATAATTTCCTAGTGATTTATTCCTAAAACCTATCATTCAAGTTTCTTTTAGTGACATTTTCAATTTTTGAATATTAAAAAAATATGTATATGTTGAGGGGGGGGGGGGGGGGCCGTGGGGCGGGGGACGGGGGCAATATGAATTTTAGAAAGGCTTAAGTGGGGCATGGCACAAAAAAGGTTGGGAAACACTGGTGTAGACTGATGAATTCATCTTACTATTGAGTGTTAAAGACGGCCAGAGACACTTGATATACAGAAGCCAACATCGTGTTGACTAGACAGAAGCATTGGCGGGATCAACGCAGACACATCCCGTGCTAGGACGCATACACTTCGCTAACTGCTTGGGAAGACTGACCACCGAAAAGTATGCTAGAAGTGTAGTGATAGTAACAATAATACCTCGTGACCAGCAAAGTAAAACGCTTGTCTGTTGTTAAGTGTTGCTTTCATCTGAATTCCCCGGAGGAGGGGTGACTAGGAACTGCTGACCCAGATACGTTTGAACCTAGCGGGAATTCATCGGAGCTACGTGACAATCAATTACTGTGCCAGTTCGATTTCTAGATTTCTGGAGATGGATTAGGACAAGCCAAACGTTTTAATAATAACAATATTTTTTGCGCTCTCTCGCTTTGAACTCTAGCGTGGTCCATAACACTACTTCTAGTAGTGCTGGACCGAATAATGCACATGGATTGCCTTTCCCTATTAACAGTGTCCCTCGCCATCAGGCGAACCTACTCCGACTTCAGAGGTATGTGTAATTTACGTCCCAAAGTCAAGGACGATAGGTCAACATTTTAGTCCAACTGTCCGGTGTAGGGACTGAACCCTTTACCTCGGCATCAGCACGCCGGATATTCAAATATATATATATATATATATATATATATATATATATATATATATATATGTATATATATATATATATATATATATATGTGTGTGTGTGTGTGTGTGTGTGTGTGTGTGTATGTGTGTGTGTGTGCGCGCGCGCGCGTGTTAAGTGGATATCCCTTCCTATACTGTGACCTATCATATGTGACAAACATCATATCCCTACGGAGGTACCTACAATAGGGACTACCTTTACCTTTCACGTATAACTATGAGGGTCTCCGTAGCGAAGTGGTTAAACGGCCTGCCTGGCATTCCGAATGTCGTGGGTTCGATCATGGAGTCGTCATTCGGTTCACGAGTGCAATTTTCCTGGAAACTCCGGGGGGGGGGGGGGGGCGCTGAAGCTACAGAGTTCGTGCTTTGTGTAACGCTTTCGGCAGGCAGGTAAAGAGATCGAGCCATACAGGATAAAACCCGGAGCAACGAAATCGACTTTCGTCTTTAACAGATTCAGTGCTAAACAAAAAATAGGTTTGGACAAAACAAAAATAGATGACGGAAAAAAGGGAAGTTGGGGTGTGTCACAGTTACGATGTAAAAGTTGTTAATATGATAGCAGCCATGTTGTATTATATCGCAATGACAACATTTCGGCGATATATAAACCAATTGCAGATACGGGAAAACGCTTAAGACAATTAATCATCCCATCGCACTTATTCTGTTAAGCCCTATTTAAACCTACAACTTTCCATTTTTCTGTTGCCCAGGGTCAACTCTATAAACTCCACTTCTGATGACAATCAATACCCCTGACAGCATTTCGTTTGAAACATCAACGTCAATATTTAACATAAGCTAAATTTAGACACAATCACGAGTACGTACATCATCATTCTCTGCTTAATGGGATAGAAACCGAGACGCGGGCCGTGTTGTCGAATAGGGCCAGCTGCGAGGGTAAAAACGATGCGTTATGAAGACATGCAATGAGAAGGTCTCGCGTTTATCTGAAACTGCAGCATTTAATCCAGTTATTCCAGGGACCTGTAATGGCGGGATTGCATGCTCTGGAGCGTTTCATGTCAAAGATACATTACCAAATGAAGCCATTATCTGCAGCCTGTAATAAATCATTCCTCTGGATGGTGTTTGTGTAATTTTGGCGGGAGAGTTTAATCGAGTTTACAGACGATCTTAATTAAGATGAAACTCGCAGCCCCAGTGGTCACAGCATTGGAGAGGAAAGCTATCAAACCAGCGAGGTGCTATCACGGTGATGCAAGGTCCGGTCAACAAAGATACAAGTGTTAACAGTCTATTATCTGGTGTCTGTACAGTCTGAAGTTTGCTTTACCTTGAATGGACCACTTTCATTGCGTGCAGACACTTCCTTGAGCACTCAGTCTCCTGCTGTAGATCACATAAGCAGTTAACACAGTGCACGAACTCCATAACCGCCGGAGAGGACCCAAACGTAGGTGTTACAGAACTATATATGCACGTATTATTTTATGGGTTAAAAAAAGTATAGTTGCATGTTCTTTACAGAACATCGAAATCAACACCGGCATTTTTGACTGTCTGTTGCCATGGCTTTTCCAACGATCAAAGCTCATACCATTGTTAAAGATCAAACACGGGTGGTCGGTTACGAAATCTCCTGCAGATGATTTCGAACGCGGTGTGCGCCATCACGCCGGTCTCCCTGGCCGAGGCGTTAGCAGCTTTCTCCGTAACCCCGAATACTCTCGTGGTTGACGTGAGCGCACGAGAATTGGAAGCGGTTCGAGTCGCGCCGGTGACTTGTGAGAGTATGGAGCCGGTCGCTCAGAAAGCAATAGGCAAACTACTGAGCATAATCTTGCCAAGAAATCAACAGTCAGCTGAAAGATGCTGATGTTGACAGCGATGTCCTGTAAAGGATATGCAAAAAACGACATACGCCATCACAATGTTAACACACCATCGTCTGTCAAGACTGCAAGGTGTCAGTGTAGAGTTAACGCGTAATAGACATTGAAATAACAACTGTAACTATAACATATAACATATACATTGAAATAACAAGTGTACCTATAACATATACATTGAAATAACAAGTGTAACTATAACATATAAAAGATACATTGAAATAACAAGTGTAACTATAACATATACATTGAAATAACAAGTGTAACTATAACATATACATTGAAATAACAAGTGTACCTATAACATATACATTGAAATAACAAGTGTAACTATAACATATACATAGGAATAACAAGTGTAACTATAACATATACATTGAAATAAAAAAATGTAACTATAACATATACATTGCAATAACAAGTGTAACTATAACATATAACATATACACTGAAATAACAAGTGTACCTATAACATATACACTTGAAATAACAAGTGTACCTATAACATATAGATTGAAATAACAAGTGTAACTATAACATATACATTGAAATAACAAGTGTAACTATAACATATAACATATACACTGTAATAACAAGTGTAACTATAACATATACACTGAAATAACAAGTGTACCTATAACATATAACATATACACTGTAATAACAAGTGTAACTATAACATATACACTGAAATAACAAGTGTACCTATAACATATAGATTGAAATAACAAGTGTAACTATAACATATACATTGAAATAACAAGTGTAACTATAACATATAACATATACACTGTAATAACAAGTGTAACTATAACATACATTGAAATAACAAGTGTAACTATAACATATAACATATACACTGTAATAACAGGTGTAACTATAACATATACATTGAAATAACAAGTGTAACTATAACATATACCACGGAGGTCAGCATGGCCGAATTGATGAGAGCGCTCGTTCTTAAACATCCGGTGTGCTGACAGTTAGATATCAGGTTCAGCCCCAACACCGGTCAGTTGGACTAAAATGTTGACTTGTCGTCCTTGACTTGGGGACATATATTACAAGTACCTCTAAAGTCGGAGTGGGTTCGCCTGATGGCGAGGGACACTGTTAATAGAACTAATCCACACACAACATTCAGTCATGTTCACTAAAAGTAGTAGAAAGTGTATGGACTATGATTGAGTTCAAAGCGAGCAAATTAAAAACAAAAAACAAACATAAAACGTATATAAAAATTAAATGTCCCTTTACAGCCTTAAATTACTAGGGTGAACAGGGCAGTCACTTAAATGTCGAGAGAAGAACACCCAGAAGCCGCGACATCTGAAGTGCCGGCACCAATCACATTCTCTGATGACAGCTTTACAACGTCCACACTGAACTCAGCCCGGCAAATTGGAACAGAAGACCAACAATTACTGTCCCGGATTTGAGGCTGATTCTGTCGACCATTCGGTTCAAACTAATGGAGTGATTCCCAACCTGCGTGGCGACCCACACTTAATGGGGTTTGTGGCGGGAAGTTCCTATGTTATGATATTCATGTTATGAAGAAAACACGCGGGTGTTGTTGCCTAGAAGAGGCTAATGACACTAGAACATTTTCACAACTGTTAGAAAGAGAGAAGGAAGTGAATTTGGGGCACGTGCAGAAATTAAGATATCTCGGCACGCGGGTAACATCAGATGGAAGATGCATCACTGAGATAGAGAACAGAATAGGACAAGCACAAACTGCATTATATCACATGAAGAACATTTTGTGCAATAAGTCACTGTCCTTGACAGGAAAAAAAAAGTTCTTGCGTGAATACTTATGATATATACTAAATGATAATCATTATAAAGAACCATATAATAGATAAAATGTCGATATACATACATTACAAAACAATATAAATATAAATATAAAAAAAGTTAATTGCATATCTTTTACAGGACGTTGCAGTCAGCCCCAATATTTTTTGGCTGTTTTCTCAGCAAGTTTACATTCATTAGTTTGCCATTGCTTTCTGAACGATTGGTACTCATCCATTCAATGAAAAGCAGCGCAAGGCGGTCCACTTCTAAATCACCCGCAGCTGTGTTTCGAACGCGGTATGTGCGACTGCGACTTGAGTCCGTACACCTTACGTCACAGAGCCCAGCTAGTACAATACAACATTAGCTCAAAAATGATGTCTATGAAACATTAGGTACACAGATAATGTACATCGTATAATATATATCATAGTTACATAGCCTAGGAGGGTTGAACAAGATACTGACAACAAAAATAA
The DNA here is from genome assembly GCA_014155875.1 of Cepaea nemoralis. NCBI lineage: Eukaryota > Metazoa > Mollusca > Gastropoda > Stylommatophora > Helicidae > Cepaea > Cepaea nemoralis. The sequence goes on from JACEFZ010005109.1 coordinate 38,675, forward strand.
ATAAACAAGTTAAAGTTAGTTGCATATCCTTTACCTGACGTCGCATTCAAGCCTAGCATATTTTGGCTGTTTGTGATTTATTGCAAGTTTATGTTCAGTAGCTTGCCATTGCTTTCTGAACGACCGGCACTCATCCCTTTTATAAAAACCAACGCAAGGCGATCTGCCACCAAATCTCCCACAGCTATGTTTCGAACGCAATATGCGGGATTACGCAACCCCTTCGCCACATAGCCGGCTTAATAAACAAGTACGCATTAAAAAATTGCAGCCGCGCAAGCAAGTTATTCAAAATGTCATGCACACTGTGTAGCTGGACCGAAATATTGACTTCTCGTTCAGAAATTACATGGCAAACTACTTAACATACAACAACTGTCCATATCACGAAGAGCCAATAAAGACTAAGGTTGATTGCAATGTAAAAGGGCATGCAATATTTTGTATGATTATGAGGAAACGGCAGTTTGGGAACCGCCGAGTTAATTATATTAGATTACAGACAAGAAAGAAATCCCTGGCTGAAAATGAAAAACGGAACTATAGTACAACGACGGCGGGGAGTAAGATGGAGTGGCTGAGAAACTGGACATTATAATCTACAAATACACTTGTAAGTAAATTACACTAAAGTGCTTAAGTAATGTTTAACTGATTCAGTGCCAAAGAAAAAAGAAATTTTGGACTAAACATGGTGCACGGCCAAACGAATAAGTATTATTATAATGCAAATTTTCCTTCACTGAGCATTGAAATTGCGGGAGATACCACGAAATAAAATTAATAACACGGTGGCCTTAGTATGGCGGTATTCTGTCCATATGGAATGTGACATTTGGCGATATATTATCATTTAAAAATAAACAAATATAATTCTCCACACTTGCCAATTTATCCTATGTAATACGTACCGAGTTTGTTAAACTGTAATTTAATTATATTTACGGGTAGACAGATTTATCATGCGTGCAGATAAATACATAGTACATAATTAATGAGCAAAGGTGAGTGAATGGCAAGAAGGGCTGGACGTTAGGCAGGCTTTTGTGTTCAATTGTTAACATACTGTGAACAAAATTCGTTGTTTTTTTTCTTTCTTCTCAGCGTGCATCCATCCATCCATCATGTGCCATGCCGGTAAGCGTGGGCGGTCATGTTCTGCCATCTCACTCGATCACCAGAGTCGTGGATCAGTTCCGTGTTTCTGTCTCGACCATGCCACAAGGCCAAGCCATCCAGATACTTGTTTCTAGGTCTTCCCCTTGGTCTGTTTCCCTCGATCTTACCAGTTGTCACCAAGTTCTCCAAATCATTTCTTCTCATAACATGTCCAAAAAATTGTGACTGTCTACGTCTAATGTCTCTGATCAGTTTACGGTCTTCATTTGTTTCTTGAAGGACTTGTTCATTGGTCTTTCTGGCTGTCCATGGTATTCTTTGCATTTTCTTTGCATGCGTGTGTTAAAAATGCAATAACATATTGGGAGCTCTTTTAAACAACCATGTCAAGAACACAATGGCTGTGATTGCCTCTAAATACTCACGGGACAAATTATATTGTCGTAACAATATGAATGGAATGGGTTCAACTGTCGTAAAGCCGTGGAAATGTAAACAATGTAACAGCACAAAGTATAGTGCAGAAAGTAAAAGACGTTGCGGCGACGAAACTTCATAACAAACAAATAAGAAAACAACATAAACAAATCACATAAATGACAGACACATTTGTTTTCTTTTTCCGTTCCGTCCATTCTGCTTATTATTCCTTAATGTAGTCACTGTGAAGAGCGGCTGGCCGGATGCCTAGAACGCCGGATTATCCTTTGGGAGGCTCAGGTTCGAATCCTCGGTAAGGTGTGGGATTTTTTTTTTCTGTCGGGGACAAAAAGAAATTTCTAACCTGCACAGTTCGCGGCTTCGTGGCTTAGAGGTTATGACTTTTCTCCGTAATCTCGTATACTCTCGTCGGTAACGTGATGACGGTTCAAATCGGCAGTGGTTCGAATCGCATCGGTAACTTACGGGGTATGTGAGCCGGCCGCTCAGAAAGCAATGGCAAACTACTGAGCGTAATCTTGCCAAGAGATCAACATACAGCTGAAAGATGCTGGTGTTGACAGCTAAGTCCTGTAAAGGATATGCTAAAAAAAAAAAAAAACAGTTCGCGGCGACTGCACTAGCCAGGCGGCCTTAATTCCTCAGGCTCAAAGACCCCCCCCCCTCCCTCCACACACACACCGCAAGGTACTATACTGGCAGTAAATGACAGTGACAATATTTATTGCAGTGTCGCCTCTGCGGTTAATGTTTTCTTGTGTTTGTTTGCGGATGACAGCTTGTCACCGCAACGACATTTGTCTTCCATAACTGTAAAGCTGTCGTATGCTACGTGTTTTTATATTGATTATATTGTTGTGTACTTGTTTTTATTTCATCACCAGTACCAATGGAGGTGTCTGCAGTGTTTCCAGGTTGAGACACACAGACCGCTTGCTCCAGTCATCGCAACATTGTGTACACACTAGAATAGTCGAACACAACCCTAGATCGTGTGAGGCCGACATTCTGATCCCTCGACCAGGCCACTCCTCAGTTATATTGTATATGATGAAAACATTCCAGGTGAACAAAAACGTCACTTGTAACAATGCATTTATTAAAAAAAATAATGCTGCTGCATTTATCATCTAAGGGTGACAAACAGGAGATCCCGTATGCAAGTTAGTTAGTTGCATATCCTTTACAGGACGTCGCAGTCAACACCAGTAAGTTTGCTATTGTGATCTCTTGGCAGGTTTACATTCAGTGGTTTGCTATTGCTTTCTGAACGACCGGCACCCATTCCATTTCGTAAAAAAAAACAACAACAGCGCAGCTGTGTTTCGAACACGTGTATGCGAGGTTACAAACTGCGTCCGTAACTCCATCGCCAGGGAGCCGGTTATATGCAAGTAATGCAACTTAAAAAACAAAAACCCATGGCGGTTTGAAATCGCAGAGAGTGGGTCATTAGAGTAGACCCTGACAAGTTATTAGGACAGAAAAACATACCCACGGCTAGACAGAGGCCGTTACCATGGATGGAATCTGTCTAGAGCAGTGGTTCTCAACCTTTTTTGGCACATGCACCTCTTCACCATATGTTCAGAATGTCATTCCCCCCTCCGCTTTCGTATTTCCTCCATAAACCACCCCCCCCCCCTTTTTTTTTACACAGTTCGCGTAAAAAATAGAAGCTAAATTTAATAACACATACTAGAACAAATCTAGACGTCTACATACAACGTGATATGCGGGTCTGCCTACGTTATAAAACGAATTTCAGAAGGGCGATAAGTACAGAACCATAAAGTATGGAGGGAAAAACAATATCAAGTAATCGGTTCTTGTATTAACACGATCTTGAAATAATCTTAATCTCCTCCCCCCTCCCCGCCCTGGAAAACCTAAAATTCCCCCATGGAGGGAATCCCCCCCCCCCTCCCCCGGTTGAGAACCACTGGTCTAGAGAAAACAGACCCTACAAAAAAGCATGCCAAAGTCGGACACATAGACTCATAACGGTCATAATTAGGTGTAACGCACTTCCTTGAAAGAAGGACGAAGAAGATATTAATCACCATCATCCCCCACTCCTTCCCCAAAATCTTTCAAAGTTTCTTTCCATAAGGGGCCCAATCTTCTGCCTCTGCTGCTGTCACATGTAAATTTTGTTGTTGTTGTTCGCATATCCTTTACAGGACATCGCTGTCAACATCAGCATCTTTCAGCTGACTGTTTATTTCTTGGCAAGATTACGCTCAGTAGTTTGCCATTGATTTCTGAGCGACCGGCTCACATACCCCGTAAGTTAACGATGTGGAGAGAACCGCTACCGACTCTCACGCAACGTCACGTTACGTTACTCACGAGAGTTTACGGAGAAAGTCGTGTAAACCCTTACCAGGGAGGGCGGCACATGTACATTAGCCATATTAATTACGTGGCCGGGTAGGGGTATCCCCTATCAATGAATAAGTAAGGCACCAATTTCCCTCCGCTAGCGTACTGGACACCCTTGGGTATGGTTAAGTACCCGTTTATTCCCCCCCCCCCCCCCCCCCCCCCCAGCTGGGGTATCGTAAAACCATGCAAGCATGTGAAAGATTGAGGTTACTGATTCTGTGCAGAAGGATAAAACATGTGACCTTCCATTTGGACAGAAGGACGATGTATCGCCATACTAGGGTCATGGTGTTATTTGTTTTGTTTCGTGGTATCTTCCGCAATTTGAATGCTCAGTGAATGGAAATGTACGTTATAATGCTTGTTCATTTGATTGTGATGGTTCAAATCTACCTTTTCTTCTGCACTGAATCAGTTTAACGAAATCGACCCTCTTGCCGTTAAACCACACTGCCCTTTTAGGGCTAATAACACAAGAAGCGCCGGTCTCCCTGGCTGAGTGTTAGCAGCTTTCTCCGTAACCCCGAATAACTCTCGTGGTTGACGTGAGCACACGAGAACTTGAAGGGGTTCGAGTCGCGCCAGTGACTTACAAGAGTATGGAGCCGGTCGCTCAGAAAGTCGTGGCGTGCTGATGAGCGTAATCTAGCCTAGGAATCAACATACAGCTGAAAGATGCTGGTGTTGACCGCAATATCCTGAAACAGGATGGAAACGCGGGGGAAAAAAAAAAAACATACACAAGAAGCAGATGGGCACAATGTAACCAATGCATTATTATCCAGACAGCTAATTGGATGGTTCGGTCACGTGTCAAGATTACTCTCAAACAACATAAGACAATCCGCCCGACTTTTAAATACAACGGAATCAGAGCAAAAGGCGGACCTCTCATATGCTGGATTGGCAGGATATCACAGCAGAGCATTATTTTGCACCCAGTGAACATCCAGATCTTGTCCAGAAAGATCTTTCCAACCTGGCTTTGAAAAACATATCAGGGAAAGCAGAAAGAAAGACATAAAAAGAAAAAGAGAAGAAGATGAAGCCGAAGGAAGGAGACAATGATGAAGAAGAAGTAGTGCTCTAACACAATGGGTGGGTGAACACAACTGCTGCAGAAACTGTCAAGGAGTGGCTTAGATCGACAGGAACCTTAATTGGTGCATTAAAAGAGTTTTAATTCATTGTTCCATTAACTGATTCCCAACATAATTGTAAAATCGATACTGATGGATTATATGCCAGAAGCTGTAATTTAACACCAGGAGCTCCCCTTCTAGCACCCTTTTCTCTCTCTCTCTCTCTCTCTCTCTCTCTCTCTCTCTCTCTCTCTCTCTCTCTCTCTCTCTCTGCATGTCATTTTAACCCCAGCAGTGCCGAAGAGAGACTAGTGAAATGTTATATTTGAGCCTGTTTTGCTGTATGGCAGCTGAAATGTGATTTCTGAGACCAAGGTGTAAATACCTTGGACAGCCAGAATAACTAACGATTATCTGAAAGATGATAATGAATGTCATACACAACTATAAAAAAGAGGCAATTAATATTCTTTGGCCAAATAATCAGAGAAGAAGCCTGGAAAAAACATCCTGATGACTGGAAAGATCAGTGGTAGAAAAGGCAGTGGCCATCCAGAGAGAAATGTTGTATGGTTTAAGGCAATGACATGAAAGAATGTCATAAAAATTGACCCTGAAAACCATGGACTGCGATCTGTGGAGAGACAAACACCTATACCACTTTCAAAGGCATATGTTGATGATGGATGTGTAAGAGAGTCTAACAAAACAAAACAAAACTACAAAAAACAGACAGGTTGAGATGAAAAGTACAAGAGTCTTTTCATAACCCTACAAATCCGACATATTGTAACTATCCATCCCCCTGTGAGGCATCTCACTTGCCTGACTTTGACAAATGCAGTATTTGTGCGTATGGGCATGCATGAGTATAACATTGTTACAATAAAAACAAGGACAGCAGTTTTATTCTTTACTCCAAAATAAACAAGAACGGACAAGGGATAAATGCATTAACTGCCTTACAAAGATAATAAAACATCAAAGAAAAACAAAACATGTCAGCAGGTCTCAATTCGAGGATTTTTGGACATATATGAGTATACACAACTGTTAAGTTAAAAATAAGTACTATGCAGGCGCAATGTCAACAGACATATGAATGACAGGGGGTTTCTGATAAAGATGTTTCTTAATTTCATTTATGAATAATTTACCTTCATCAGTAATATATTAACAATCATACTATGGTTGATTTATTGGCATATAGTGTTGCTTGAAAATTTTATTTATGTGCAAGACTTATCTGAATATAATCTTTCTCGCAAGACGTCTATGTATTGTAAACATACTGGCAACTGGGACCAGAATGCAGACCTGACCGAAGATTCTGATGATCGTGCGAGATAACGAACCATGTCTAAAATGTATTCATATAGTAGACATATTGCCAGACTTTATTAGAAAACAAAGGCAACAAACAGAGGCAGTCTGAAGATTAATGTGTACTACAGAAGAAAGAATATTCAGTAACACTGGCTTACTGGATCTGCAGTGCCAGTCTTGGACTATTTGTGTGTCCCTGGCACAGCCAGCTAGTGTGTAAATAACTGTGGTCCTCATGTCACTACTGCATTCTTCTGTAAGAAGATGTTAAAATTGGCTTTATGAGGACACTGGTACTGTAGACTTACTTGGGGAAATTAGAAAAAGACTTGACAAAGACAGGTGTACTTCGACGCACAATTAGTTTAAGCAAAGAAGACACAAATAACAGATTGCACAATAAAACATTTGGATGTTAATTATTTCAGCCAAACAGATTCATTTACTTTATTTCTATAGTACGCATCAGACAAGATTCAGCAAAACATGTCAGACAACAAACTGTGCAATCTGTTTGTGTCTCCTTTGTTTTAAAAACCAAAGACTTACCTGGTACTGCTCCAAAAACTCCTCCGCCAGCTCTCGGTTGTTCTGGAGGTCTTGAGTAGCCGTCTGATCAGCCAGTGACTTGAATGAAGCTTCAGCACCTTCCAGCCAGGCCATGAAGTCTTGAAGAGTGGGCTCAAACTGCAGTCCACTGTCTCTGGTGGTCTGTAATGCCTTCCAATGACCAGCAAGTCTGTTGACAAGCAGGTGATATGTCACACAGCTATTTATGTAAATTTATCTTAAGTATTTATCATGTGCAAGAACTGACTTCATAATGTGTAAGGTATACAGCATCATCATCATCATCAGGGATTTTCCAAGGCAGAATGGGTGACCATGCTTCCCCACATATTGCCATCTCCAACAGACTGTATTAATTCATGTGCTGATATTTGGTTATGCCATGACCAGTGACCATCAAGAATCTCTCCTCACTGTCTTTCTCCATCTATTTTCTGTCAATCTGTCCAATTGTAACAATATTCTCCAGTTTACTTTACTCATTATATGAACCCCCCCATGGCTCCAGGATACTTTCAACCTCATAAAATGGGTCCCAGTTAATTTTCTGAGAGGTAAGGTTGGTGTGATACTGATAAAACCACCTCCTGGTTTCATTTGTCAAAGAAAACATGAGTCCAGAGCCATAACTCCAATATGTCACATGGGATTTCTCTACCACTGCATCAACAAATTATCCCACGGAATAATTTGGTTTATCTACTGAGTATTGTTTTTCTCTGCATATCCTTTACAGGACAGTACAGTCAACATCAGCATTTTTCAGCTGCTGTTGATGTCTTGGCAAGTTTTACGTTCAGTAGTTTGCCACTGCTTTCTGAACGACCGGCTCACATAACATAAGTAACCAATGCAATGCGATTCGCTGCCGAATCTCGCGCAGCTGTGTTTCATACGAGAGTATACAGGATTACGAATGGGATGTGAACATGGACCTTTCAACAATCATTTAGGAAGAAAACTTGAGGCTGTTGAACTACAGTGTTATAGAACATTCTTAGAATATCCTTGATCAGGTCGATTGTGAGACAGACTAAGAGTAGCAATGGGACAAGTAAACACTGTTTCAGAAGATGAAAAATATTGTATGTAATAAGTCGCTTTTATATAATGTTAGAAAGAAAGTACTAAAATGTTAAACCAGATCTGCTCTGCTACATGATAGTGAATCATAATATGAATTAACAATTTAGGAAGTTCTTTGGAATCAGCAGAGATGTGGTTTCTGAAAAGAAATGTTGCAAGTACCTTACACAGCCACAGTAACTAACAATAACTGTCTGAAAGATAATGAAGGCAGAACACTACACACAACCATAAGAAAGAGGCAAACAGTATACTTTGGCCAAATAATGAGAACGGAGACACAGTAAAACATCATGATGACTGGAAAGAGGCAGACAGAGAGAAATGATGTATGGTCTCAAATGATGGCGTGGAGGAATATTATCAATAGAATTGAGCCACAACACCAAGGACAAAGATCTGTGGAGATACATGAAAGTCTGAGCCATTTAGCAAGGCACACGATAATGATTATATAACAGTTTATGTAATTAGTTTGCCTTACACCAGGGTTGGGCAAACTTTTTGTGTGTAGGGCCACATTGACAAATGTAAAGCTATTGGGGGGCCGCATGTATATTATGTCCACAAAATCGATAAATTCGCATATTAGCATTGCATTATGAAGGTCAAGGATTGTTTACAAAACTAGAAAATTAGAAAGATTATCAGAAATGTTGAAAACAATCTTAACGGTACATGAAATTCTGTAAATTTCAACAAAGTAACTTAAAAAACTAAGTAAAAAGTTGTATTTCTAAATGCCCTCGAGGGCCGCATAATATCAGTTGCTGGACCGCATGCGGCCCGTGGGCCATAGTTTGCCCACCCCTGCCTTACACCATAGTTCCCTGTATACAAGGAGTTTATCTTATATGGTAGTTTATTTTATTCAAAGGTTTATAATATTAACAGTTTACTGGGTGTAATGTAGTGGTCTCATGAACAGTATCATATTATATAATAATAATAATAATCATCATCATCGTAAACCAATTATTTGCACAAAAATACTACAGCTGCACTGTTAACAACTCCACCCAAAAAATGCTATCATATTTTCGCATCAATATTGCCATCAGCTGGCAAGAATGTGAGAAAAAAAAGAGCTAATTATCCTAGAATGAGAAACAGCTAGGCCCATCATTTTAGCTCCATCTTCTTGAAAAGGAAATGGTGAAAAAACACAGAATAAAAAAAGCCTGACAAAGGAAGAGCCATGACAAGAAACAGTTAACAAATGCTGGTTCCCTGCATTGTAAGCCTGAGATGGGTTACAGCTGTTGTACAAATGGGTCTCTGATTAAAATCTGGCATGGAGGGTAGGGAAGAGGGTGTTCAAAAAAGAAAGCATGAAGATTTAAAGAGCTATTATTCCGCAAGCATGGTTGGGGAGGTGATAATTTTTCTGGTAAGAAAACAAAACAAGAAATGTGAGAATAACAGAAGGAAGAAATGACAAAAAAAAAAAAGGGTGCAGTGAGAGAAAGGTGAATGAGAACGGAGGTGTTATTAAACATACAACCAGTGTGGACTGAATCCCATACAACACAGAAGCACCTCTTGGCTGCAAAGATGCTCACTAAAATAAAAACAATTTAACAACTGTGAATCTTAGGGGCGTCTTGATGGACATGCACAATGCAGGTAACTGCCAGTGTATTTTCAGATATAAGATGAGATCCACATTGTGGGATACATCGCCTTCTCAAAGTCTCAAATGTAGGTGTGTTTAGTGAACATGAAAATAAGACTGGCCAAAGTAAGGACATTACAAGTCAGAAACAGACAGACTGAGAGATAAGACAAACAAATCGAAGGACACGGACAATCACATTCATGCATTCACGCTTGTGAGCATAGATGTGTGTATGTGTATGTGTCTGTCTGTCTGTACATATAAAGTTAGACAGACAGACACACACAACACATATACTGAAAGAAAGACTAATAAGAGACACATTATGGTTATGCTTGCTAACACACAAATACATTCACAGATAGATACACAAATTGACGGAAAGAGGCAGAGACAATCAGACCAACAAACAGATAAATAAACTGATAGGCAGATGATGGAGAAACGTCGTGGTCATTCACATTTGTGAGCGCTATCAAGACAAGAAGCCTGATACGGGGGAAAATGGCACATCGCAAGATACACCAAAAGACACGTGGCAACCAAGATGTGCAGCGTGGGAGCTGACAAGACCGTCAAGAAGACGAACGTGGAGAGCCCGCCTGCTAGCTGCATCAAAGAACCTGAAACTACAGCTACTACTGAAGCTACCACGAAGGAGAAGATCGACAGCCCACCACAGACATGATCCAAGATAGCAGAGAAGAAGGAGGAGAAAGACACCAGAGTCGGAAACACCGACTCAAAAACAGTCCGATGGGTTGTCAAGCGAATTCAAGTGGAGCTGTCAGACGAAGAAATCCTCAAGCAGCTGCAAGAAGAGAATCTCAACATCAGAATCTTGAAGGCGGAGCGGATCCTGACTTACTCAAAGATTCCTACGACGCTGGCGGTGGTGACGACTGAGGGGAGCGAGATACCACACCAGGTATCAATTAGCAAGAAAATTCAACAGCCTGAAGGATTCACACCGAGGATTACTCAATGTTCCAGATGCCAGAGGGCCAGCCACAGCATAGCAGCATGTCGCAGTAAAACGGAAATATGCCGGTACTGCGCCGATCATCACGCCTTAAGGAGTGTCCGCTGGCCAAGCTGAACACGGACTTCCGAGCACCAAACAGCAAAAGAAAGTGCGCCAACTGCCTGGGCAAGCATGGAGCAAGATACCTGGGCTTTCTGTACCTCCTAAGACACACAGACGTGTTAAAGCTCGCCATTAACACAAAGACGCCATACAAAGAAGCAATGCGGAGGTGCGAGACAGCCACGTGTATATCCCAAGCTGAAAGAGATCAACTGCAGAACCAGATAGATGAGTTGAAGAAGCAAGTCAAGGCAATACTGACGCCAGCACCAACCAGCGATAATGAGAAGCTGCTGCTTGCTGACATGAAAGAGATCCAGCACAATATCAAACAAGAGATGGAGCGCATGGCTAAGATGAAGAAGGAAAACAAGGAAATCCTACAAATGATCAAGACCGAAAGAGAACTACTGAACGCCGAAAGGATGCAGCCCAATCCAAACCACCAGGTGAGATGAAGTAAGATGAAGCACAACAAAAAACATAGAAAAACTGATGAAGACAATAGAGGCAAAAAAAAAAGCTGCATGATGGAACCAAGCCACAGACCAATCAGAAACAGCAAGCAGAAGCCAGTAGTCCAGCCACAATACCTAAGCAACCCGAGATAAAATCAGCATCCTGCCAGGTAGATGAATATGACTTAGGGGAGCCTGAAGATAACGGGAACACAGACGAGGAAGACAGTCCTCTCTTAGCTCTATGCAAGAGGAGAGAAATATATCAAGCTGATTTCGAAGAAAGGGAAAGGCAAGCCAGACTATGATGCAAACAATACAAAAATTACCCCAGCATCATGAAAGAATAAATTTCATACAGAAAAGCAACTCATCTGGAAACAAATGAAGGAAGAATACCACAGCAACTACGAGAAGGTGACACAAACTCAGGACAAAAGGAAAGCTAACCGAACATCAAACAAGGAATCCTTATAAGGACTGCAACCAGTCAAGCCAGACGAGCCAGGAGCCTTCACCAACAAAACAACAGGAAACGCGAACAAAGGACAGCCGCCGACCAATCCCCCAGCTGACGTCACAGACACAAACGCTTACATAACCAGTCCGAGATAGGACTTACTCATAAGAGCACACAAGACTAGAAACAGGGTAAAAATACCCACAAAAACCACGGATCTTAACAATAACCAAAGCTGATGAGGCAGGTTAGATGAGACATTTTTGTTTTGAAAATTGGAACTGGAATGAAGGAGAAAACATAATTTGAAAGCATACACTAATTGATTCACTGATGGTTTAGTTGAAGGGAAGGAGGGATGAAAGATAGAGAGAGAGAGAGAGAGAGAGAGAGAGAGAGAGAGAGAGAGAGAGAGAGAGAGAGAGAGAGAGAGAGAGGGGGAAGGGAGAGAATAGAGAGAGAGACAGAGAGAATAGAGAGAGACACAGAGAGAGACAGAGATAAACAGACTCCAGTGAATTAAAAAAATGAGGAAATGACAATGGCACTTTACAGGACACAATTGAAAAATCGTGATAACAGTAACCAGGAAGTCCTTTTTCTAGAACCCACAGGGAAAATGAAAGTGAGGGAGACGGAAATATACATGAAAAAGAAAAGTAAAAGCAGAGATGAATGAAGTAGGGAGGACACTGAGAGAGCTGCAGGAGATAGTTAAAGATAGGTGGACTTGGAGCGAGTTGGTTGAGGGAATTTGCTCCAATGAGGGACACAGGGCACAATGATGAAGAAGTGAGGTCCAACTATTGAGTTGGATGTGTTGATGTTCAGGTTACCAGAATCCTGAAAAAGGTTTGCTTCTATTGAGGTGGGGTTGATGTAGAGACTCTCCTGAACTGGTATCAAAATACCATCTGTACAGGAACTTTGGTGCAGAGTTCTACTTCCCCTCTCTAAGTGCAGTAACCAGTGGGGTATGCAAGACCAACTCTCGAACTTCACTTCTGCAGAGAGGCAGGGATAGTGGATCAAAGCCCCACTTCCCCTCTCTAAGTGCAGGAGCCAGAGGGGTGTGCAAGATCAGCTCTCAAGCTTCACTTCTGCAGAGAGGCAGGGATTGTGGTGCAAAGCTCTACTTCCCCTCTCTAAGTGTAGGAACCAGTGGGGTTTTTTCAAGATCAGCTCTCGAGCTTCACTTCTGCAGAGAGGCAGGGATTGTGGATCAAAGCCCCACTTCCCTCTCTAAGTGTGGGAACCAGTGGGATATGCAAGACCAGCTCTCTTTATAGACCAAGTGGCTCTAAGTGGGTCATGTGATCAGTATCACAATGTCTGCCTTTACTTCTCAAGACATTTCCTGGTAACCATTTTGGGCTGAGTTGACCTGGGAGCCTAGGTCAATAATAAAAAATTCACAACCACCCTAATGCAGATTAAATCCAAAATCACTGGTAAGGCAGGCGAGTGTCGAGCCACTTCACTTCCAGAGGATTCACAAACAATTAAATTAAACAAACAAAATGGTACAACAAACAACAAAAACGTTATGAAATCAGAAAGCAACACAATCAGAAGTCGCTGACCTGTTGAGCAGGATGGACCATCTATTGGTGAAGTCTCTCCAGTTGCTTCTTCATCTGCTGAGTGTCATCGCTAGAGTGGTCCTCAATCATCATCTCAGCCTTCCACTTGCAGACTGTCCACTACTTCTTTGTGTTTATTCACATCTTCTTGCAGTTTCTGTTGATTAAAATAAGGATAAACATAATCTCATGACTTAATCAGTTGGTTCTATTATTTTGCTATGTTTGTCATTTTAAAATTAAAAATGAAATTTTTGTTGCAAATCAAGAAAATAGGTGGAATATAGAAATCAACACTATTTGGGAAAATACTAGGAAACCAAAGGGGCCTGAATAATAATTTGAAAAAAAACAACAACCTGTTTTGCATCTAGTGTTTTAAATTCAGAGAACATTCATATTCAGATCTGCAATCTTAATTTATGTCATTATCTGCAAAAGACGTAGCATGGGATATATTGGTGAAACCAACAGGAAGTTAGTGGATTTGTTCCATGAACAGTCACAAACCAGTCTCAATTTCAACAGTCCCAACCAGCTATGTAAAGGGGACATTTCTTTCACAGCCTTAACATCTTGCTTTGGTGATCACACCACTCATCTTATTTTGGAAAATTGCCTCTTTCATTCTAAAAGAATTCACAAAAGATGAAGGAGATGGACACACAGATAACTTAAGGGAGTGGTCTTTAGCAAAATTACAATTAGCGACCTGAAGGGCTTATTACACAATATAATTATAATGTTGCATATTCTTTTCAGAACATCACTTTATTCATAACTAATTGAAAAGATTCTCAGTCCTAGGATAGTTCCTCTGCCACATGCATTTTTATGCCTAGGGTGTCTTTACTGTCCTGCACCTTTTGTCATGTCGGACAATTTCTGTCTCTTCTTGTGTGAACAATGCCTTCCAATGCTATTCTTATTACATTTATAATAAAGAAATTAAATTAGTCCATAAGCTAATCATGAGTTTGGGTCGTAATGCTTCAAATGTATTGTTCACACAGGTTTAGCTATTTCCATCCTTATTTGAGTAGGCCAGGCATCTGATCCATCGCCTATGGGTCAGGGAGGAGTGACATGCTCAAGTTTTCTACAATACTTACATGCTTTAGATATTTCATTACCCAAGAATGGTGTATATAAGGCCTACATAGTTCACTACCACATGTAAGTCCCCACACAGTTCTCTACCACATAAACACTCCATATCATTCACTACTACATGTAAGTCTCCACATAGCTGTCTACCACATATAAACCATCACATATACATCCCATAGTTCTCTATCATATGTAAGCACCACATAGTTTATTACCACACATATACCCTACATAGTTCAGTACCACATATAAATTCTTACATAGTTCTCTATCACATATAATCCTTCACCTAGTTTACTACCACATGTAAGTACTCACACAGTTCTCTATCCCATACAATCCCCATATAGTTTACTACATCATATAAGTCTCACATAATTCACTACCTCACAATGTTGTCAGTACAGGAGAGGTATAAATTAAAGTAAGATGCCTTCTATCCCCACACACAAAAAATTGCATCATGCTCACCTCATACTTAGCAATGACATCACTGTTCTCCCGCTGACTCTCCAGGGAATCCATTTCACTTTCTGTCTGGGACAACCATTGTTCAAACTGGGCATACAACTGGTCAAAGGCCCGGCACTCTTCTAGCATCTTGTCTAGCTCTGACTTACGCTGATTAACATGACTCATAGTTTGCTCCCAGTCCACCTTCAATTTCTCCGCTGAGAATAAAAAGAAAACCATGTTAACACTAATGTTACAGCAGATGCTGTTGTAAAGGTGTGCAATATTAGACTTTTGCATTGACTAGCTCATGGAGTACAACAGTGGGATGACCATTTCCTTTTCTTGCAACTTTTCCGTCTGTGACAATTTCCAGAACATTCTGTTCACAAGCCAGTACCCATTTCATCACCAATATATAGTTGCAACAAAACTGCTAAATTTTTACATACTGTGGAAAACTACTGCACTTGGCAGCAAACTTTATACTGTTAGAAAATTATATAAAAACTGGCAGAAATTCAGCCAAATGCAATCATAATTGATAAAAATATGCAAGGAAATTATCTTTGCAAATAATGACAGGATTTAGTTAGTAAAATTAGTGTTGTTAGGTTTACATTTTGTTTCTTCTTCAAAATTAGCTACTTTTTGTGTAAACTATTTAAAATGGTAATTCCTAGACAAGTACTAGTGTATTCAACAAATACAGTTATCCCCATAACACTTACTTCTTTCCCAAAGAGCTTGTCGATCTCCCATATTATCTATTGTGTTCTGAAGCTTGGTTGATGTAGACAGCACATGGTCTAACTGTGATCTTTTACTTTCCATGTCATTCAGATGTGTCTGACAAGTTAATGAAACAAAAATCATAAGTATAGACACACAAAAAGCAGAAGTTTAGACAAGTCACCGAAGTCGCACAGTGTATGATCCAACAATACTAGAGGCTTCTACACTTTAACATTGCCCAATATTTAATGACAGGAATATTAGATTGGATACAATTAAAGAGTTTATAATATACAAACTCCAGAATTATGGAAGGCCAGTATATATCACCACATGCCCTACCAACTGGCGAAGGCGTTCCTGTTTCGCCACAGAACTTAGACCTTTCGTGTACTGGATCAACTCTGCTGATATGTTCCTTCATGCCTGTCTCAGTCCATCCAGCATAATTTCCCACTATTTTCCCACTGATCTTTCCAGTTATCACAATGTTCTCCAATGCCTCTCTTCTAATCACTTGAGCAAAAATTGATTTTTATCTTTTCCTTATGGCAGTATGTAATGTTCTATTTTCTTTAACCTCTTCAGGCAGTTGTTAGTTACTCTGCAGTCCAAGGTATTCACGACATTAATCTAAGGAACCATATCTTCGTTGCTTTCAAACTCTCCCTACGTTGTTCATTCCTATTTCACAATTCACTGCCATAAGTCAAAACTGGTTCTATATAATATTTCAATACTCTGGCCGGTTTATTGGTGGTCAATGTTTCCAAGAGTTCATGCTAAGTGGCCAGTAAGTTATGGCAATCTTTTTTTTTTCATTTTTGTCTTGGTTATGATTTTTAAATATTCCCACGATAGCCATGAATAAAATCTACCTAGATTTTAACATATTTGAAAATAATTTATGAGCAAACTTCTATAGTGCATGAAAATTCAAAGAACAATCCTGCAAGAAAAATGAGAAACCCATGCATCGTCTAAGAGTTAAAGACACTAACATTATTGACTGCAGCCATGTCTCTAAACCCGCCACTGCAAATTACATTCAAGATGCATGAATTTAATGCCTATCCTAAGAATTACTATGTACGATTTAATAACACTTTATAAAAGCTATTAATTATGAGAACTTATAAAGTATCTATCTTCACTAAATAAAGTTGAGAACTAATAAATTATCTATTTTCACTAAATAAAGTTGAGAACTAATAAAGTATCTATCTTCATTAAATAAAGTTGAGAACTAATAAAGTATTTATCTTCACTAAAAAAAGTTGCACAGTTACATTTTCTATCTTCTTCTTCTTCTTTCATTTATTTGAAATATGTCTATAATTGCAATGTTGTCTCTTGTATAAATTTAACTGTCTTTTTTAGTTCACTCAGCAGTCCATAGAGTTTATCTTCCATTGTCGTCTCTCTAGACCAGAAGGTTTGCCTAGATATGTTGTATTTTTGGTAGTCTTGAAGTATGTGCTCTGCTGTCTGCGACACCAATCCACATGTACACATGGCTGATTCACCAATCTTGAATTTTGTATACATGTGGTTGCGTAATCTATTGTGTTCTGTACTGAGGCGCAGAATAATGACTTGTTCGGGTCTGTCCATAACATGGTAGTCATCTTTAGCAGGTTTTGGTGGCTTTCTGACTGATTTGATCATTCTTTTCTTTTGGTGGATGTAACGGGCACATCAGGCTGTTCTTCTTTTGCTCCTTCCTTAGCCAATCGATCAGCTCTGTTGTTTCCAGGTACTCCACAGTGGGATGGTATCCACAGTGGGATGGTATCCACAGTGGGATGGTATGGTGACATTATGTGTCTGCTAAGTTCAGAAAGTATTGTCCTTAGTACCGGCAATTTCCCAGACAGGAGCGCCTCGAGTACTGATTTTGCATCTGTCAATAGCACCACAGGTTGTGTACCATGGCTGGTATTTAGTAATTTCTCTGTTGCTATCTTGATTGCCTCAATTTCAGCATCATAGTTATTGGCAGTACTTTCCTGTTGGTACTCTGGCCGTGTCTCTAGTATTATTTGGGTATTCTATGTACACTCCCACTCCACATTTTCTGTCAAATGCACCATTTCTTATGAAACAGTATATCTGTTATATGGTAAAATGTGTCATGAAATATTTTATATACATGGAAGGATATGGCAGCATTAACATACAACACTTAAAATAATATAACAGACATTGTACGTACTCTGATAGATATAAACTGTTTGCAAAAAGGTAATGATTATAAAATGTACTGCTACACAAGTTGTTAAATAACAACAATTGTTAAAACAAAGAATTAAGTTTACAAATAAGAAAACTTTGTCTTAAAGAAATAAGAAATGCAAAGAACTAAGTTTTTTTGTATGAAAAATGTAACTCACAGAAATAAACACAAAGAACTAAGTTGGTTTATATGAAATCTTAAAGAAATAAGAAATATGCATTTACAAATTTGTTCATATGAAAAATGTATCTTAAGAAATAAGATATCCAATGAACTTAATTTTTTTTAAATGGAAAAAAAAAAAAACAACTGTCTTAAAGAAATAAGATACACAAAGAACTAAGTTGGTTTATATGAAATCTTAAAGAAATAAGAAATCAACTTCATATGTTTGAAGCCAGCCAAGGTCACTAGTGAAAATATAAACATAACGTGCTCATGATGAACAAGTATAAAATATAATGAACAGCGTACGTTGAGATCATGCAGAATAAAAAACAATATGTGTAGTTTGTATTTGTTAGCTTTTTGTAGAAATTCAACATTTTGTATTTGTCTAATTTTAATATTGACACACTTCTACTGCAGTAATTATCTGCTAAACTTTATGCCGGAATTTATGAAAGACCTAGTCACTGATAACAGTTTAAAGGAGTATTTAGCTAGTTCTGTTTCCTAGTCTCCATAGCTATCTTTCTGTTGTCTTGTCTCAGCCAAGCGAAGTCTCCATGGTGCAGGCTGTTTATTGCAATGTAACTTTCTATTTCCTACTCTGATGTTGCACTTCCACATGGACAACTGTTGTCTTCTCAGTTGTTTCTCTGCCTAACACATGCATGACCACTTTACACTATTCCCTGAATTGTGATGTTTGCTTGAGTGTTATGTCTATGGCTGTGGCTAATGTATTTCTTTTATTATTTCTTATAACTGCTTTGGGACAAGTTATTATTATGCTTATAATTATAAGATGCAATTAAAATGCAATTATTAAAATTATAGATATTAAAATAGATATTAAAATGCAATTAATAGAAAAAAGCAGACTAATAACAGACTTAATATTTTTGTTAAATATTATTTTAACAAACAAACAGCCACTTAAGCAACAACCCTTCAGAATTAACTTTAATTATTCCTAAGTTTAAACATAAAATGTTTCAGAACAATGAAGACACAGACTATTGTGCACAAATTATTGCCTGCATATTTTGCTACATCACATCAGTAGCATACTGCAGAATTCACTGAGCATTAAAAAAAGCAAACAATGAATCCTTAAAAAAGCTGAGATATACAACAAGCATTTTCCCACAATAATTTAAAACTGACTATCATGTCCTTCTGTTAACACAACAATGGCTTAGTCATACAGATCACGACTGCTTCAGCATATGCTAACATTTGACCATTTTGTGTGTTTTATAGGAAATGATTCCTGCAATATGCACATGATGGAATGCAGTGAATATGCCAAGTAATAACTTGTGCAATCTATTATTTATATCTTCATTTTTCATATTCCCAATGGGAAAACATGTTTCTGTTTAAATAAAATAAGATCCCAGAATC
Organism: Cepaea nemoralis; assembly: GCA_014155875.1. Taxonomy (NCBI): domain Eukaryota; kingdom Metazoa; phylum Mollusca; class Gastropoda; order Stylommatophora; family Helicidae; genus Cepaea; species Cepaea nemoralis. The sequence goes on from JACEFZ010005109.1 coordinate 57,999, forward strand.
AGCATCTAAACATGGCTCATCAGCCAGTTTCTGCCTCTTTTACTGATATAATAATTGCTGAAAGATAGTGTTTTAAAGCATAATTTTAGCAAGGTTTTTAAAAGCTATTTTCTTGAAAAGATTAACACACAGGTGTAAAATAAAGTACGTTTTAAAGCATGCTCAAGAGACAAAATATGTTGCTGTTACATGCAAAGAATGATGAAATATGTGTCTGCATTGAAAGTATTTCATGAGCGGAATATAATAAAGCAAAAGCAAAGCATATATATGCTGACAGCTACAAGGCATACATATTTTAAAATTCAACCGAGTCTGCAACATCACTGGAGCAGATGGTGGAGGGTTTATCACACCAATCTCATACATCAAGTGAGTCAGGTTCCAATCCTTAGTAACACATGTTTGTAATTTTTAACTTTATTAACCTCGGATCTATGATAATCACATATGGTGACAATAGCACAGAATATATAACAGAGTAGCATGCAGATTAATCCAAGAAAAAGCAGCATTCCATCCATAGTAACATGTACAATTTTAAACTACATTTACCAAGGATCAATGATAATCACATATGGTAAAAGTAACACAGAATATTTAACAGAATATTCACACAGATTAATCCAAGCAAAGGCAGCATGTCATCAGACGAAGATATTGTGTGTAACTTATCCTTGTCCATCAAAGTTATTACAAGCTTCAGGATGTTACATCCTGCCCATTCAAATGTATGCGAGGTGCAGTAGTGCAGTGGTTAGCAGGCTTGCATTTCAGCCTGGTGGCCATGTGTTTGAACGTTCACTGAGGCAGGTTTTAACATAATTGACCCGGACTCCCAGCTTCACTCAGCCCAGAAAGTGTACCAAGAAATGTCCTGGGAAGATGAGGTAGCTGGTATGATGGGAGGCCACATTACCCATCAAGGGTCTATACAAATATTGGGCTAGAACCATATACACAATGCACCTTAAGATGGGTAAAAAGGCCCTTAACTTTTTAAAATTTTATTTACTAATGTATTCAAGGGCACTGAATAAAGAGAGGTGAAATAAACTGGAGATCACAAAGATGTTGCGTCTTTGTAGAATGGTAACAATCTCATGGACAGCCAAGACCAACACTTAAGTACTGCAAGAGGCAGCAATTTGACAAAGATATTTGTAAGGACAATACAATCCCCATGTTTTGGATCACACTGTGAGACAAGAGGGTTTAAAGAAGATTTGTACATGCGGGAAGACTGAAGGTGTTAGAGATAGACGAAAGAGAGAGAAAATGCTGGATGGGTTTGCAGAAAAGAATAAAAGACAATCAGTGGTGAAACAAGTTAACAAGAACATGGAGGACAGATAAGTGTGGAAGAACGTGATCAACTGTTTATTGATATCAAAATTATTACTTGCAACACATATATTTAATTTTTTAAAGAATTCATAATTTCATGTGACTAAACTTAATAGTTATTTTTGGAATTTTTCTTTCTACTTGTAGCTTTAACAGATGCACATTTTGCAAAATAGGCTTTAACGTTTTTCATAATTTAATCTAAGACTTTTCTTTGCAAGTAGAATCTGGAGTCTAATGCTGCATTATACAATAATAAAGTTAAAAGTTAGTTGCACATCCTTTTACTAGAGGTTGCAGTCAACACTAGCATTTTTTGCTATTGTGCTTGCTTGCTTGTGTTCTTTGGCTTCAGCTCCAATGCGAAGTCCTGTATGTCAGATGTTGGCATCCTGGTGTCCAACATCAGTGTGATGTCATACAGGACTTCAAGTTTGCATGAGTATCCGTTGTCCCATGTCTGGCTTATTGGTGTGCAGACTGGTGGTTCCTCACCGTACAGGCAGACACTCTCCGACTTCGGAGGAATCGGCGATCCTACTGACTTTAGCCAGGACCCCGAAGGGACCTGTTGCCCAGGACGCTCGACAACGACACATCAATAGGTCTTGGCCAGTATATAACCCGGCCCTGGTGCCTTGGAAACACCTCTGCGTCCCTTTTGCTGTTGTGATTTCTTGGCAAGTTTTACATTTAGTAGTTTGCCATTGCTTTCTGAACGACCAGCACCATACAATTTCATAAAAACCAATGCAAGGCGGTCTGCTGCCAAATCGCTCGCAGCTGTGTTTCGAATGTGAGTATGCAGGATTATGAACTGCGCCCGCAACTCCTTCGCCACAGAGCCGGCATATAATAACAAGTAAACAGAAAATAGTGTAGAAATCTGCCCAGTGTTTTCCAGACTTTTTCAAATATGTGTGAAAATGTGCTTCCAAATATGATATAATTATATTCTGATAGTACTGAGTAGCAGTTCTTGTGACATTTGCAAAGAAAAGTGATGTATTTATCATTATTCACTTAATTTAATGCAGGAAATTTTCCTTGGTAAATGAACATTAAAAAGTCAAACATAATTTTCTCTCTCTACCCCCCCCCCCCCCCCCCCCATTAAATAATTTAACATTATTTGAATTTGATTGATTTTCTTTTCAAAATATGGTTAAATAATACAGTAATGTTCCCAATGCAAATCCCTTAAATTTTATATATAATACAACATGTCTGCCACCATTTTAACAACTTGTAAGTCAAAACTGTGACACACCTCTACTTCCCATTTTCCACCATCCATTTTTGTTTGGTTCAAACCTACTTTCTGAATCAGTTAAGAGAATTGCCAGAATTTATACTTGTCTTATATGGAAAGAAATATTAAAGTTTTTATGCAGTGCGGATAAAATAAGAGAAAAACAAGGAAATCCACAGTATATGCAAAATGAACACATCTTAGGGAAAGCCACATAAAACACACAGTTCAGGACAAGCCACATCAACTTATTCAGGAAAAGTCACATGACACAGTTCATCAAAACACAGTCTAGGAAAAGCTAATAAAAACAATAGTCAACGAAGAACTAATAAAAGACAGCTCAGGAAATAAAAAACCAAATACACAATTCAAACAAAGCCACATAATACACAATTATGGTGAGGTAGGTGGGGAACATAATACAGCTGAAACAAAGCCATATAATAAACAGTTCAGGAATGGTGACAACACATCTTCACAGACATACACCTTAAGAAAACTTCCAAATATATGTTACCTTCAAGATTACAACAAATTATAGACACAATTAAGGAGATCTAGAAACCACCCAAAAAAATATATATATACTTCAGGAAAGGTCAGAAGAAACATGTCACAGGAAATGACAATATACTTCAGGAAAAGCCATGACACATTTAAGACAAAAGGAAAAACCATTTTGTACACAAATGCCTCTCAGAAAAAGAAACCTACATAAACAAACACAATTTACAATCACAATATGAATACATTCAAAGAATTCCATAACATACGTCCACAATTCAGGACCAAGAAACAAAAGTATGCAAAATGAAATATTTCGGGAAAAACCACAAACCCCAAAACACAGGGAAAAGCTACAAAATACAAAACCATATATACTTTAGCAACAGAACATAAGGTAAACAAAAAATGCACATACACCTGAGGAAAAGCCACAACATGCACACACACACACACACCTCAAGAAGTCTGAGATAGCCGCTAATGTCTGCTACTTGAGCTTGCAGTGTGCTTAGATCATGCTCTGAGAGAGATAGCAGGGAGTCTTCGTCTGTGGGCAGAGGGGAGCTGATGTCTGAGAGCTGAGAGTTGGTTAGGTGACGCGAGTCAAACAGCTGTGAGTCAGTGGGTGACGTGATGACTGAATCCGACTCACGCTGCAACAAAGTTGGGTTTCAGCAAGATATCAACCTCTAGGAATCATGCTGGTTATGATGTTATCAGTTTCCAAACACAGAGATTTAATGCAACATTTGTTTAATATAGGGTGTGTTTTTAATGACTGGGGGTGTTTGAAAATATTGCCGTTCCAAGTTTGTATTCACCCTCTGTGGAGTTATGCAAAATAAAAGGTAAATACAAAACTTGAAACAGCAGTATTTTCAAAAACCCCAGTCATTAAAAATATACCCTGTATTAGTTCAAAGATTCTAATCCTACATAAAGTCGATCCATGCTGAAACATCAAACCGATAGATGCACGTCTTTAATTACACATGAACATAGGATTTGCTTATGTTAGGGACAAAGCTAATGCTTTTACTGAATAATTAATGCTGTCTTCAATATGGCATCATGAAAGACAACTGGAAACACTATTATTTCTCAGTATTGATTTTTGTAACAGGATTTGAATTAGTAAGCTTGTTCATGCCTTGTCAAGATAGAATCAATGAAGTAAGACCCAGTGATATGGTTAGTAAAGGAAAATATCAAATGATTAGCATGGATAATTTGAAAGTTTAACTCATTAACTACAATAAGTGGCTAATAGTACGAAACGTCACGCCTTTGTTTAAAACGTTAAAAACAGTGCTATAAATCATTTACATGTTTTAATATCACAAAAAAATGTGTTTGAAATTTCGAACCGCAGGTAAAATTGCAAATAAGAAAGCTCTGGCTGAAAACTGTAAATAAATTAAATCTGCCATAGCATGTTTTTCAAACTGTTAGTTAATGAGTTAAAACCCACAGCGTAAGAATCCCAAAAGATTTTGATGCAGGGTTGATTTAATAGGGTATTATTACCTCAGGGTTAAAAATGAAATAAAATATTAGCAAAATACATGTACTGCTGTATATTAATAAAGAAAATATTTGAGAGAGAAGAAAACTAAAAGCATTATGGTATATTTTTGTAAGCATACAGATTAAATACATAGATATAATCAATGAAATAATCAGTAAGAAAAATAGCACAGAACACGACTTAAAGAGGGGGGAGGGAAGGAGAAGGGAAAAAGAGAGAGGGAGAGAGAGGGGGAAAGAGAGAAAGAAAAGGCTAAGAGAGAAAGAGAGAGAGAGAGAGGGACAGAGAGAGAGAAATAGAAAGCAGGAGAAAGAGAAAGCAGGAGAGAGAGAAAAGACGAGCGACAGACATGGAGTAAGAGAGAGAGGGGGGGGAGACAGGGACAGAGATAGAGGAAATAGGCAGCAACAGACAAACAGGGAGAGAGAGAAAGACAGCAACAGACAAACAGGGAGAGAGAGAAAGAGAGTGAGTGAGCAGGGAAGAGAGAGAGAGAGAGAGAGAGAGAGAGAGAGAGAGAGAGAGAGAGAGAGAGAGAGAGAGAGAGAGAGAGAGAGAGAGAGAGAGAGAGAGAGAGAGAGAGAGTACAGGGGGAAAAACAAGAGTCAGACAAGGACAGAGACAGAAGAAATAAAAATAAATGAATCAGCTTTAATTGTGAGTGTGAAGAAATTTTGATGTGTCCTAGAATATAAAGGGAAGAAAAATATAGATAAATAAATAGACATTAAATAATAATAAAAGACACTCCTAAGTAACAAATAAGCAAAGTGAATATTGGAATGGGAATAAATTAATTCTAATACTAAAGAATAATTCATATTACATCAGAAAGAAGAAACATCTTAATGTTAGAAATCTAAAATTATCTATTTCTTTGGTAGTACATAATGACAAGATTAAAGTTAGTTCAAAAATGCATAAACCACCATTTCAAAAATAAACGGGGTTACATATCTGTGCTGCTGTACAGAAGAATCTCTATGAGATGACAGATTAATCAACGAAACCTTTTGCTTCTGAATCATGTGTTCAATGTCCCTGGCATCACCAACAGTGACCTTCTGAGACCTCAGCATGTGTTCCAACAAGGTCAGCCAATCACGGAGCTCACTGACTGATCTGTCAAACTCCAGCCAAGAAGAAGCTGCAGAAGGCGGAGCCTGGGTCCTGACTTCCATACGGACCTGAGCTTGCTTAACTGTGATTAGTTAATGGAAAGAAAAACAAAATGCTATAAGATATGGCTCCAGAGGAAAACAAATTACACAGACATTGTTAACTAACTGTTCATTCAGTCTAGATTACTAGAGGATCTGGACGACACGCAAAACACTGAGGAAAGGCCAGACGGACACAAGCAGACTGCTACTGGTAGATTTAGTACTGGGACTCTTCACTGGCTGTGGAAGATGACTGAGCATGTATGGAAAAGTCCAGAGTGCTGTAATATCAGTTATTGACTTAAATTAGTCCAGATTGTCATCAATACCCTCCACACATGACTACAAGTGCTCTGATCTCCCCTGTAATAGATCCATTGGCATACAATGATTGAGGTGCTCTGTAGTAAAATGGTCAAGCCATATGCCTCATGCTATGAAGGCCATGAGTTCGTTACCAGACTGCGTTGTTCAGATCATGACTATACTTTTTCTGGAGGCTCCTGCGGGTATATTACTGGAGCTATGGAGTCTGTGCTATGTATGATGCTCTCAGCAGGCGTCTGGCCATTTTGCAGATAGAGACCAAGCCAGCTGGGGTAAAACTAGGTGCAATGAAGATAATCTGCTTGCCTTTAACTCAATTTCTGTCAACAGTGACTAACTGTATTAGCATTGTAAAACTAGGTGCAATGAAGATAATCTGCTTGCCTTTAACTCAATTTCTGTCAACAGTGACTTACTGTATTAGCATTAACTAATGTTATATTTTACTCAACTGCCTTACCCATTGTTATAAAAAATGAATCAATAACAGTCACGTTTTATATATTTTGTAAATTTTCAGAAAGATCCTGAGCTGATAGAATGCTGCTGTTGCATATTATCTCTGTTGCTTTATAAACCTGAATAACCACTGACCCTAGATAGCTGAATCTATCTACTTGTTTACGTGTTATCCCAGATGACACCACTCTTAATTCAACATTTGGGTACAGCATTAAAAAACCAGTGTGAAATGAAACAATAAGCTATGTGTATATCCTATTCGTGACATGAAGCAACTAGGTATGTATTGATCCAATTTCTATTCACATGGCCCAAGAATGTTGTATGGTATGTACATTTGTCTATGCTGCTTGTTTCTCTGCAGGATATACACAAACCTTATTGTGTTATTTTATATTTTACAAATCCAACTTTGCCAGTTTTGTATTTTAACTGATTTCATATGTAAAAAGCTGCTCACAAAGTTTTATAACAACATCTGCTTACAGCAACAAGTCTAAAAAACAGCTAAGCAACTAATAAGAGCAGTAAATAAAGAAACTTAGTTGAACAAACAGACCTGTGAGACATGGGGAGGCTAGTAAACAAACATGCAGTTATTTTCCCTACACAAATATAAACCATCTGAAAAGGAAGGACCAGAACACGATTTTCGAACTTTAAACAGCAAATATCACTTACATATACATCAATAGATTCCAACCACACATTACTCTGTAATTTCCTTTGTATATATTTTTATGAGACTGTCAAAGGTCGCCTCTTTCAGTGTCCAGCTCTCGCAGATTATGTCAAATAAGTTGCACTTTTATATTGGGCACAGCAGATATGAACATATAGAGAAGAAGTATAGTTGGTTGGTCCCACTGTGTTTATGTAATACACAGAAATGTGTGTTCTCTAATTTGTAACCCTCTACTATGTCCTTTATGAGTGAAAGTCAATACCTATTTCTCATATCAGAAGTAAACAACATACAAACCTTGATCCATAAGTTCCTCTACCACAGGTTCTGGTTTGCTGCTAAGATTCTTGGCAGCCTCTTTAAGCTGTTCAAAATCTGTGTTCATCTTGGCAATTTTCACCTGCAGACTGTCTGGTGTGGCCTCATTCTGATCTTTGCTTGCCTCCAGCATTTTCTGATAGACAGCATTGATCTGACTGACTTTAGCTTGCTTGCTTTCAATAGCCTCCTGGCAAAATCAATGAAAAATAGTGAACAAATATGTCTCTTACTTTTTCCATATTACATTTCAACTAAGAAAAACTGGTGGGAAAAAAAAATGATGAACTACTTTTTCTGCCATTGTGGCATATTGAGGATTTGGTTCTAAGTCTTAATTTTCTTGACCACATAATATTCAGTGGGTGATGTCTCAGCACCATACCAAGAGCTTTTTCTGGCAGACAATATTTTGGTGTCTATCTTATGAGGTTGGATTGACTACATACCCTCAAAGACAAAAGCTACAGGATTAGCCATAGATTTATCTGCAATGGTTAAGAAGGCTGATATAATATTCACCGTATTACTATCATCATCATCTTCCACTTTTACCATCAAGTACCATGGGGAGGAATAGCTGACGCTCCAGTGCTCGATGTGTGGCTGCTGAAAAGTGTCAAACCATGTGATTGTACAATATCTTTGATGCTCTCATATCAGATATTCTCGGATGTAGTGTCAGTGCTGGTAGTTGGTGTTGCATTCCAATGAAATAGCTGAACCATTTAATCTTCTGCCTGTCCATAAATGTGGCACAATGTGTTTATCCCATTGTCTATCTGATAACATAATTTCTTATTCGGTCTTGGATAATTAAGTTAGGAGCTCTTCTCAAGCACCTCATCTCACAGGTGTTGAATCTGCATATTACCAATCAAGTAAACTATGGCTGTAACACCATATACCCAATATGTCTGTAACACCATATACCCAATATGTCTGTAACACCATATACCCAATATGTCTGTAACACCATACACCCACTATGTATGTAACACCATACACCCAATATGTCTGTAACACCATACACCCAATATGTCTGTAACACCATACACCCAATATGTCTGTAACACCATACACCCAATATGTCTGTAACACCATACACCCAATATGTATGTAACACCATACACCCAATATGTATGTAACACCATACACCCAATGTGTATGTAACACCATACACCCAATGTGTATGTAACACCATACACCCAATGTGTATGTAACACCATACACCCAATGTGTATGTAACACCATACACCCAATGTGTATGTAACACCATACACCCAATGTGTATGTAACACCATACACCCAATGTGTATGTAACACCATACACCCAATGTGTATGTACCACCATACACCCAATATGTATGTAACACCATACACCCAATATGTATGTAACACCATACACCCAATGTGTATGTAACACCATACACCCAATGTGTATGTAACACCATACACCCAATGTGTATGTAACACCATACACCCAATATGTATGTAACACCATACACCCAATATGTATGTAACACCATACACCCAATGTGTATGTAACACCATACACCCAATATGTATGTAACACCATACACCCAATGTGTATATAACACCATACACCCAATATGTATGTAACACCATACACCCAATATGTATGTAACACCATACACCCAATGTGTATGTAACACCATACACACAATATGTATGTAACACCATACACCCAATGTGTATGTAACACCATACACACAATATGTATGTAACACCATACACCCAATGTGTATGTAACACCATACACCCAATGTGTATGTAACACCAAGCACCCAATGTGTATGTAACACCATACACCCAATGTGTATGTAACACCATACACCCAATGTGTATGTAACACCATACACCCAATGTGTATGTAACACCATACACCCAATATGTATGTAACACCATACACCCAATATGTATGTAACACGATACACCCAATGTGTATGTAACACCATACACCCAATGTGTATGTAACACCATACACCCAATGTGTATGTAACACCATACACCCAATGTGTATGTAACACCATACACCCAATGTGTATGTAACACCATACACCCAATATGTATGTAACACCATACACCCAATATGTATGTAACACCATACACCCAATGTGTATGTAACACCATACACCCAATGTGTATGTAACACCATACACCCAATGTGTATGTAACACCATACACCCAATGTGTATGTAACACCATACACCCAATGTGTATGTAACACCATACACCCAATGTGTGTGTAACACCATACACCCAATGTGTGGTAACACCATACACCCAATGTGGTGTGTAACACCATACACCCAATGTGTATGTAACACCATACACCCAATGTGTATGTAACACCATACACCCAATATGTATGTAACACCATACACCCAATATGTATGTAACACCATACACCCAATATGTATGTAACACCATACACCCAATATGTATGTAACACCATACACCCAATGTGTATGTAACACCATACACCCAATATGTATGTAACACCATAACACCCAATATGTATGTAACACACCATACACCCAATATGTATGTAACACCATACACCCAATGTGTATGTAACACCATACACCCAATGTGTATGTAACACCATACACCCAATGTGTATGTAACACCATACACCCAATGTGTATGTAACACCATACACCCAATGTGTATGTAACACCATACACCCAATGTGTATGTAACACCATACACCCAATGTGTATGTAACACCATACACCCAATGTGTATGTAACACCATACACCCAATGTGTATGTAACACCATACACCCAATGTGTATGTAACACCATACACCCAATGTGTATGTAACACCATACACCCAATGTGTATGTAACACCATACACCCAATGTGTATGTAACACCATACACCCAATATGTATGTAACACCATACACCCAATGTGTATGTAACACCATACACCCAATATGACTATGTGGCAGGTTCAGAGACTTTAATTTGTTTTATACAGTTAACTAAGAAACTACATTATGTATGAAGTAACCAATATACACTTTCCATGTATTACTGGAGTCCTTTAGGGCAGTAAGGAATAGTAACACTAGCTGTCATGCACGTCATAATAGGAGACTAGGGAGGGTTGGCACGAGGCTGGGTACTTCATCATGTAGAACACTTCAGCTGCACAATCCAACCAATCATGAACACTACTACAAGGGGGCTTGAAGTGAATAGGTTGAGGGTTTGTACTTCCCTGGGAGAAAGGAGGAGGAGAAAAATGAGGAGGAGGAAGAAGAGGGAGAAGGAAACAGAGAAGGAGGAGGAGGACAACGAGGAGGAGGAGGAGATGGAATATGAGAGGAAGGAGGAGGAGAGAAAGAAGGAGGAGAAGGAAGGAAGGAAGGATAGGAAGGAAGGAAGGAAGGAAGGAAGGAAGGAAGGAAGGAAGGAAGGAAGGAAGGATAGAAGAAGAAGAAGAAGAAGAAGAAGAAGAAGAAGAAGAAGAAGAAGAAGAAGAAGAAGAAGAAGAAGAAGAAGAAGAAGAAGAAGAAATAAACATATTGTAATTTGTTTTGCATCAAAATGAGTTAATATTTGTTAATCAATGATACATGTAATATTTGTCAACAAGTCAACAATGAAAATATCTAATTACCATCTGCTCAACAACATCGCTAGCTGGCTGAGTCGGAGATGTCACTGTTCCTTTCAGTTTTTCTAGAACAATCTGCATATCCAAAATCCACTTCTGCATGTTGCCCACGTCTTCATTTAAGTTTCGAACCTTTTTAATCTCCTCTTCAATTTGGCGGATTTTATCCGGGACTTCCAAAGTTACCTGCAATAAAAAAATAAAACACGATTGATATGAAGGTACAATTTTTGGGAAATGTCATCTCAAGTTGGCACAGAATTTGTGTGAATTCATCATCCAATGCTGACATAATCCCACATACTGCATTCAAAACACAGCTACGGTTGATTTGGCAGCAGACTGCCATGTGTTGTGTTTTGTATAAAATAGTATCGGTGCTGATTGTTCAGAAAGCAATGGCAAACTACTGAATGTAAACTTGCCAAGAGATCATAAACAGCCCCCCCCAAAAAAAAATAAAGGCTGGGGTTGACTGTGACGTCCTGTAATGGATATGAAACTAACCAACATCTAACAACTACTGAGTCCTGCCCTTTCTCTGCCTAGTACAGGGTGTATTTTAAATGACTGTGGGGTTTTTGAAAATATTGCTGTTCTCAGTTTTTTATGTACCTTTTATGTTGCATAAACTCCACAGAGGGTGAAAACAAAACATGGAAAGGCAATATTTTCCAACACCCCACGGTTATTAAAAATACACCCTATATCTCTCAATGAAGTAGAGAACTGTAACCAGCTCATCAAAAGCTCGCAGCCATCACCATGCCAACCCACTTGAGGTTACATAAGATTCTCCTTGAGTGATTCATACATAAGATTCTCACTGAGTGATTCATACATAAGATTCTCCTTGAGTGATCCATACATAAGATTCTCCTTGAGTGATCCATACATAAGATTCTCCTTGAGTGATCCATACATAAGATTCTCCTTGAGTGATCCATACATAAGATTCTCCTTGAGTGATCCATCACTGGAGACTGGATCGGTTATGGAGGAATCTGTATGCAATGAACCTTACACAATAACAACAAATGAAAACTGTAAATTCATCTCTCATCTCATCTCATCATGTTCCTCTTGTACCTTGCGGTGTCGAGGTGAAGTATAAACTTCGTGAAAGTGCCCGGTTATGGGCTTCGTATATCGACATTCCCATGGATTCTGTCATTCCCTCCGTCCAACGTTTACGTGGTTGGCCTCTTCCTCTATTTCCACCTGGTTGTAAACTGTAAATTGATTAGGGAAATTTGATGTAGACAGCCATGATTTTCTGGGCATGTTTTGAGGAGCAACAACAAACATCTCAATGGAAAATTGCCTAGAAAATCACTGAACAGCCAAATAATGCTGGTCTTGATTGTGATGTCCTATAAAGTAGATGTGCATGTAACAATGTAACCCCTCCCCCCAACAAAAAAATTCTATCTAAAGGGCTTTGATAAACCACACAGATACAGACTATGAACAAAATATAATTATAGTGGAGATGACTTATGTCTACTTTATAAACAACAAGATATACTTATGTGGAGAGAACTTACATCAAACCTATAAAGAGATATAAAATATGCTCCTAAGAAAAGGGCAGAATTGGATATACCTTTTTCCAGCCAGAATTGAGGTTGTCGATGTCCCTCTGGACATTCTTGCGGTCGTCGTCGGTCAGCTTGGGGGACTGCATCAACTTAACTCCACTACTGTTGATGTTGAAGAGGCTAGCCTGCCTGGGAGCAATCTCATCTTCCCTGTCCTGAAATCAAATGCAGAATGGATCCATAAGTACATAAACAACATGTTCCTCTGGTTGTAACCAATGCTTTCTAAAAGTCCTAGAGTGTTAGAGTAGAAACTACTTCATTCTCCAAGTCCTAGAGTGTTAGAGTAGAAACTACTTCATGAGCTGTTTGTATTAAAGTTGTGAACGACTCCATCTTTAACTACTGTTTAAATCTCTTTGAAACTTACACAATAACAAAAAAATTGAATTTTCTAATTGATTATAGAAATTATATGCAGAGGGTAAGGCTTTTTGGGCAGGTAATAAGTACAAATGACAGGCACCTTGCTGTCTTGACAGACGATAGTTTGTAAAATGATATTATACCTCTCCATAACACAAAACCTGGGCTGAATTTAGAGACCATGTGTTGCCCATGCAACATGATCCCTCTCTCGGCCTGTCTAGTGTACTCCAGAGGAAAGGTAACACCAATACGTCTGGAACAAGACAAGCTGCTGAAGCTGCCGGATCAGCAAAGCAATGCTTTAACTGTCTGCCTGTCGGAGCTTTGAACCTAGACCAGTTGCAACCAAGGCTTAGAGCCTGGTCTACCCTGCAATAAAATTCAGTCTTTAGGTTGCATTTCCTCGCACTTGGATAAGGCTGTACCCTCCCAATTGCGCTTCTTTGCCCGAAGCTGTTGGCACAATGTAGGGTGTCGGGTTTGGTAAGTATCGCCCAACATTCGGCGCTAACAGAAGCAGGTAGTACCGTCCACTGTCATACAGTAGCTCAGTCATGTCTAACTAAGACCTGACTAAGTACAAATATAAGTGTGATAACTTAATGACAACTGACAAAAATAGGTAGGAAAAGAGCAAGGGGGTGACAAAATATCTGGATAGCTTGGCAACATGACATAATCAGGACAAGAACACAGACCTGACCCAGATGATGGGGAGGGTTTGAACCATTACACCCCACGCTTTTTGGTATGGCACATGATGATGGTGTAAGTTTCTTTAACACAAATATCATATGCCCCTGCACAGAGCTAAAAACGTGTGCTTAGGGAAAGAAACACTAGCTTAGATGGACCATTGGTGTTACACTGAGAATGAACCGTTAAACTGTAATAAAGCTGTAAAAATACAATGAGTATACCAAGAAAATGAAAATAGTAATTGATCTGCTTTACAAGAACACAATCACAAGAATAGACATTGCTGGCTAGAACGAATACCCAAATATATACATAAAAAAGACACTGATATAACTACATTAACAAACTACAAAAAAGTCGACACTTTGCATTTACAGGTTGAGTCCTGGAGATGTCTGTATCTTAGGACACCAATCAACAAACTGTGCCATTGGGTCCTGAGGTTTGCTGACAGGAAGTGACACAGTGAAGAAAGTGTAATAAAGGTATAAGTGTTGGGGGGCAGAGGGAAAAAGAAAGGTCAATCTCTATAGGAAAGGCACGAATGGGATGGGCACAGAGAAAAGAAAAAGGAGGCTCCAAAAATAGAGACATGGGACATAACAGACGTGTGAGGTATGATAGGATGAGATTAAAAATAAAAATTTTAATTAAACTGGGTTGGAGACAGACTGCACAGCAAAAGAGACTCCAACTGAAAAATTAGGTGGTTTGCCAGAGCCTAGTCATCCCTTCCATGACATGTGAAAGATTTAATATCCATAAACTGGATATCAGACATGCTACAGTTATCCCCACTGTTGAAATTCTAGACACCAGTTTATGGGCACTACTGCGTATGTCTAACAGATGTTGCCTTAATCTGCCAGCCAAGGGTTAGCCCAGATGTTGCCTTAACCTGCCAGCCAAGGGTAAGGCACTTTCACCGATGTATTTCAGCCATACCTTTGCAGATGGTAATATGTGAATCACCAGACAAAAATGAAAGACATAATACTTTATACAAGTATAGCTGAATTGATGTGAACCACAAGACATCAATGTAAGACACTTAATACAGCTGAACATTCTAAAGCTACTGACCTTGACCTTCTCCAGTAAGGCTTCCAGGTACAGAATGTTTGGCCGGAGGCTGGACCCAATGATGTTCTCTGTCTCATCAATCCAGGAGAAGAGGTCATCCATCTCATAGGTGAACTCAGTTGGTTCCACACTGTGTTCTTTGGTCCTGGTCAAATAAATCAATATATAATTGATGAGCTAAACTGGCACCAAGCACACATGATCAGGGATCTGGTAAACTATTTCTGGCATCTGTAACCAAATATATTGAATTCAATTAACTATTTCTTGTACAGAAGCTGACAAGGCCAAAAAAGGATAAGAGTACATGCTTCTTAAACTTCTATTTTGGATGTCAATATGGCTGAATGTGATAATGAATGTGCCAGATTTTTGTAGTTGCCAAGACATGATACTGTTATAATGTCATTTACTGATGTGTGGTAGAGTTGTGTGTGAATTACTGATATATAATTGGACTGGCCTGTGAGTGATTGATGTGTGGTGTAAGACAATATGTGAGTGACTGGTGTATAAGTGTGTGACTAACTGTGCGTGAGTGACATGTGTAGTGTGTGACTATGTGGAAGTGACTGATGTTCAGTGTGTGATTAATGTTAGTGTGAATAATGTGTAGTGTGTGATTAACAATGCGTGAGTGACTGATGTATGGGTGACACATATGAGTAATTGATGTGCAGATAAGATGTGTGACTGACTGATATGAAGAGTGACTAATATCTCTTCAATTTATATGTGCAGGGCTGATGTTTGGCGTATGGCTATCTACAGGTGAGTGACTTAACATCTGAGTGGCTGTTGTGTGAATAATATTCATAACTGATGTATGAATTATAGTGTGACTGTCATCTGTATGACAGATGTATGGACAACTGATGTGAAGGTGACTCACCTTCTCTGACGAGCCAGGATTTCTGAGCATAAAACCTTCCACCTCTGGTTGATGAGATCCAGCTTGTCCCGGAGGTTTTCTGCGCTGATGGCTGAGGCATTGTGGAGGATTTCATCTCCGGCCGAGTTCATCCTAGTGACATTGCTTTGATTTTGCCGGAGACTCACTTCTAGTTCCTTGATGACACAGACAAGAACAAATTTAACAAAATGCCAATTATGAAGACTCAGTTCTAGTTACTTGATGACACAGACAAGAACAACTTTAACAAAATGCCAGTCATGACGCAAAGGGCTGTAGATCCAATGTTGTATTCAAATGAAAGTGTTATTATGAGGGTCTTTAACATAAAAAGAAGCAAACAATATAACTGAAACTGTATCAGCCAATCCCACAGCTGATAAGATAGGCAGTAAATCTGCTGCAACGAAGGACAAAAATAGCCACAATAATTAACCTTAATTGAAACCTAGGCTATTTTTGAAATAGGTATAATACTTGTTTTATTTTTCTGAAATACTATAGGATATGATGAGGATATTCTTCTTATAGTCCATGTCATGTGGCGTTTGTTATCACGTCTGTCCACAGCCTTCTGTACCAAGTACTGCTAATCATTTCAAATACTGGTGTTCCTCCATGCCATGATACTAACATGTCTAGCATGTTCTCTCTTCCCCCATTCAAACCCATGGGTCGCAGGTGAGCATATAGCCACAATGTTCCTGAAGTAGAACGGATTTTAATTAAATGTTAATGGATCATGTTCTATCTCCCACTATTATCCACTGGAAAAATAATTATATACACATTATAATGTCCAAATTTTAATAAAGTCAAGTGTCAGTCTGCTAAAATATTCTGTCAATAAAAGCACAACTTGGCATCTTTTATCACATGCTTAATCCTGAGGGAGTTCATACTCTTCGCTATTTATTCACCTTCCTATAATTCAATGCGACAATTGGTCGAAAGATAGAAGAGGAAGACAAAGAGAAAAAGTTCTTGACATTCTGGTGTCGTGGCACAGAAGGCTGACAGCACGCGAATGTTACGTGCCCTTGGAGATCACGGTGTGGGGATCATTTATCGTCCACGCTACCTGGCACGGCACTTGATGACGGTAATTCAAAACGATTTCTATGTTTCCCAACTAGCGCAGATCCATTCGATGCACCATCTAAAAATTAAGTGATCAAATGTCATGGGATGATTACTCGTGTTAAGCTACTTCCCGTATCTGCCATTGGCTTATTATATATACAGTAGTGTTCTTATGCAACCCCTTTAAATTTGATAAATAATACAACCTGTCTGCTACCGTATTATCAACCTTTAATACATAACTGTAATTCACCACCACTTTCCTATTTTCCGTGTTTCATTTTTGTTTGGTTCAAACCTACTTCTTGGTTGGCACAGTATCTGTTAAGAACTCTCTGTCTCTTTGCCCATACAGTTACCTTATCTCACTGCACCCCTCCCCCTCTCTCTCATCTCTCTGGCTTTGCCCCCCCCCCCTCTCGCCCTCTCTCTCTCTCTCTCTCACTCATACACACATCCCTTATTGCAAATAACACTTCCAACGTTTTTTTTTTTGAATGTTAAATTCCCATATGCATAATACAACAAACGAAAAATTCGTAAAGACTCCGACATAATAAATCCCACAGTTTAGCTTCTGATACACGCCACACAGTCTCACAAAGACCACATTGTTCCTATTTGCTGGCGCTATAAAAGGGGGGGGGGGGGGAATGGGAGAGGGGGTGGGGTGGTACTTACCAAACCTTGACAGAGACATCTAACACTAACAGGTACGTAGTGGTGAGAGCGAGCAGGAGAATGTTCAATAGCCCCAGATACGACATCATGTTTTCTGTTAGTGTAATGGTACATTAAAAGTCATACTGATCCATCTCTCCAGCATCTATCCCCAGGAGGAAAGATGGCGATGGCTTCCAATCCGCACGTGTTGTTAAACGTAAACGGTTGCGCGGCACAGTTGTTCGCATTAGCCATATATGCCACCTGAACTTCTTGGACTGATTCAATGTCATAGGATGATACATCGTCTTATTTCAACTTCCTGTAACTGCCATAGGCTTAAAAGTAAACTATAGTTAAAGTATGAATGCAATACAATAGCTTTTCCTATGCAGCTCCCTTTAATTTGATACCATATTAACAACTTTTAAGTCGTAAACTGTGATACTCCCCAACTTCCTATTTCCCGCCATCCATTTCTGTTTGGTCCAAACCTAATGTTTGTTTGGCACTGAATCTGTGAAGTTTGTGTTTATGTAGTTTACCCTGGACTTCTACAGAGAACATACAATGAGAAAAACAGAGAACAGTGTAACTAGAAAGGTCATTGTCTGGAATCCACAAGCCAATAGAAATACAAGGATTAACAAAGGAATAATATGGGGAAGACATAGACAGAGCAGCATTAGATAGCTTAGGGTAGGGTCCAAACAATATACGAGTAAAATAACACAAAATAATGCTTCTTTAGAGAATACAATTACGGAAAACACGGGACGTCGTCGCGACTAGCCTTCATCAGCAAACAAATGCATTCACAAAACACAACATATATCATGGAGAAGACACTCCAGTGACTACATTAAGGCATAGAACGGGATGAGGAGAATGAAATGATCACAAAATGAGAACAATGAAGAGAAAATGAAAGCGTGAAAAAAAAAAATAATAATGAACAAGTCCTTCAAGAAACAAATGAAGATCGTAAACTGATTAGAGACATTAGATGTAGACAGTCAAAATATTTTTGACATGTTATGAGAAGAAATGAATTGGAGAACTTAATGACAATTGACAAGATC
This sequence comes from Cepaea nemoralis, assembly GCA_014155875.1. Lineage (NCBI taxonomy): Eukaryota > Metazoa > Mollusca > Gastropoda > Stylommatophora > Helicidae > Cepaea > Cepaea nemoralis. Next base: position 76,736 of record JACEFZ010005109.1, read on the forward strand.
GAAGGGAAGAGACCAAGGGAGAAGACCTAGAAGTAAATGCCTGGATGGCTTGGCCACGTGGCATGGTCGAGACAAAAACACGCAGCTGATCCACGACTCTGGCGATCGAGTGAGATGGCAGAACATGACCCCCCCCCCCCCCCCCCCCCGCTTATCGGCATGGCACATGATGGAAAAAATATGTGATACGTATCTCAGAATCCCAGGCTGTGGTAACCGTAGCTAAGGATAGTGGGGTGTTGAGATACTCGAGATTCTTTGCCCCAATAAGAGATGATGGGCGAAAGAAGAAGTATACGCTGGATAGAATCGAAGCATTTGATTCTTGGTTGTGCGTTAGCTCTCTAACTATCTTCTACGATTGAAGACCCGAAGAGGTTGCAGAATGCGCTCCATTCTCACCATTGTCCGAACGACTGTACTTGCTGTCTTTAAAAGGTTAACGGCGCGAAAATCGACTTCATTACACAGTTTTGCTTCATATAACGCGGTCTCACTAAGCAGAACGACACGTGTTTAAGTGTTTAAAGTTGCATATCACTTACAGGACGTTGCAGTCAACACCAGCATTTTACTGCCGTTGTTGATGTCTTGGCCAGTTTTTAAGTTCAGTAGATTGCCATTGCTTTCTAAACGACCGGCTCCCATACCAACACGTTACAACCAGCGCGACACAGTCTGCTGCCAAATCGGCTGTGTTTCGAACGCAGGGAAGCGGCATTACGAATCGCATCCGCAACACCATCGCCACGGAGTTCGATTTTAAACACTGCACAGCATTAAAAATACACCCTATACTTTATTTTTTCAAATTTGTTCTACATACAAAGACAAAGTGTAATGATACTTTATAAACAAACTATAATTTAGACAGGAACTATGTTACAAAGCTATACTTCCCTCTATTGTCAAAATCAAGAAGGGCGTACAAGACGTATTAACTATTATAGCTTCTCGTCTGCTGTGAGAGACACCCGGATGTGACCTGGTCGTGATTCAGCACAAAATACACGGACTGGCGGGAATTAGACCTGGGTTGGCCGTGGCGAAGGCATCCTTTTGCAAGATGAAAAACATATTGACCAATAACATGATGTCAATTGCTATGAGAAAAACAGTGTTGAGGTGCCACACAGAATCCTGTACTTTTGTATAGATGTGAAGCGGTACATTACACATTTTCTCGTGTGTGTTGTCACGTTTTATTTCACAACTACACTAGCTATTCCATGAAGTACATATACAATACCTTCACCCAAACACTGGTGTTGAGCTATCTACATTTTCCGCAGCTAAAACGGACCCAGACAACAGCTTCAGAGCTGTCCAAATATAGATCCGTCACCAGCAGTTATTACAATCCTCCATAAAGAGCTAGGATGTCACCCCATACCCAATCCCGAAATATCAAATATGTAACGAGCGCTGACTTTGCTGTAAAATCTGTCAACATACAAAGCCAGCAGGGGCAAAGTGTACTCTGTATTATTCACAAAGCCATACCGGCATATCCCATTAACCGCCCCGCCCGCCTTCACGAAGCGCTGTCAACATGTTAACATGTTCACTGTAAATATGCATGTCTGTTAAGTGGGGTGTCGTAGGACACCCTAGTCTGCCGACATTCTTCCGTCGTTTCTTTTTACAATGGTTTACCTGACTGGGGGTAGGCAATCATGTCTCTTCATAAACCTTGCTCTCTCAGTACTATTTACTAATAACATATTATAATTATACAATGCACGACGTTGCGATCAAAACAAAGTTGATTTTCTAGGCATATTTACATTCAGTTGCCATTGCTTTCTCAACGAGAAGTAACGTTACAGTCCAATTGACCAGTTTGTGAAATTAAACAACTACCCCGCGTTAAGTGTGTGTGTGTGTGTGTGTGTGTGTGTGTGTGTGTGAGAGAGAGAGAGAGAAGAGAGAGAGAGAGAGAGAGAGAGAGAGAGAGAGAGAGAGAAATAGATAGAAAGGGAGGGAGAGAACGTACTGAACGAACTTTATTTTCGAAGGGTAACAAATTGGGCACGCAGGCCCGTCTTACATTCGGCCCTTCCAATCACTCATCTTTCGTTCATCAGTGCATAGTGAATTCACATAGGAAAAAAACACCTTGTCAAATGAATGTTGTAAGCATAAACAATGCATGTTACCATGTTGTGAGACAAATCTCCCACGCACCAACCCATCCCCTATCCATCCGCGTGTTCCCCCCCCCCCCCCCACACACACACATCCACCACCCAACCACACACATACCCATAATCACATACATGACCCCATCCATCCACCCATCCCTCAACCCACACACACCCCAACATACACCATCTCCCCACACACACACATACACATCTCCCACCCACCACACACACCCAACACACACATCCCCACCCACACACAAACCCAGGCACACATGCTTGCAACCACCCATCCATACCCACCCACACATCCCCCACCTTCACACATCTCCCACCCACACATAAACCCAGGCTCACATGCATGCAACCACCCATCCATACCCACCCACACATCCCCCACCTTCACATATCTCCCCACCCACACATCCTCCACCCATCCCATAACCTACCAACACTCACCCACCCACATATCCTCCACCACCCACCCACACACCCCCAACCACTCAGCCACCCACACATCCCCCAACCACATATCCAACACCCACACACACATATTCCCGCCAACTCACATATCCTGCACTTACGCACACACAAAACCCGCACCCACCCACACACATATCACCCACCCACACAATCTCCCCCACCAACACATCCCCTCCCACCCCCAACCTACACACACTCACCCTCCCACACATCCTCCACTCACCCACTCGCCAACCCCCCCCCCCCCTCCCCCCCTCCAATCACAATCCCTTAACTACACATTTCACCACCCATACACACATCCTAACCCATCAGCACATTCCTCATCCAAAAACACACACCAACCACCCACACACACCCCACATATACCCCACCCACACACATCCGCCTTCCCACCCCCACACACACATCCCCACCCATACACTCATCTCTCACACACATCCACCCATTCACGTACTCATCCATCAACCACTCACACCCACACATCACCCATCCGCCCATCAACACATGCATCTTTCATCTACCCTCCCACCCACACACAACCCAACCACCCAGCAAAACACACATCCCCCATCCTCACATACATCCTTCATCCACCCGCACATCCAACACCTCCCCCATCCCTCCCACACAACACCCCACCCATTAACGCACCCACCCATAAACGCACCCCCACACACACACATCCCCCACATGCATTCCCCATACACATCACCACCCACACATCACCACCCACACACACACATATCCCCACCCACCCACACATCCCCCAGCTACAAACATCCTCACCACCCAGACATACATCCTCCACCCACTCACATTTACCCCATCTAAACTCACACACTCACACTCAGAGAGAGATAGATAGAGAGAGAGAGAGAGAGAGAGAGAGAGAGAGTGAGAGAGAGAGAGAGAGAGAGAGAGAGATCCCATTAGTACAGAAGGACGATATATCGCCATACTCATACTAAGGTTATCGTATTAGACTTTACTATGTTTGGTCTCTAAACCTTCTTTCTTCTGGCACTGAATGAATTAAACTACTAAGCAAAAACGTTTCTTCGGAAGAGCAAACGACGAGGCGAGAAAGGGTCATTCATCCTAGTGTATTATGTTGTATTAAAATGGAAGGCCAAATCGATCAACAATTGCCCGAAGAAGTCCGATGCGTCGGTCGAAAGACGCAAAAATATCTGCTCTGATGTAAACTGATAACGACGCAATAATGCAAAACACATTAAAAAAAAATATCGGACAAACGAAGAAGAAGGTATCCACTACATGTCTAATGCCCATAAGACAGATTTGTTTGGTGTTGTTACGTTACTTAAATAAAGGATCCGTGTACACACATAAAGGCGCCCTGATTGTACGCTGCTAGACCCGTATTTTTATAGACCAATAGGCACTAGGTAAGTAATTTGTCATTTGGTCTGTATGGAGCAGGACACCTTAGTTTCCCAAGACATTTCCTGGTACCCATATTAGGCTGAGTCGGGAGCCCAGCTCAGTTATAAAAATCCACCTAATGCAAGTTTGACCCCCCCCCCCACCCCATGACCGCCGGGCCAACGTATAGAGTGTATTTTTAATGACTGTGCAGTGTTTAAAAATATTGCCGGTCCAAGTTTTGTATTCACCCTCTGTAAAATTCATGCAACATAATACGTAAATACAAAACTTGGACCGGCAATATTTTCAAACACTGCACAGTCATTAAAAATACACACTGTGTTACATTTACACTGTTGAAACATTTCGAAAGATGCAGAGGAGCCAGTGTGCCATTGTCGGGGTTTACTCAGACAGTGTGTGTCCTGCATTTATATCCACCACTAGACCCCGGATAGTATTACAAACAATCAGGTAGATTATATTTTAATACAAAGAAGATGGAGATCAAGCATAACATCTGCAAAAACCCTACGAAGTGCAGAATGTGATACAGATCATCAGTTTTTAGAAGCAGATCGGAAATTAAAACTCAAAAAGCTTACCCGAGGACCAAGGCCACTTCGTTTCGATCTCACAAAAATACCAGATGCATACAACGTAGAAGTGAGGAATCGTTTTGGGGTCTTGATGTCTATACAAGAGGAAATGACACATGATGAACTGGCAGTACAAGCTAGAGATATCTTGATAACAGCAGCCAGTGATTTAATTCCGACCAGGACTAAACAACATAAGCCATGGATTACACCATGCACGTTAGAATTAATAAAACAACGAAGGGAACTGAAACAGAAAGGAGAAACCGATAACAGTAGGATGAAGTATAAATATTTAACACGAGAAATAAGAAAAAAAAACACACACAAGAAAGGACAAAAACCAATATAAACAAGATTGTTGTATTAAAATAGAGCAATATAATAAGAATGGACGAGATTACGAAATGTTCAAAGAAATGAAGTTATTGACAAGAAATGTTCAACATCAATTAAATGTTATCTGTGACAAGTTGGAAATAACAGAATCTAGACAAACTCTCTAGAAAGATGGCAGGAATACTGCAGTGGAATGTATGATATTAATGACTGTGAGAATATGAATGATATACATGAACCAATGACAGCAGAGACAGAACCTGAACCCTCATTAGATGAAATTGCATGGGCAATAAAGAACATGAAGAATGGTAAATCACCAGGATGTGATGAGATACCAGCTGAACTAATTAAAGCGGGAGGAGAAGAAAGCATACAAATCTATCACGCATTATGTAAAAAGATATGGAAATATGGTATATGGCCAAAAGATTGGAAGAGAACTATCTTCATTCCAATACCAAAAAAGGGCAACCTGAAATTATGCACCAACTATAGAACTGTTGCCCTGATCAGTCATGTAAGTAAAATTCTAATAAAAAGCATAATGGGAAGACTTCGTAAGAAAATTGGAGAAGAGATTAACGTGGTTCAAGCTGGATTTAGACAAGGAAGAGGAAAAAGAGATCACATACTCAACATGTGTTTAATAACAGAGAAATGCAGAGAATTTAATGTAAACCTATTCCCATGTTTTGTGGATTATTCAAAGGCATTTGTCTGTGTACATCAGAAGCTTTGGGAAATCATGAGCTTTCCATCACATGTAGTACAACTCATAAAAATGTTCTATCTAGACCAATAGGCAGCCGTTAGAATAAATGGCGAGACATCAGATTGGTTTGACATCAAGCAAGGAGTCCGTCAGGGCTGCGTGCTGTCACCCTATTTGTTTAACATGTACACCGAAAATATAATGAGAAATGTCAGAAATGATATAACCAGGGAGCAATATGATGCCCTAAATATCGGTGGTCAAGAAATACCAGAGATTCGATATGCTGATGATACAGTATTACTATCCACATCACAGAATGATACAGTTAATAATATAATAATCTCAACCTTAAAAAAAATAGTGAAAATCACAACTTATATCTTAACATAGCAAAAACAAAGATAATCCATACAGATAAAACTACTATGGAGAAAGAAATATATGTTAATGAGGAAAGATTGGAGGTGGTGGAAAATGTTGAATATCTTGGGTCATTGATTACCAACAATGGTAACACAATGAAAGAAATTAAACGACGACATCAATTGCTCTTCAAAGACTAAAACAGCTGAATAAATTGTGGAGTGGGACATATATCATATAGAACTACACAAATTAGATTTTTAAGAGCATGCATCTTTCCCATTGCAACATACGCCTGTGAGACATGGACACTTACTAAACACGCCGAACAGCGCGACGGATTCTAAGAATATCTTGGGTAAAGATAAGAACAAATGCATCCTTACTTCAAGGGCTGAATACTGAAGAGGGTTGGCTATCAAAGACGATAAAACAAAGGAAATTGATATATTTTGGTCACTTGAAAAGTCATGAAAGTTTAGAAAGAGAGAGAGAGAGAGAGAGAGAGAGAGAGAGAGAGAGAGAGAGAGAGAGAGAGAGAGAGAGAGAGAGAGAGAGAGAGAGAGAGAGAGAGAGAGAGAGAGAGAGAGAGAGAGAGAGAGAGAGAGAGAGAGAGAGAGAGAGAGAGGGGGGGGGGGGTCTGAATTGTCTCGATGTATGGTGTCTGCCTCGAGTGCTGGAGGTCTCGGTGAGGGCCGGGACTTTTTCACGTGGACTTCTAGTAACAAAATTTCCCGCGGTCTCTGGTAGTGAGATCGGACGCCTGTGTGTATTGTTGCGCACGTAAAACATCCCTTGGCAGTTGAAAATTGAAAAAGAGTAGCCTAGCGACGTTGTCCAGGCAAAATTTCGAGTTAAAAATCTACCCAAAGTATTTCAGGATCCTCGCCGGTGCTAAGGAGTTCGTGTACTGAGCTGAGATTCTCCGGACTCTCAGGCTTAAGTTAGGAGTAGAACGGAGCACTTATGGGTAACACCCGTGTGCCGTGATGTTGATCCATCGACTAAACTAAACTAAACAGGAGAGAACAATAATGGAAGGCTACATGCCTGGGAAGAGAGGAAGAGGAAGGCCAAAGAGAAGATGGGTGCAGGATGTGGCGGATGAACTCCTGATGAATGTATCGGACGTGATCTGTCTGGATCGCTTTTGCCGCTTAAACAGGTGAAGATATTAATCAGTTTTCTGCCATCATTGTTTAGTTCACTGATATATTCTGCCCAACCTGCAATATTAATATTGTCTTTCGTTCCCATTAATTATTTTTCTCCTTTAATATCAGACATCCTTTATTATTTTGCTTTCGTTCTCTAATTAATTAATTAATCAAATTCTGCATATCTTTAGCTTAACTATGTTTTGTATATTGGTTCACACACCTTATCGCAAATGTTCACTGGCCTCATTTAGCCACTGTGCATCCTGTTTTTTACCCAGTATTTTTTAATGACTTCCGTCTATAATGCACCAGGAATGATATTTCGTTTGCAATCAATATGGACAAACTTTCGAATCATTGTTGAATTATCTCTCTTAATATTTGTGCTACTGATTCACTTAACGTTTCTAGGAAATGTTAAACGTGTTGTTTTAAAGCCAACACACAGAACCCACTTTTAAATTACACGTGTGTGTGTGTGTGTGTGTGGGGGGGTGGGGGGGGTGGGGGGGGGTGGGGGGGGGGGGGTAGAAACACTAAAAAAATAGACAGCTGAATAGACAGAACAATCATCTCACCTCACTTCAATTACTTCAACAATCAGCAGCATGTTGTAAAAAAAAAAAAAAAAGATGTTTGTAATCCCCTCGAAGAACGATAATTAATCTCTAGTTGTGTACGAGGTTTTATATTAGAGATTCGGCACAGTAACCTAACATCCGCTAACAAGGTGCCTAAAGCTACAATATATATATATATATATATATATATATATATATATATATATATATATATATATATATATATATATATATATATATATGAATTGTAGCTTTAGGATGTGGCGGATGATCTCCAGATGAGTGTATCGGACATGATCTGTCTGGATCGGTTTTGCCGCTTAAACAGGTGAAGATATTAATCAGTTTTCTGCCATCATTGTTTAGTTCACTGATATATTCTGCCCAACCTGCAATATTAATATTATCTTTCGTTCCCTTTAATTATTTTTCTCCTTATACTATTTATATATATATATATATATATATATATATATATATATATATATATATATATATATATATATATATATGTATATATATATATAGTGTGTGTGTGTGTGTGTGTGTGTGTGTATGTATACAATAAAAACAACTCATAGAAACAAAAATGGTGTATTTATTCTCATGATGTCGCATTTTTCTAATCCACAGGCCGAATAGGCAGGAGCCCAGACTTAATTTCAAAATTAGAAAACCATCCACAAAGAAAATATTTATAGCACTTGTGATTCGGGCATACACCCATATGTGATTCAAACGTGATACTAGAATACACATTTGTGATTCAATGTGATAACGGTACACACGTTTGTGATTAAAAAGTGACTCTGACATACACATGTGTGATTCAAAAGAGATTCTGGTAAATACAAATTTGTGGTTCAAAAGTGATTCTGGTACACATAAATGTTTGATGTAAAAGCGATTCTGGCATACCAAGTTCTGGTTTCTCGCCGATAATATTGAATCTGTGTTGGGTTTCTCCTTGTGTGATCTGCAGGAGGAGACTGAATCACTTATGGAGATATTCCCATGTAATCAAAGTGATCTTTCAACTAAACCAAATGAAAATAGAAACTAATCCAGAGCCGTACCAAATTCCTCCGTTGGACAAGAATATGAAACCTCTAGGGAATTGCAAACAAGAGTAAAAGTCAAGGTTCGTTTTACACGCCTCAAGACACATTTGGTATATGTTGGTAAACCTATATTTTGTATAGACCAATCGGCACTCGTGGTCAGTTTTTGCGATGGTCATCTTTATTTATCAAGGCATTTCCTGCTGTCCATTTTAGGCTGGGTTGATCTCAAAGCCCAGGTCTACTTTAAAAATTCGGATCTACCCCAATGCGGATCGAACTCTCGATAACGGGGTGGCAGGAGAGTGCCTAGCCACTACTCTACAAGGTTCCTAATAAGATTATAAGAGGTAATAAACAGAGGTAAACTACCGGGGAAGAAGTTGGCTTCTCACGATCGAAGGAAAGGTGCTGTGATATTTGCGAGGGCACGAAGCAACTGTGGTACACGTTGTTCTTTTCCCCGAAAGCGAGAAGGAAAATGGGCGGCAGCGTATATGTGGGATTAGTGCGAAAAACAACTCGAATGTCTGGAAACAGGGAACAAACGCACACAGGGGAATAACACATGGGGTTACAGCCCGGGTGGGCTCGCCCCTAGAGAGTGTAGAGAAGGTATAAGGGCCGAAACAGCAAGTAAAGTGGAGACACTTCTGACGATAGAAAAACCTCCTGTGCGATTGAGTTTTTAACACTATCAACTAGTCAAAAATGCAACACTTCCTATGTACGACAGAAAACTGTAGTGCCCGGATGAAATCTCATAATCAACAATAACTAGCATTACACTAAAAAATAAATGTTATTAACCATAACAAACACACGGATGATACACACGACACTCATCACGTATCCTTTCCGAAAAGTAAGAATTACATTACCTGTGTAAATATCATATCAGTAATGCCATTTAAAATGGCCACTTTCCAAATATCATATATTATGAAATGATGACAGTAATTGTAGTTGTAGGGTGATCTATGAAGTAGCCAATAATTTCCAAGTTACGCTCGCAAGCCAGCTTATTATAAATGCATTGAAACACCGCAGCAGAGACGTTGAGAAGGCCGAATCGAACATGATTACAAATGCCATTATTGGTTGCTGGCTTACACACGTCGGCGTTTGTATTATATGGGGTTGGGGACAGAAAGACGCATGCACTAAGCGAACGATGGGAAGGTATATTGGTAATTATAGGCAGGCAGAGATAGAGGTTTAGCTAGCCAGGTAGCTATGTACATATTTGGACAAGTTGGCATGTGGCTAGATTAGATTTTTGACAGACAGGCAGGAGGATATGTGTCTGTCTGTGTGTCTCTGTGGTGCGTGCGTGTGTATATGTGTGTGTGCGTGCGTGCGTGCGTGAGTGCGTGTATGCGTACGTGTTTAGGAAGAAGGAAAGACCGGCGGGTAAAAGAATGTTCACGTATTTAGAAAGGCAGACAGACAAACTGAGACAGCACATCCTGATACAGACAGACAGACAGGACAGACAGACAGACAGGCTGAGAGATACAGACAGACATAGATAGATAGATAGATAGATAGACAGACAGACAGACAGACAGACAGACAGACAGACAGACAGACAGACAGACAGATAGATAGATAGATAGATAGATAGATAGATAGATAGATAGATAGATAGATAGATAGATAGATAGATAGATAGATAGAATCAACTTATCAAATCAAATCAACTTTATTAGGGTCACAAATTGGGCGCGCAGGCCCGTCTTACATTCGGCCCTTCCAATCACTCGTCTTTCGTTCATCAAGAGCATTATACATTTGCATAGGAAGAAAAATAAACATTGTGAAATGAATGTTGTAAACATAAACAAGGCTAATTACCATGGTATGAAGCCCATCTCCCACCTATCCATACACCACCCCACCCACACAACACCCCCACCTACCCACACACATGCGCACCAAGGGACACATACACACCCCCACCTACCGACACACACGCACACCAAGGGACACATACATACCCCACCAACCGACCCATCCCCCTCCCGCACATCCCCCACCCACACACACTGCCCTCACCTGATCCCCCAACCAAAACACACTCGCCACCCACAAACATTCCCCACCAACCCACACATCCCACGCCCATCCACATTCTACCCCACACATCCTCTCCCCACCCACACCTCAAACCACCCTTCCCCCAGCCACATCTCCATCGACAACATATTCCCCACCCACACACACAATCCCCCACCAACCCACACATCGCACATCCACTCACACATCCCCAAACCATACACACACATCCCCACCAACTGACATGTCCCTACCCCCCCCCCCCCACACACACACACATCTCCCTAACCACCCATACATCCCCAATCCACTCACACACACACCACCACCCACACATACAACTTCCACCCACCCACACATGCCTTAACCTAATCCCCCACCACACAATCCCCCACCCGCACATCACATACACCTCCTACCACGCACTATTCCCAACCCACGCACCACACACACACATATCCCTCACCAACACATCCCCACTTACACACCACACACATATCCCCCACCCAGATACCACAAAATAATCCCACCCACACCCACACAGATACCCTTACCCATCCACCCCACATACCCCCACTCACACACCACAAAAATCCCCCACCCACACACACATACCTCACCCACACAATATCACCAACCAACACACCACACACCTCTCCCCACCCACACACGCATTCCCTACCCGTCCACCAACACACACTCACTCACACATCCTCCACTACGCACCCACACACCCCCACCAACCCACTCCCAACCAAACATCTCTCGATCACAATACCCCTACCCCCACACACATCCTCCACCCACTCACACATCCCACCCCGACACATACAACTCCCTCACCCACCTACACATCCCTAAGCCACTCACACACCCCCACCCACACATTCCCCATCCACATACACACATCTCCCACACACACTCCCCCACATACTTCCCCCAACCACCACAATCCCCTGCTCACCCACACATATACCCCACCCATACGCACATTCCCCACACCCATCACACACATCCCCTACACCACACACTATCCTCCACCCATACCACCACAAACATACCCTCCACCCACACATCATTCACACATCCCCCACCAACACACCGCACACATATCTCAAACCCACACACCATACACTTCTCCCCATCCGCCCTTCCATCCCAAATCCACCCAACACAATCCCCTACCCACACAACCCCGCCTCCCACACATACTTCCTCAAACCATCCACACATCTCCACCCACATAAACACACATCCCCTGCATCCGTCCCATACACATATCCTCCACCCATACACACATCCCCCACACCCATTCCAACACCCGTACTTTCACCCCCACACATCCATCCACACATCCCACCAACACCCACAAATACCACTACCCACCAAAACCCACACACCCCAACCCATCCAAATGCATACCCCCACCCACACACCCCCCACCCACACATATCCCCACACTCACACACATCCTCCACATACACTCACACTTCCTCACATCTAGACACATACAAAATGTCTCACGTTAGTATTGAAACTAGTATGAACAAACTCCCACACTTTACTCACACACATACACTGACACTTGTCATGAGCAGTCTCATAAAAATGTTAAACATGGAGAAAAATGTGTACATAAAATGTATGTGACGTAAAAATAGTGATGCTCTCTCTCTCTCTCTCTCTCTCTCTCTCTCTCTCTCTCTCTCTCTCTCTCTCTCTCTCTCACACACACACACACACACATTCACTCTCACGCTCACACATTCACTCTTCCGCTCATTCATTCACTCTCACGCATTCACTCTCCCGCTCATTCACTCTCACGCTCACTCATTCACTCTCCCGCTCACTCATTCACTTTCCCGTTCACTCATTCACTCTCCCGCTCACTCATTCACTCTCCCGCTCACTCATTCACTCTCACGCTCACTCGTTCTGTCTCTCATTCACACTCACTGACTCACTCACTCAAACTATAGTAATGAACATGAGTTTATATTATGCATGATAAAATCAAATGGTATTTAACTGATAATATGACAGATGAGAATACACAAACATATGGATTCGCGTGTTACATAACATGCGTGTTACATGACATGCATCTGCTCAGCTCTCTCTCTCTCTCTCTCTCTCTCTCTCTCTCTCTCTCTCTCTCTCTCTCTCTCTGTATTCTTTCATATACACACACTCACACGCATGCGCGCGCTCACACACACACACACACTAACACATCAACTCTCCCACTGTCTCACTCTCTAACACACAATCCTTCACACACCACTCACTCTCTCAATCACACTCTCTCACACATACACATACACATGAACGCATGCACGCACGCATACACTTCCCTCACTCACTCTCACACATACACGTACGAATGCATGCACTGACACATTCCCCCACCATTTCTCGCTCAATCACTCTCTCCACACACACGCATGCACGTGCGCACACACGCATTCACTCTCTCCCTCTCACTGACACCCACTTTCTCTCTCTCTCTCTCTCTCTCTCTCTCTCTCTCTCTCTCTCTCTCTCTCTCTCTCTCGCTCCCACACGCACACACATATATAGTGAACAATTATAGTTAAACAATTATAATGAACAATTATACTGAACAATTATACCAGTAAATGAATTATGGTGGCATATAGTCGGTATGGATTAAGTATTGAAAGAGTTTTCGGTTAAATGTGTAGGGACTCATTGGAGTTTTCAGATCTGGAGGCAGATCATTCCATAAGTGAGCACCAGAATAGGCGAAACATGTTTTGTATAGGTCCAATCTAGGCTTTGAGACATGTAACAAATTTAGGCGCTTGCTGTTCATTGCATTAGATTGAATCAGCGGCAGAAGATACTCTGGGGTATTTTGAGATATAATTTTATTCACTAATTTGGCTTTGTTGAAAAGGAAGCGCTTTTGTAGTGGTAGAAGTCTTAGATGACTGTACAAATTATTACTTTCAACGTGCTTTATGTCAGAAACCAGACGAATAGCGCGGTTTTGTAGAGAACATAGTCGTTTTAAATTAGATTTAGGGCAACCATCCCAAACTGTGGAACAGTAATCGAGATGTGATTGGATATAGCATGTATAGAATATTTTTCGTGTGCTTTCGTCCAGGAAGTGCTGAATTTTAGCAAGTTGGTAAACTTTTTGTGCTATTTTCTTGGTAAGAGCGTGAACATGAGAGCTCCAGTTCAAATGGCTGTCTATTAAAAGCCCTAGTGTTTTATGTTCAGTCACATTAACTATAGGTAACGTGCCCATGCGGAGTTCGAGCGGTGATCCAGTTATGGCTAGTGTCTGTAGTTTTTGTCTGGTCGTTATTAGCATGGATTTGGTTTTGTCGATGTTAATTTGCATGCGGTTTTCATTGCTCCATCTAGTAAGATTATCAAGTTCCTTTTGTAAAGAATTCTCTAATTCACTACGGTTTTCTTGACTAGTATATATAGTACAGTCGTCTGCGAATAGATCACAAGTTGTATTGATATATAAAGGAAGATCATTAATATAAACTGCAAAAAGCAGCGGACCTAGTATTGAGCCCTGAGGCACACCAATATTAAGCTGTGTGGGTCTTGATAGACAGTTGTTGAAGGACACGACTTGTTGCCTGTCGGATAGAAATGACGTAATTATGTTCACCATGTTGGTGCTTGTCTTCATTTGCTTTAGTTTTCTAATTAAAATATCGTGATCTACCATATCAAAAGCTTTTTTAAAGTCTACAAACACCGCTCCACAAATTCTACCGTTGTTGATGTTTAAGTGCCAGTTATCGGTCATTTTTGTTAGAGCACTATGGCAAGAATATTTAGGTCGAAACCCAGATTGACTGTTAATTATTAGATCATTGTTAATTAAATGGTGTAACGTTATTTTATGAATGTGTTTTTCTAGTGGTTTTGATAGCGACGATAGTAAGGAAATAGGTCTATAATTACCCAAAACGCTATTATCGATTGAGCCATTTTTAATAAGCGGAAACACTTTAGCAATTTTAAATGCAGATGGAAAGTAGTTTTTGGCCAGGCACTGGTTATATATGAACGTTAAGGACTCGCTAATTACTGGTGCAGCACAAGATAGATAGATAGATAGATAGATAGATAGATAGATAGATAGATAGATAGATAGATAGATAGATAGATAGATAGATAGATAGATAGATAGATAGATAGATAGATAGATAGATAGATAGATAGATAGATAGATAGATAGATAGATAGATAGATAGATAGATAGATAGATAGATAGATAGATAGATAGATAGATAGATAGATAGATAGATAGATAGATAGATAGATAGATAGATAGATAGATAGATAGATAGATAGATAGATAGATAGATAGATAGATAGATAGATAGATAGATAGATAGATAGATAGATAGATAGATAGATAGATAGATAGATAGATAGATAGATAGATAGATAGATAGATAGATAGATAGATAGATAGATAGATAGATAGATAGATAGATAGATAGATAGATAGATAGATAGATAGATAGATAGATAGATAGATAGATAGATAGATAGATAGATAGATAGATAGATAGATAGATAGATAGATAGATAGATAGATAGATAGATAGATAGATAGATAGATAGATAGATAGATAGATAGATAGATAGATAGATAGATAGATAGATAGATAGATAGATAGATAGATAGATAGATAGATAGATAGATAGATAGATAGATAGATAGATAGATAGATAGATAGATAGATAGATAGATAGATAGATAGATAGATAGATAGATAGATAGATAGATAGATAGATAGATAGATAGATAGATAGATAGATAGATAGATAGATAGATAGATAGATAGATAGATAGATAGATAGATAGATAGATAGATAGATAGATAGATAGATAGATAGATAGATAGATAGATAGATAGATAGATAGATAGATAGATAGATAGATAGATAGATAGATAGATAGATAGATAGATAGATAGATAGATAGATAGATAGATAGATAGATAGATAGATAGATAGATAGATAGATAGATAGATAGATAGATAGATAGATAGATAGATAGATAGATAGATAGATAGATAGATAGATAGATAGATAGATAGATAGATAGATAGATAGATAGATAGATAGATAGATAGATAGATAGATAGATAGATAGATAGATAGATAGATAGATAGATAGATAGATAGATAGATAGATAGATAGATAGATAGATAGATAGATAGATAGATAGATAGATAGATAGATAGATAGATAGATAGATAGATAGATAGATAGATAGATAGATAGATAGATAGATAGATAGATAGATAGATAGATAGATAGATAGATAGATAGATAGATAGATAGATAGATAGATAGATAGATCTTACTTACGTATAACTCACAATATCAGAAAGATATTATCATGGCTGACAAACTGTAGGAAATATCATCGACCAAGAAGAGGAAGACAAAATACTAACATTCTGCAAGACCTGAACATCAAAGAAACCTGACTCGTAAACAACAGCACAACTCGTAAACAACAGCACAACTCGTAAACAACATCACGTCTCGGAAACAACAGCACGTCTCGGAAACTGAAATAATGAGGGGCATTTTAACGTAACGGTGGCTTGGGAAGAACAGGGATGGAAGGCGTGGTTTCTGGGCGGAGAGGAACTGGTTGACCAGCACAACGATGGACACGGGACACTGCAGACACTTAGGTCATGACGGGGCATGAGGCCGGAGAAATGGTCAAAGATCCGGGCACTTCTCGGCTTGCCGTGATGAATGCGACGCTCTGAGAAGGAGCTACTACATGCTGATGATAATTTCACCATTTGGTTATAGCTATAGGGTGTATTTTTCATGACTGTGGGGTGTTTGAAAATATTGCCGTTCCAAGTTTTGTATTCACCCTCTGTGGAGTTTATGCAATATAACAGGTAAATACAAAACTTGGAACGGCAATATTTTCAACAACAAAAAAACAAACAAACCCACAGTCATTAAAAGTAAACCCTGTATTACTCCACTGTGAGAGGTATAACAAATAAGTTACAAACAACACGTTGACTAATGTAGCACCACATCATTAGATTATAAATACTACACTGCTTAAAGAAACAATGCCACTTTGTTAACATTATTACACGTTGAAGAAAGGCACAAATCACCCGTGCTTAAAACACAGCATTGACAATAACAAACAGCCCGTCGCGATTTGCAATACACACATCCCCTTTATAAGAAACACAGCCTACAGTCTCTAAACAGTATGTTATAACCTCATTCTACAAATCCGTCACTCTCTCCCCCACCAAGCTGTAACGCTGCCATACATTCTCCCACCCACTTTAACATGCAACGCTCATTCATAAAACAGCGAGCCTTGCAGATCAGCAACGAGGCCCACAGAACAAACAAAACAGCATTATCTATTTTAGATTGCATCACCAAGTTGCTTTCTATGGAGTTTCATCATTCCTGTAGTTTACGTTCATGTGAACTCTTCGCAGCGAGGACAGCATCACATCTGGTGTCAATATGGATCATCGGATCCATCGATGGCTTGTACTTAATCCGTTCACAGTTACTGTTACGTACTCCCACAAAACATATTATGTACAGAAAATCTCTTTAGAGAGCTTGTGTGAGAAATAACGTTTTCCTGTTTTTAACCAGACGCGTACATGGTCCAGTGATCGATATTATCAACACGTGTGAGTTCTCCATGGAATACAGCTACTGTAACAGATGATCACCATCGATTTCTATTTCTAGATGATCTCATCCTCAGCCACCACTCCATTCCAGCAGCTATGACCTCATCAATGGTTCTCACGAAAAGTGCTCTTGGGCGCCATGTTTCTCTTCCAGGCTGTTTTCATTTCACGACGTAGTGATCTTTTCATCTGCAGCCACGTCAGTCTACCATATCACGATTTTCTCGTTGGCATTTGATTGAGTTCTCGTTCTTTCGTTTATCTTGTCCCTTGATCTTGTTCGTGAAAATCGCGTTGATGTTGTTTTCATTTTCTCCCGTGCGTTCACTTCTTTATCAATCCACTCGGGTGAGTTATTATGTAGACTGTTGCTTATTTTCCGTGACTGACTTAATGTACCCATAACATAACAAGCTCTGTCTTATAAACAAAGAGTACGCCTGATTTTTTTTCTATAAACTAGAAGAATATCTGACGTTTTCTATAAACATGCAGAAGGTCTGATGTTTTCTATAAACATGAAAGTCTGACGTTTTCTATGACACGAAGAAGGTCTGACGTTTTCTATAAACAAGGAGCACGCCTGATTTTTCTATAAACACGAAGAATGCCTGACCTTTTCTATGAACAAGAAGAATGTCTGACTTTTTCTATAAACAAGAAGAATGTCTGACTTTTTCTATAAACAAGAAGCATGTCTGACTTTTTCTATAAACACGAAGAATGTCTGACTTTTTCTACAACAAACATTCTATAAACGTGAAGAAGGTTTGACTTCTTCGTCTAAGCAAGAAGAAGCACTTTTTCTATAAACAATGTCTGACTTTTTCTATTAGCTAAAAAGTCATTTCTATTAATAAGAAGCAGCTCTGAATGTGCCCGTTAACCAAATTACCACTAAGTAACACGCTTGAATTCTACAGTTTGAAAGGTGGGAGGCGGGAGGGCGGAAAGAGGGGGAAAGAACAGCTTGTTAAGAGGTTCGACATCCGCGCTTTACCTCGAACAGACCTGATACAATTATGAACAGTATACATTATCAATACAATCCGAGGATGCTATACTCAACCCAGTGAACTGCCTTCCTGATACTGATGTGTGGGTTTGACACCAGGTCTTCTCACATAAAGGCCAATAACATGGAGGACCCGTGTTCACGTTAAAAACCTGCCGGTAGTTGGAAATTGAAGACAGCAGGCCGATTAGACCGATGCTCTGGTACACCACACCACAAAAGAAAACAGAGAATGGTGATTTCAACACACACTCGTGGGTTCTCACTGGTGTCACGAAGCTGGTGCACTTACTAAGATCTCTCCATGTGTGATATATGGTAGAGACTGGAGCACTTACTATTATCTCTCCAAGCGTGATATATGGTGGAGATTTGAGCACTTACTATTATCTTTCCATACGTGATATATGGTGGAGATTTGAGCACTTACAGGGGTCTCTCCATGTGTGATATATGGTGGAGATTAGAACACGTACTATTATCTCTCCAAGCGTGATATATGGTGGGGATTTGAGCACTTACTATTATCTTTCCATGCGTGATATACAGTGGAGATTGGAGTGCTTACTGGGATCTCTCCATGTGTGATATATGGTAGAGACTGAAACACTTACTGGGATCTCGCCATGTGTGATATATGGTGGAGATTTGAGCACTACTATTATCTCTCCATGCGGGATATATGGTGGAAATTTGAGCACTTACTGGGGTCTCACCCTTTGTGATATATGGTGGAGATTAGAGCACTTACTGGGATCTCTCCATGCGTGATATATGGTAGAGACTGAAACACTTACTGGGATCTCGCCATGTGCGATATATCGTGGAGATTAGAGAACTTTCTGGTATCTTTCCATATGTGAAATATGGTGGAGACTGAAGCACTTACTGGGATCTCGCCATGAGTGATATATGGTGGAAATTGGTGCACTTACAGGGATATCTCCATGTGTGATATATGGTGAACATTGGAGTATTTACTGGGAATCTCGCCATGTGTGATATATAGTGGAGATTGGAGCACTTACTGGGAATCTCGCCATGTGTGATATATAGTGGAGATTGGAGCATTTACTGGGAACCTCGCCATGTGTGATATATAGTGGAGATTGGAGCATTTACTGGGAATCTCGCCATGTGTGATATATAATGGAGATTGGAGCATTTACTGGGAATCTCGCCATGTGTGATATATAGTGGAGATTGGAGCATTTACTGGGAACCTCGCCATGTGTGATATATAGTGGAGATTGGAGCATTTACTGGGAATCTCGCCATGTGTGATATATGGTGGAGATTGGAACATTTACTGGGAATCTCGCCACGTGTGATATATAGTGGAGATTGGAGCATTTACTGGGAATCTCGCCATGTGCGATATATAGTGGAGATTGGAGCATTTACTGGGAATCTCGCCATGTGTGATATATAGTGGAGATTGGAGCACTTACTGGGGAGGAATGTGTGATATATAGTGGAGATTGGAGCACTTACTGGGAATCTCGCCATGTGTGATATATAGTGGAGATTGGAGCACTTACTGGGAATCTCGCCATGTGTGATATATGGTGGAGATTGGAGCACTTACTGGGAATCTCGCCATGTGTGATATATGGTGGAGATTGGAGCACTTACTGGGAATCTCGCCATGTGTGATATATAGTGGAGATTGGAGCACTTACTGGGAATCTCGCCATGTGTGATATATAGTGGAGATTGGAGCACTTACTGGGAATCTCGCCATGTGTGATATATAGTGGAGATTGGAGCACTTACTGGGAATCTCGCCATGTGTGATATATGGTGGAGATTGGAGCACTTACTGGGAATCTCGCCATGTGTGATATATAGTGGAGATTGGAGCACTTACTGGGAATCTCGCCATGTGTGATATATGGTGGAGATTGGAGCACTTACTGGGAATCTCGCCATGTGTGATATATAGTGGAGATTTGGAGCACTTACTGGGAATCTCGCCATGTGTGATATATAGTGGAGATTGGAGCACTTACTGGGAACCTCGCCATGTGTGATATATAGTGGAGATTGGAGCACTTACTGGGAACCTCGCCATGTGTGATATATAGTGGAGATTGGAGCACTTACTGGGAACCTCGCCATGTGTGATATATAGTGGAGATTGGAGCACTTACTGGGAATCTCGCCATGTGTGATATATAGTGGAGATTGGAGCACTTACTGGGAATCTCGCCATGTGTGATATATATAGTGGAGATTGGAGCACTTACTGGGAATCTCGCCATGTGTGATATATAGTGGAGATTGGAGAATTTACTGGGAATGTCGCCATGTGTAATATATGGTGGAGATTGGAGCATTTACTGGGAATCTCACCATGTGTGATATAGAGTGGAGATTGGAGCACCTAGTGGAATCTCTGTATGTGATATATGGTAGAGACAGACTGGAGCACTTACTGGGATCTATTAATGTGTGATATATTGGGGAGATTGGCGCATTCACTGGGATTCTACATGTGTGATATATGGTGAAGACTGGAGCCCTTACTGGGATCTCTCCATGTGTGATACATGGTGGGGACTGGAGCACTTACTGGGAATCTCCATGTGTGATATATAGTGGAGATTTGACCATTTACTGGGGTTCTACATGTGTGATATATAGTGGAGATTTGACCATTTACTGGGGTTCTACATGTGTAATTTTTGGTGGAAATTGGAGCACTGAATGGGTGTCTCATGTCTAATATATGACTGAGACTGGAACCTTTGTGCTAAACGCAAGCTATGGAAGTAATGCGTTGGACTTAAATGCTGACTCCTCGTCCTTGACTTGGAGACAAAGTTATAAGTGCCTTAGAAGTCGGAGTGGGTCCGCATGATGGCGGGAGATACTGGTAATAGAGAAAGCTAGCCCACACGCATACATCTGCCCGATACGCTTCCTAGTATTAGAATTACTAGCAGCAGGAGCACATGTGAGGACAGCGATCCAGCTCAAGACGACTGACAACCACCCATCACAAACCATTGTGGTTGTTGGAATTATCGATCCAGCTCAAGACGACTGACAACCACCCATCACAAACCATTGTGGTTGTTGGAATTATCGATCCAGCTCAAGACGACTGACAACCACCCATCACAAACCATTGTGGTTGTTGGAATTATCGATCCAGCTCAAGACGACTGACAACCACCCATCACAAACCATTGTTGTTGTTGGAATTATCGATCCAGCTCAAGACGACTGACAACCACCCATCACAAACCATTGTTGTTGTTGGAATTATCGATCCAGCTCAAGACGACTGACAACCACCCATCACAAACCATTGTGGTTGTTGGAATTATCGATCCAGCTCAAGACGACTGACAACCACCCATCACAAACCATTGTTGTTGTTGGAATTATCGATCCAGCTCAAGACGACTGACAACCACCCATCACAAACCATTGTTGTTGTTGGAATTATCGATCCAGCTCAAGACGACTGACAACCAGCCATCACAAACCATTGTGGTTGTTGGAATTATCGATCCAGCTCAAGACGACTGACAACCACCCATCACTAACCATTGTGGTTGTTGGAATTATCGATCCAGCTCAAGACGACTGACAACCACCCATCACAAACCATTGTGGTTGTTGGAATTATCGATCCAGCTCAAGACGACTGACAACCACCTATCACAAACCATTGTTGTTGTTGGAATTATCGATCCAGCTCAAGACGACTGACAACCACCCATCACAAACCATTGTTGTTGTTGGAATTATCGATCCAGCTCAAGACGACTGACAACCACCCATCACAAACCATTGTTGTTGTTGGAATTATCGATCCAGCTCAAGACGACTGACAACCACCCATCACAAACCATTGTTGTTGTTGCAATTATCGATCCAGCTCAAGACGACTGACAACCACCCATCACAAACCATTGTTGTTGTTGGAATTATCGATCCAGCTCAAGACGACTGACAACCACCCATCACAAACCATTGTTGTTGTTGCAATTATCGATCCAGCGAAGACTGGCTCTCACCCCCTGTACCCGCAACATGTATTGATACATGCTAATGCTCATCAACGGTAGCAGTGTGGGGGTAGGTGGGACAGGAAGTGATGTCTTGATAAAACCACTAAACAGAAAACGAAATCTGTATGTCGTCATGCCCCTAACCACGTTTCCATCATTCGTCCCGTCACTGTTTCTATCAGGGAGTGTGCTGTTTATTTTAAAGGCACAAACCATGTGCATTTCCGGCTGGTGTGTGTGAGTACTTTGCGCTCGGGGTCAGTGAAATTAACTCACACATCCCATCAGTAGTTACTGTTTTCTGAATAGCCGGCACACATACCATTGGAATCAACGCAAAGCGATTTGCTTGCAAATCACCTGCGGCTGATTCTAACAATTCGACCAGGTACGTCTGGGAATTGTGACACTTCGTTCACTAACCCCAAAGTCAGAGACGCCGAGCCATGGGGGATACCCGGGGGTATTTTAGGAACCGGTGAGGTTAAATGTGAATGGCATTACTTCAACACCAACAAACAAAAGCACGTAATGAGAATGTCTCTGACATGATAACAGATATCCCATAGTCCATGTAGGTCACTTTAGAACATGGCACGAATCTTCTCCTCATCATCTTCTTCAGCTAACCACAGTCAAGTGTTGGGGAGAGAGGAATACAGGAAACATAGTTAGTTAGTTAGTCTTTCCTCTTGAGCCTAAGGCGACGCATAGGGCAGAAGTCATGGCTCTCCATGTCTGGCGGTTCGCTGCTACCTGTTGTAGATCCTGGATGTTCACTTGGCCGTTGAACGAGCCTTCTCTGATGATGGTTCTACGCAGGGTCTCTCTTGGTCATCCCCGTTTTCTTTTCCCTACTGGTGACCATATGAGAGCTTTGTAGGGGAGTCTTTTCTTGTCCATTCTGACCACATGGCCGATGTAGTTCCAACGGCGTTTCCAAACATGCAAGGATCCTTTTGTGCGCTCTTTGGGCGGTGTAAGTTGGTCTTCATGTCTCTAAGGTTTGTTCTTGATACTATCACTCCACTTTTTACGTGGTCTACCCAGTGCTCTGTATCCGTCATATTTCTTCACTGTTGCTCTTTGTGGTATATTATATATAGCTCGCTAGCTTTTAAATTAAAACGTAGCCCATACATACATGCTACTTCCAGTAGCACTGGACAGACTTTTGCGTAAGGATGAGCTTTTCCTATTACCAGTGTTCACTCGCCATCAGGAAAACCCATTCCGACTTCAGAGGTACTTGTAATTTACACCCCCAAGTCCAGGACGAGAAGTCGACATTTAAGTCCAATTGACCGGTCTAGGGGTTGACCCCCTTACCTCAGCATCAGCACAACGGTTGTTTAAGAACTAGTGTCCTTATCCATTCGTCCATGTCGACCTCCGTTGTGGTAGATGGTATCAAGACGTTTTTGTGAGGTGACCAAACCATTTAATCTATTGTTGCTACGATTTGGCGCTCGTTACCAACAGTAATCATCTATAACGTATTTGTATAAACACATTAACATGAAAATACATGACAACAGACACGGTCAAGACAAGGCCAACAAATCTCACCTTGTAGAGATCATCTGCTTCGTTGGAGTTGAGAGTATTTCTGGCTGTTGACAGTTTTGTCTCGGCTTTATCTAGCCATGACGTGATCTCCTTAGTTCCCGAGTCCAACGTTCGCCACTGTTCCATAGCTTTGTGCCATTTTCTGTAGGGAGGAAAAGTCAATATTGGAAGCACGGAGATGCAATTGTAAGACATTTTGAGTTAAAAACAGCCATTTTTGTTCAAAGCAATGTATTCCCCTAGTAAATTTAAACACAGGTCACAAACAATAGGCTGCACGATTTATTGCCTCTTTCAGTCAAAATATGATTCACCTATTCACTTCATACGATTTATATGTCTGCAAGCATGTACCTGACGATATTCGGGGAATAATGCCCGGTAATGAAACGAGTAAACCACTTTTGTTAGTCTTTCAAATCAATGAACCACCACATGAGGTTCATGAAAAAGAACAAGACATATATTTACAAAGGGACAGAAAAAGACATAAAAAGTGCACGCTACATCAGACACATCGAACTTCAATGTGTACTGACACGTCCTATAGTTGATCAGAATACATGACTTCCTTAATGGCGTAATTCCTGATCAGTTTTCAGTCAGTATCTGTCATAGTTGATATCTGCTGATTCTTGGGCATCGCCGTCTTCTTCACTTTGTATCTGTCTTTGCATGCTTTTTGTGCTCAGTTTGCTTTTCCTGCTTTCAACTTGGCCAGATCAATGTAAGAAGAGGAGGAGGAGGTTTGGGTAGGAGAAGGAGGAGGAGGCTAAGGAACAGGAGGAGGGGGAGGAGGAGGAGGGCAGGAGGAGGAGGAGGGGGGAGGAGGAGGAAGAAAAGGAAGAAAGAAGAAGAAGAAGAAGAAAGAAGAAGAAGAAGAAGAAGAAGCGATATGAAGAAAGCATGAGGAGGAGAGAGAAGAAAGAGGAGGGGAGGAAGAGGAGGAAGGAGTAGAAAGATGATGATGGAGAATAATAATAATAATAATAATAATAATAATAATAATAAGAAGAAGAAGAAGAAGAAGAAGAAGAAGAAGAAGAAGAAGAAGAAGAAGAAGAAGAAGAAGAAGAAGAGAAAGAGGAGGGGGAGGAAGAGGAGGAAGGAGTAGACAGAAGAAGAAGAAGAAGAAGAAGAAGAAGAAGAAGAAGAAGAAGAAGAAGAAGAAGAAGAAGAAGAAGAAGAAGAAGAAGAAGAAGAAGAAGAAGAAAAAGAAGAAGAAGAAGAAGAAAGAGGAGGGGGTGGAAAAGGAGGAAGGAGTAGAAAGATGATGACGAAGAAGAAGAAGAAGAAGAAGAAGAAGAAGAAGAAGAAGAAGAAGAAGAAGGAAAGAAGGAGAAGAGAAGAAGGAGAAGAAGAGGAAGGGGGAAGAAGAGAAGAGAAGAGGTCGGAGGAAGAAGAAGAAGGAGTAGAAAGAAGAAGAAGAGAAGAAGAAGAAGAAGAAGAAGAAGAAGAAGAAGAAGAAGAAGAAGAAGAAGAAGAAGAAGAAGAGAGAAGAAGAAGAAGAAAGAAGAAGAAGAAGAAGAAGAAGAAGAAGAAGAAGAAGAAGAAGAAGAAGAAGAAAGGGGAGGGGGAAGAAGGAGAAAGAGGAGGAGGAGGAAGAGGAGGAAGAAGACGACTGATCGTGTATTTGATCTGTATATTCTTGGACCTTTCATAGCAAAAACAATGGCGAGACAATGACAGATGACATGAACAAAATATAGTATGCCAGGAAACCGCCTTTCAATAGCCATATTTTATTAACTTCCGTTGCGTTGTGCACGCTAGATGTGTTTGTTGACCTCCATTATCTATAATGAATTTGTCATTACTGACATTAAGCCAGCGGTCTGTTAAATTGGCACAGGGAAAAGTCAACTATCATCAGCAAGACCTTTTTTTTTCTCTAGCGCGAAGGACTCATTTTTGCGTGTGGATTAGCTTTCCGTATTATCAGTGGTCCCCCACGCCATCAGGAGAATCCATTCCAAAGGCACTTGTAATTAACGTCCCCAAGTCAAGGACAAGAAGTTAACATTTTAGTCCAACTGAACGGTGAAGGGGTTGAATCGGCAACTTTAGCATCAGCACACCGGATGTTTAAGAACGAGCTCTCGTATCCACCCGACTAAATTGACCTTCGCAATGCTTTTGTAAAAAAACAAGAAACCGTTTTTCTAGTATAAACAACAAACTCAATTTGTCTATAATAAACAACAAAAAACATTTTTCAGTGGTAAATTGTTTTAATGCAACGCTTGTTTCTGATGTGCTGAGACGTCAGTTGTAGAGGAGACAGTAGAAATGTGATAAATCCTCCGGTAGAATATGTCAGGGGTTGTTTTTCTTCTTTATGAACAATGAACTCTCTTTAACGAGCTAATCACTGTGAACTCCACTGTAAAGCAAAGTTTTCCAATGAGGACATTATTCTCTCTGTCAGTAAGCCATATTTTACCCCACAACTTCAATACCTTTCGTACTGTTATATAATGTTGACGTAATGGCATAATGAGGTTCCACAATGATATCAAAACAAGCTACTACATTATCTCATATAGGAAATGTATTGCTGTTAATCTGAAGCAAGACGTGACAAGCTATTCATACAAAACAATCGATTATCTTGTGCCATATTTACAATTTGTAAGCTTTAACTATCCTGGGCTTGAATACATTTTGTTTTGCTTCCGCTCGCTTTGAATTCAAGCGTAGTGCATAAACTCTATTTCTAGTACACTGGACTAAATTTTGCATTGGATTAGCTGTCCCTATTACCAGTGTCCCTTGTCATCAGGCGAACCCACTCCGACTTCAGAGGTACTTGTAATTTACGTCCCTAAGTCAAGGACGAGAAGGCAACATAAATAAATAAAAAATCAAGCAAACAGTCAAATGCAGAGGTTCTAGAACGAAATGGGTATGAAAAAAAGAGTTGATGAATTAAATTTAAAAAATGGCCAGTGAAATATTTCGGACACGTTAAAAACTAACACTTTTATTAAAAACCATACTGGAGGGTAAGGCTGAAGGCAAGCGAGCTAGAGGTAGACAATGATACAAGTGGGAAGATAACATCAAGAGATGGACGAACAGCAATCTGACAGAACATACAGTCAAGGCGAGAGACAGGCAATGTTGGAGATCCATTGCAGCCAACCTTCATTATGGCGACGAAACCTGATTGATTGATTAATAATACAATATACAAACCTGAATCGCCAACCCAGCTAAAAGTATGTCATACCGTCTTGTGTTTCTATGTCAAATTGAATGGCTGCTGCATGTCTGTATATCGGTTTGTGTCTGCATTTAAAAAAATGTAGTTGCATGTATGTCACGAAAACACCGTGAGTAACCAGTTGATGCCAATAACGGCATTCTGATTAAACGGGATGATTTCACAGCCACAACTATTTTAACAGAGAAAACAAATCAGATGTCAACCTTCACAGGTCGGGCAAAATTAACAGCTGCAGATGTGTAGGGGAAGTGAGTGAGCTGAATCATACATCGCTTTGACAGTTCATAAACAGGTTGGATTGAGAAGCGGAATTACTCAGCTCGGACAGGAAAACAGTCCGTCTGTCATTTAGAATTTCCCGAGATAAAACGGAAGGATGGCTGTGATTGTCACCCCTCGACAGAAGATTGGCAGCTTGTTGGGGAAACCCGTTGTTGTATCCATACGGTAACTCGCTAGTTTGTTGTGGGAGTCAAAACAAGTGATGACAACTCTGACAGTGACTAAGCCAGGGAAGATAGATTCTTGACAATGGATGATATGCCCAAATAACACCTGCAGGACATCAACCACGTCATGTGACCAATTTTAGGAGGTTGCCAAAAACCATGATTGGAGAGGGGAGTTGAACTAAAACCGTTGATTGAGGCGGACGTGCTTCGGCACTGCGGTTCTGATTGGAAATATGTCTACCGTGTGCGAATTGAGTTAATTTAATTTTACACGTGCCTGTCATGGCAAGAGTAGATGTAATTTGATCTAACTGCGGTGTTGCCTAAGGTTCCCTCTGGTTGGAATGAAGAACCCGGAACCAATGAAAAATCCGATCCCGGATAAATTATGATGTAGAGAGATGGGCCAGCAACTTTCGCAACGGAAGAAGCTGATAAACATTGCTCGGTGGAGCTGAATGGTATAAGTATCCTACATGAGTGCATACCAATCGTTAACACACCTGAAGTGATGGATGTTCAGCCCACGTGGAACTAGATCAGTAGGAACTGATGGTCACATTAGATGAAACCAAACATTGAAGTGTAGTTGTTCCACGTATCAAGGAAATCAGAACTGTCAGACAATATCTAGTAAATAAAGCAAGCCATTTTAGTCTAGATACAATGACTGTTTAAGAGTGAAAATATAGAACATTTCGCTAGAAGAAAACGTCATGTTCATGAGACAGCGTTCCATTATTTTTCACTGTGCGGAATTATGAGATCTTGGTTTTTCTAAAACTATTAGGAACCGTTGTGTTAGGAACAATAATAGTATTTTTCACGGATTATATTTACATGGGATTCAGATCTCATGGTCATCAGAGCTCCTGGAGGAGGACATGTCTGGAGAGAAGGATACGACTTCGGTGAGGTCCATTGTGACTGATTCCTGTGATGTCGTGTAATCCTTGCCACGATGAGTGGACTCTGAACATGAACTCTGTGGTCTGACCTATACATTTACATTAAAATACACGACACACATTTTCTTCGCATACACGTCTCATATACGTTACACTTTTCTTTTAATAAATTAATCTTTATTAATTTTTTGGAAGCAAGAGTTGTTGAGTATGTTGCGTTGGGGAGGTATGAGAGGGGGCATAGTACGACAGTGAGAGAGTGATAGGAAAAGGTGTCCATAGGCTGATGGAGTGTGTTGGACGGAAGCTGGTGGATTCTCCAGGATATTGATAGGGAAAAAATATTATAATGTGGGTGTTGACTCTCCTCACTCCAGGGACGACACTTTAAAGGAAGACACGACAATGTCCTTCTCACGAAGTAGCAGTCTACCCCAGCATTTTGGCTGTTCGTGATTCCTGGACAAGTTTTATGTTCAGTAGTTTGCCATTGCTTTCTGAACGACGGACACCTATACTTTTTCGAAAAAACAAGCACAGCTGTGTTTCGAACCCGGGTATACGGGATTACGAATTGCGTCCATAAACCCTTAGCCAAGGAGACCGGTGGTAACTGCATATTGACTAGTGTGTCTGATCGTAGGTCTGCGTGTACACACGGCCGATGTGTACGTACATCTGTATGTTTTATTAATAAAGAAGTCTATTCTCGGAAAGGGGGGGGGGGGTGGTGGCTGAGCGGTCTTGAGGTATAGTGTCCGCCCCGAGTGTTGAAAGTCCCAGGTTCAAGACCTGGTGAGGGTCGGGATTTTTTCACGTGGACTTCTAGTAACAAAATTGCCCCTGGTCTCTGGGTAGTGAGATCGGACGCCCGTGTGTATTGTTGCGCATGTAAAATATCTCTTGGCAGTTGGAAACCGAAAAAAAAGTAGCTTAACGGCGCTGCCCGGGCAAAATTTCGAGCACTGTGTCCTGGGTTTTCAGGATCGTAGCCGGTGCTACAGAGTTCGTGCTTTGAGATGACATTCTCCGGATTCAAGCTTGAGTTAGGAGTAGAACGGAGCACTTATGGGTTACACCCGTGTACCGTGATGTTGATCAGTCGACTAAACTAAACTAAGTCTATTCTATCAGTATGATCAGCGTTCACATAAGTGTGCTTAATGCAGAGTCATTTTACATGCGTAAGGCCGAATATAGACTACATATAAGCATGGTGGTTGGAAGGGCCCAATGTAATGCAGACCCCAGGGTCCTATTTTCGACCCTTTAAAAATAAAGCATTTTTGCTTCTTCTTCTTCTTCTCTCTCTCTCTCTCTCTCTCTCTCTCTCTCTCTCTCTCTCTCTCTCTCTCTCTCTCTCTCTCTCTCTCTCTCTCTCTCGCTGTTCATGTGTCTTTTGGTTACACATTAATATGTAGCTCAGAACTACGTTAAATGGCCATTACCTCTTAATACCATCGTCCAATACCGTATCCCGTACAGAACATTTTCCCCCTAGCCATCTTTCTCCACAATCTATCTGACTACTATAGTTTTCTAGACATCTGCCACAACTTTCCTTCTTGGCAATGACCACACCGGTCGATGGCCGCAGCCATTGTCTCTAGAAAAGAGATCCGTCTGCCAATGGCAGTGAATTTAAGTCTATAATCAACAACTGCCTGTCGGTTGCACTCAAGCTCAATCCACGACCTGCTAACATCGGTTCACGTTACCTTGTTTGGGAGGTTAAACTGGTACTATAAATTACCCTGTTTGGGAGGCTAAACAGGTACTACAATTTACTCTATCTTGGAGGCTCAACAAGTACTACAAATTGTTCTTTTTGGGAGGCTAAACAGGTACAACAAATTGGTCCGTTTGGGAAGCTAAACAGACACTACAAATTGTCCTGTTTGGGAGGTTAAACAGGTTCTACAAAATGCCATGTTTGAGAGGCTAAACAAGTACTACAAATTGTCCCGTTTTGGGAGGCTAAACGGGTACTACAAATTACCCTGTTTGGGAGGCTAAACAGCTACTACAAATTACCCTGTTTGGGAGGCTAAACAAGAATCCCAGATTACAGATGAAAGGGGGGGGGGAGTGGATGCTAAACCACTACTTCGGGTTACTCTATATGGGGTGCTAAACGGGTGCTCCACCTTGTCCAATGGTGCCCCGTAAACTAGAGAGAGAAGGACGTGCTTTGCTTCTCCTTAAATAGAGGGGTCTCTTGGTGTACGGACGTACTCGCAAACAGCTTATTTACAAGCTCAATTTTGGGAGCACATTTCGGACCTTGATTCCAACAGTAAAGCTAATAACTGAAAATCCCAAATGCGTGCATGTAACAAACTCAGATTATCAACTGACTTGTAGAACTGCCGAGATAGATAACGAGACATTGTGTGACTTAATCTGAGATTGTAGGGCCTCAACTTATGTGGTAACTTGACGTGGAACGCTGTATATTAAGAGTTAATGATTACTGTAGAGATGATCGTCGCCTGTCTATATATATTCTTGGTAGCCGTCCGCCTATATATTATCCAGGAATACAGTCCGCCTGTATTTCCAGGAATGCCGTCCGTCTCTATATTCCAGAGACGCCCATCAGTCAATATTTTCCCCGGAACGCACGTCCATCTATATTTCTCCGAGAATCTCCGGTACCCGCCTTGGGATGCTGTGTCAATTAGAGGCGTACTGGCCGAGAAAATATCCTGTATCAGCTGGGGATTGAACACAACATTGTGTGTCCTAAGGCAATAGACTAACCATTAAACTAAACACTAATTTAAAAACAAGAAACCCCCGTTTCCCCTAAACTCAAAATACCTTCTTCGACTCCGGCTCTAAAAAAGGCGTGAGACAGCACGAGAACTACTTTCCCGAACTGTTCCGCCTTGCGGAAGATGACACCAGACTATCAATTTCTTCTGGCAGACGTTTCCTAAATTTGCGATTGGCCTCATTAACTTGAAACAATTTCTTGGGCAGATTGCCCAATGTTGTGTATAAATGATAATGATCTTGACTCGAAGTAGGAACCGGCTATGGGACTGTGATATGATAGAGCCATCACAATAGGTAGGCCCCAATGCGCGGAGAAACAGGTGGCCAATTAGCGGACGACGAACGTAGCCTCGATCTCTCGTCCGACTGCGTTCGACGATGCTACAGAGTTCGTGCACTGTGTCCTGGGTTTTCTTGGATGATTTATGTGCGGAAACTAGGACACGTGTGGGGGTAGCCATGTGAAATAAAAGTGATTCTTTATAAATAAAACAAAAAGCCTACACTAACATAAGTCATGAGATGATCAGTATCATTACTCATTATGGGACGCAGAGGTGTTTTCAAGGCACCAGGGCTGGGTTCTATACTGGCCAAGACCTACTGACGCGTCCTCGCCGAGCGTCCTGGGCAACAGGTCCCTTTGGGGTCCTGGCTAAAGTCAGTAGGAACGTTGATTTCTTCGAAGTCGGAGAGTGTCTGCCTGCACGGCGAGGAACCACCAATCTGCACACCAATACGCCAGACATGGGACAGTGGATACTCACGCAAACCTCAATCAGGTATAACATCATACTGATGTTGGACAACAAGATGTTTTCATCCGGCATACGGGACTTTGCGCTGGAGTTCACAGCCAGCGAACACAAGCAAGCAAGCAAGCAAGCGTTACTCATTATGAACATGTCAACAAGTAAATTAAGTAAATGACTTGTTTATAGACACTCATTGCCATAAACATGTCAAGTGAGTAAATTACCTGGTTATAAGCATAGAGGCGTATTAGGTAAATGGTGATAGCCCCATATTCTATATAAGATTTAACACTCTATGGGTAATGAGGTCAATACCACGTCAGCTGCTACCTTTTACTTCCCAGGAGTTTCCTGGTACCCATTTTAGGCGGGCTCCCTGGCCAAGGTGTTAACGACATTGTTCGAAATTCCGTATATCCACGTGGGGAGAACAGCAGTTGCGATAATCGGCAGCGGTTCGCGCCGCGCTGGTAACTTACAGGGGTATGTGAGTCGGTAGTTCAGAAAGCAATGGCAAACTACTGAACGTAAAACTTGCCTTGTACATCAACAGCAGCTGAAAAATGCTGGTGTTGACTGCAACGTCATGTAAGGGATATGCAAAATAAAATAATTAAAAAACAAATTAGGCTGGATGGACCGGAGAGAAAATGTAAAAAATAACAAAATTAACAACTTCGTCACAATGTTTTTTAAAAAAAAAAACCCATGACATATCAACATGTATTACTATTTTAGTGTAATCAACAAACACCACTTACTCTATAAAGTCTGAGTTGCTGGGGATGGTGATACAGCCGTGAAGATCTGTTGCCATCCTCATTTTGATAATAACAACCATGAATACACGCGCATATATTAAAACACAGGGATGATAATAATAACAAGAATCGTCGAAATATCACTAATTTTCCGTGCACTGAACAGTGCCATGATGAATAGTCGTATAGATATGGCGACGATATAATCTCCGATCTTCCTTGAAATTAGTCCGTTAGTGCCACTTCACAAATTTAAAACAATGTATTCCCTTAGTGAATGTAAAGACAGAAGACACAAACAATGTGTTGCACGATTTATTGCCTGGCATAGTTCACTGCATCCCATCAGGCGCATACTACAGCGTTAGATATCAAATGAAGTGAATAAGTGAATTATACTTTGGCTGAAATACTTAAAACACATAATCATTGATATTGTTCGAATGTGGCGCATCTTAAATTTGTGATTACGGTGGGGATAACTATTGCTCTACATTCAAACAATATCAATCACTATGTTTTAAGAATTTCAGCCAAAGTTAAAAGTTAGTTGCATATCCTTTACAGGACGTAGCAGTCAACCCCAACATTTTGGGCTGTTTGTAATTCCTAAGAAAGTTTACGTTCAGTAGTTTGCCAATGCTTTCTGAGCGACCGAAACTCATACCATTATATGAAAACCAACGCAAGGCGGTCAGCTTTCAGATCGTCCGAAGATGTGTTTCGAACACGGTATGTGGGATTACAAACTGCACTTGTAACCCCTTCACCACAGAACCGGCTCAACCAAAGTATAATTCATTTATTCCCTTCATATGATATGTAACTCTGAAGTATGCATCTGTCGGGATGCAGAGAAATATACCAGGCCAAAAAATCTTGCAACATATTGATGTGGCTTTTGTTTTTATTACGAATTCATTACACAGCGACCACACAGAAACAAGGTATAAATCACATATACACGTTTATGCGGCTGATTTCGGTATATACTAAACAACGACAACAACAACAACAAAAGTTAGTTGCATATCCTTTACGGGACGTCGTAGTCAACCCCAGCATTTTTTTTTTTTTTGCTGTTTGCGATATCTTAGCAAGTTTACGTTCAGTAAGTTTGCCATTGCTTTCTGAACGACAGGCACCCATACAATTTCGTTAAAAAAAACCCAACGCAAGGTGGTCTGCTGCCAAATCGCCTACAGCTGTTTCGAACGCAGGTATGCGGGATTACGAACTGCGCCCATAACTCCTTCGATACGAAGTCGGCACTAAACAATAACTATATTTAAAAATAGTATAGTTTTCACATAACTAACAATAATGTGTCAGAACTACTTCACTGCTGCATGTATGGTGATCACATGTAATAATAATAATAATAATAATAATAATAATAATAATAATAATAATAATAATAATAATAATAATAATAATACTCTCGTGGTTGACATGACGCACGAGAATTTGAACGGGGTTCGAGTCGCGCCAGTGAGTTACGAGAGTATGGAGCCGGTCGCTCAGAAAGTCGTGGCGTGCTGATGAACGTAATCTAGCCTAGGAATCAACATACAGCTGAAAGATGCTGGTGTTGACCGCAATATCCTGAAACAGGATGGAAACCGGGAAAATAATAATAATAATAATAATAATAATAATAATAATAATAATAATAATAATAATAATACACCCCGAAGCACTTTTCTGTCATGGGTCTCTGATGTGGCAGCGTTACAACATTTTGTAGGTCGGAATGCTCGGAGGAATAGGTGTCCAATCCTTCCCTCACTTATCAGGTGACGAGTCCAAGCGTCGAACACGGTCATGACATTAACAGCGGCATTTCAATAAACACAGAACTAACAACGTGTCCGAACTTCTTCATCTCAGCGGCAGTATTGATCACACATGCTACACGCATTTCACAACTATCATTTTCATTACAGAAATAATAATATGCTTAATAAGTAATCTAAGAATCGACATTGCTGTACTGAGTCATTCCCACACTTGCTACGTTCCCCTCTTCAAAAGCCACGGACGAGTTGCCATGGTGATTATTCCAGCAGCATTTGAATAAAAGTCTACCTGGCTTTCTCCTCTAGGCTTTGAGCTTCGTCCACACCTTCTACTGCTGAAGTATATACGCTTATCTATATGTTCTTTCAACTATATTTTTACTTTTGCACGATACAACGCTGTAAATATGTATAGGAATAATTCTACGTTGAGAACTCACGATGAATTTTATCGACGCTTTCAGGTATATCCGATACTTTTCTTCATGCAGACAATCACATAATAATAACCATATTTCTCAGTTCCTGCGTCACCAATTGACAGAACTCAATAACTGTTTCCATGTAAACACTTCCGCTAACCTGCATTGGCTACAATTTGCATTATTCACAGCTACACTATGTCTCACAGCTAACATTTCTATGTCTCACATTTTCCATGTCTCACGCTTACACTTTCTATATGTGACAATTACACTTTTTGTATGTGCCATTATACTTCCTATATGTGACAGTTGTACTTTCCATGTCTCACAGCTGCACTTGATATATGACAGTTACACTTTCTTTGTCTCACAGCTATACTTTCTATATATGATAGTTACACTTTCTATATGTGATAGTTACACTGTCTATGTCTCACAGCTACACTTTCTATATGTGACAGCTAAACTTTCTATATGTGATAGTTACACTGTCTATGTCTCACAGCTACACTTTCTATATGTGACAGCTAAACTTTCTATATGTGATAGTTACACTGTCTATGTCTCACAGCTACACTTTCTATATGTGACAGCTAAACTTTCTATATGTGATTATACAGATAAATAGCACAACTCTGAAACAAGTTAAAGAATTCAAATATCTTGGAAGTATGATCACAGAAGATGGCAGATTGGACAGAGAAATCGAAATCAGATGTTAAAAAGCTAGTACACTTACATATCAACTATCACCCTTACTGAAACATCCAAATATACCAATGTCCGCAAAACGACAGACAATAAACTGCATATTCACACCAACCCTATGCTACCAATCTCAAACCTGGACTTTATCCAAATCACACTTTCGCAAAATCAACACCTGCGAGATGAGATGCCTGAGGAGAGCTGCGAACTTAACAATCAGAGATTGAGTAAGGAATGCTGTTATCAGACAGACAGTGGGATCAACACCTTGTGCCACATTTATTGAAAGACAGAAGATCAAGTGGTCATGTCGTTAGAATGCAACACCAACAACTACCATCACTGGTCTTCATCAAAGATCATCTGCGACGAGACCAAGAGGACGTCCAAGAAGAAAATGGATTGACGACATCAAAGACATTGTACAACCACACGGAATGACACTATCCAGTGCCGCCCACCGGGCGCTAGAAAGCAAATTATTCCTCCCCACGACGCTTGACGGCAGAAGTGGAAGATGATGATGATACCTTCCATATGTGACAGATAAACTTTCTTTATGTGATAGTTACTCTTTCAATGTCTCGCAGTTACACTTTCTATATGTGACAGCTAAACTTTCTATATGTCACAGGTACATTTTCTATGTCTCACAGATAAACATCATATATGTGACAGCCACAATTTCTATATGTGACTGCTACATTTTCTCACAGCCACACCTTTATCTCACATCTACACTTTCTAAGTCTCACAGCTACAATTTCTTTACCCCACAGCCACACTTTCTATTTTTACAGCTACACATTCCATGTTCCACAGCTACATATTTCATGTTCAGCTTAATATTGGTGTGCCTCAGGGCTCAATACTAGGTCCGCTGCTTTCTGCAGTTTATATTAATGATCTTCCTTTATATATCAATACAACTTGTGATCTATTCGCAGACGACTGTACTATATATACTAGTCAAGAAAACCGTAGTGAATTAGAGAATTCTTTACAAAAGGAACTTGATAATCTTACTAGATGGAGCAATGAAAACCGCATGCAAATTAACATCGACAAAACCAAATCCATGCTAATAACGACCAGACAAAAACTACAGACACTAGCCATAACTGGATCACCGCTCGAACTCCGCATGGGCACGTTACCTATAATTAATGTGACTGAACATAAAACACTAGGGCTTTTAATAGACAGCCATTTGAACTGGAGCTCTCATGTTCACGCTCTTACCAAGAAAATAGCACAAAAAGTTTACCAACTTGCTAAAATTCAGCACTTCCTGGACGAAAGCACACGAAAAATATTCTATACATGCTATATCCAATCACATCTCGATTACTGTTCCACAGTTTGGGATGGTTGCCCTAAATCTAATTTAAAACGACTATGTTCTCTACAAAACCGCGCTATTCGTCTGGTTTCTGACATAAAGCACGTTGAAAGTAATAATTTGTACAGTCATCTAAGACTTCTACCACTACAAAAGCGCTTCCTTTTCAACAAAGCCAAATTAGTGAATAAAATTATATCTCAAAATACCCCAGAGTATCTTCTGCCGCTGATTCAATCTAATGCAATGAACAGCAAGCGCCTAAATTTGTTCCATGTCTCAAAGCCTAGATTGGACCTATACAAAACATGTTTCGCCTATTCTGGTGCTCACTTATGGCCTCCAGATCTGAAAACTCCAATGAGTTCCTACACATTTAACCGAAAACTCTTTCAATACTTAATCCATACCGACTATATGCCACCATAATTCATTTACTGGTATAATTGTTCAGTATAATTGTTCATTATAATTGTTTAACTATAATTGTTCACTATATATGTGTGTGCGTGTGGGAGCGAGAGAGAGAGAGAGAGAGAGAGAGAGAGAGAGAGAGAGAGAGAGAGAGAGAGAGAGAGAGAGAGAGAGAGAGAGAAAGTGGGTGTCAGTGAGAGGGAGAGAGTGAATGCGTGTGTGCGCAAGTGCATGCGTGTGTGTGGAGAGAGTGATTGAGCGAGAAATGGTGGGGGAATGTGTCAGTGCATGCATTCGTACGTGTATGTGTGAGAGTGAGTGAGGGAGTGTATGCGTGCGTGCATGCGTTCATGTGCATGCGTTCATGTGTATGTGTGAGAGAGTGTGATTGAGAGAGTGAGTGTGTGTGTGTGTGTGAAGGATTGTGTGTTAGAGAGTGAGACAGTTGGAGAGTTGATGTGTTAGTGTGTGTGAGCGCACGCATGCGTGTGAGTGTGTGTATATGAAAGAATACAGAGAGAGAGAGAGAGAGAGAGAGAGAGAGAGAGAGAGAGAGAGAGAGAGAGAGAGAGCTGAGCAGATGCATGTCATGTAACACGCATGTTATGTAACACGCGAATCCATATGTTTGTGTATTCTCATCTGTCATATTATTAGTTAAATACCATTTGATTTTATCATGCATAATATAAACTCCTCCCCCGATGGTGTTTCCACCTTGTCGTGGTGGGGGAGCTTGAGTTTCTCAATGACCCTGAGAGCTATGCCGGCGGTAGCGTAGCTACCAGCAGGGCCTCCCAAGCCGGACAGGTCAAAGGGTAGAGAACAGACAAAGAGAAACACCCTGGTCCTCCAGGTTGGGGGTTGAAGCGTGGGGTTAACATCCCCACCTTTGTAAAAAACCCTCTTTGTTACGAAACAAATACATGAGCCTCGATATCGGACTGACTTATCTGGACAACGACCTTGGAACGTTAAAGGACTTTTGAGATTTGGAACATGGAATGTACGGACACTATATCGAGCTGGAGCGGCCGAAGAACTAACCCGGGAGCTGGGTGAATATCAAATGGATATAACAGCAATTCAAGAAATAAGGTGGCCAGGAGAGGGTACTATAGAGCAAAATGGAATGATTATAATATATGGAGGAAACACCCAAAATAAACATGAATTAGGAACAGGATTTGTCATAAAAAAAGAGTTATGGGGGAACGTTTTAAACTTTAAAGCTTTTAATGACAGGATTAGTAAATTACGAATAAAAGGTAAATGGAAAAATATAACGATGATTAATGTACATGCACCCACTGAAGAGAAAGAAGATGATATTAAAGAAGACTTTTATAATGATCTGGAAGATGTCATAGAAGAAACCCCCAAACAGGACATCCTGATTGTGCTGGGAGACTTCAATGCAAAAATAGGTAAAGAGCAAACTAATAAAAAAGTGGCTGGTATGGAAAGCCTACATACAACTTCAAATGATAATGGGTGGAGAGTCATCAACCTGGCAGAAGCCAAAGGACTGCAGATTAGCAGTACCAGACTACAAAGAAAGGATATACACAAACAAACTTGGAAATCATGTGACAAGAGAACCTATAATCAAATAGATCACATTTTAATTAACAACAGAAATGCATCAAACATACAGCAAGTCAGAAGTTATAGAGGAGCTGAGTGCCACAGTGACCACTTCCTCGTTGGAGCAAAATTTAAAATAAAACTTAAGAGAACTTTCTATACTAAATTACAAAGATTACACCCAACATATAACAGAGAAAAACTGCAAGACATTACAGTCAAAGAGAAATTTACAGATGAAATAAAATGTAAACTTGAAACTCTGAAAAACCCTTTGGAGGAAAGCATTGACCAAACTTGGTTGAACATCAAGAATACAATTCAGTCTACCGCAGAAGAATGTCTCGGTGTGTTAACCACGCAGTAGAAAGAACAGATGGTTCAATCAAAAATGTGAAGAAGCTGTCATTAGGAAGAAGAATGCCAGACATGTATGGTTAAATGACATCAATAACATCCAAAAGGAAGAGCATTATAGAAATGAATGTAAAGAGGCTACAAAAATAGTCAGACAGCAGAAGCGAGAATATATGAGTAATATAATCAAAGATATGGAAACTAATCACCAGAAAAATGAATCCAGAAAATTTTTTAAAGAACTGAAGTCAATGAAACGAGGGCACCAACAAAACACATATGGTTTAAAAGACAAAAATGGGAATATGATAAATACCAATGAGGAAATGTGCAACACATGGAAAGAATATTTTATTGAATTACTAAATTGTGAAGCTCCAAGTAACATTTTCCCACAGGAAGAGGTTCTAACATGCGAACCACAAATTGAAGAACCTACATTTGAAGAAATCCTATATGTAATCACACGACTTAAAAACAATAAGGCAACTGGGACTGATGGAATTGCTGCTGAATTTATAAAGGCAGGTGGCCATGCATTACATCTAAAGCTATACGAACTAATAATAAAAATCTGGAGGACAGAAGAATTACCCCATGACTGGAAAGAGTCATTATTGATACCTATCTTTAAGAAAGGAGACAAGTTCCAATGTGGAAATTATAGAGGAATATCACTACTGTCCACAAGCTATAAGATACTATCCGCAGTATTACTAAATAGACTAAAACCATATTCAGAAGACATATTAGGTGACTACCAGGCGGGTTTTAGACAAAACAGATCAACAATAGATCAGATATTTATCTTACGACAAATAGCCGAGAAAAATTGGGAATATAAAAGAGATCTCCATAACATTTTTGTGGATTTTAAAAAGGCTTATGATAGTGTCCATAGGAATAGTCTATGGAATGCTATGCAGGAATTTGGAATACCAAGGAAGTTAATCAACATGACCAGACTATGCATGGAAGATACTTATAATATAGTAACATATAAAGGCAGGAAATCAGACCCCTTCCAAATAACATCTGGCTTGAAACAGGGTGATGCACTATCGCCGCTACTCTTCAATCTGGCTCTAGAGAAAGTT
Organism: Cepaea nemoralis; assembly: GCA_014155875.1. Classification (NCBI taxonomy): domain Eukaryota; kingdom Metazoa; phylum Mollusca; class Gastropoda; order Stylommatophora; family Helicidae; genus Cepaea; species Cepaea nemoralis. Next base: position 117,582 of record JACEFZ010005109.1, read on the forward strand.
GTAAGGAAGGTAAAGGAGGAATGTGATATTGGAGGAACATCCAAGCTGCTTGGTTATGCAGATGATATAGATATTATAGGGCAAAGTGAACAAAAGACATTGGAAATATTGACTCACTTAAAGGTAAAAGCCCAACAGATGGGGCTGGTTATCAACCAAGATAAGACAGAATATATGGTAATTTCAAGAGACGGAATGGCTAGAAACTCTGGCCACATACAAATAGATGATATGACCATTAAAAGAACGGAAACATACAAATACCTGGGTACAATCTTCAACTGCTCCAACATCATAAGGGAAGAAATACAAGCTAGAATAAACTCTGGAAATAAGATATACTATGCACTACAACATCTACTAAAATCAAAGGCGCTATCTCGTAACACCAAAATCACAATATACAAAACACTGATCAGACCAGTTGTGCTGTATGGCTCTGAAACCTGGAGTACAACGAAAGGAGACGAAGCCTTGTTACAAACCTTTGAGAACAAAATTTTAAGACGCATCTTTGGACCCATTAGGGATACACAAAGTGGAGAGTGGAAAAGAAGAAGTAACAAAGACATTTATGATCTCTTTAAGTCCCCGCTAATCACTGGTATCATGAAGGCTAATAGACTACAATGGCTGGGGCATATAGAAAGAATGGAAGATAATAGGGAAACAAAACTCGCTTACACTCAGGAAATAAATGATCGTAGACCCCGAGGTAGACCAAGAAGGCGGTGGAGAGATAATACATGTACAGACCTACAAGCACTTGGAATCAACGACTGGCAAGAGAAGGTCCACCAGAGAGACGAATGGAGACGGATTGTATTTGCAGCAAAGAACCTCAATGGCTCGGAACGCTAAAGAAGAAGAAGAAGAAGAAGAAGATAATATAAACTCATGTTCATTACTGTAGTTTGAGTGAGTGAGTCAGTGAGTGTGAATGAGAGACAGAACGAGTGAGCGTGAGAGTGAATGAGTGAGCGGGAGAGTGAATGAGTGAGCGGGAGAGTGAATGAGTGAACAGGAAAGTGAATGAGTGAGCGTGAGAGTGAATGAGCGTGAGAGTGAATGCGTGAGAGTGAATGAATGAGCGGAAGAGTGAATGTGTGAGCGTGAGAGTGAATGTGTGTGTGTGTGTGTGTGTGTGTGTGTGAGAGAGAGAGAGAGAGAGAGAGAGAGAGAGAGAGAGAGAGAGAGAGAGAGAGAGAGAGAGAGCATCACTATTTTTACGTCACATACATTTTATGTACACATTTTTCTCCATGTTTAACATTTTTATGAGACTGTTCATGACAAGTGTCAGTGTATGTGTGTGAGTAAAGTGTGGGAGTTTGTTCATACTAGTTTCAATACTAACGTTAGACATTTTGTATGTGTCTAGATGTGAGGAAGTGTGAGTGTATGTGGAGGATGTGTGTGAGTGTGGGGATATGTGTGGGTGGGGGTGTGTGGGTGGGGGTATGCATTTGGATGGGTTGGGGTGTGTGGGTTTTGGTGGGTAGTGGTATTTGTGGTTGTTGGTGGGATGTGTGGATGGATGTGTGGGGGTGAAAGTAGGGGTGTTGGAATGGGTGTGGGGGATGTGTCTATGGGTGGAGGATATGTGTATGGGACGGATGCAGGGGATGTGTGTTTATGTGGGTGGAGATGTGTGGATGGTTTGAGGAAGTATGTGTGGGAGGCGGGGTTGTGTGGGTAGGGGATTGTGTTGGGTGGATTTGGGATGGAAGGGCGGGTGGGGAGAAGTGTATGGTGTGTGGGTTTGAGATATGTGTGCGGTGTGTTGGTGGGGGATGTGTGAATGATGTGTGGGTGGTGGGTATGTTTGTGGTGGTATGGGTGGAGGATAGTGTGTGGTGTAGGGGATGTGTGTGATGGGTGTGGGGAATGTGCGTATGGGTGGGGTATATGTGTGGGTGAGCAGGGGATTGTGGTGGTTGGGGGAAGTATGTGGGGGAGTGTGGGTGGGAGATGTGTGTGTGTGGATGGGGAATGTGTGGGTGGGGGTGTGTGAGTGGCTTAGGGATGTGTAGGTGGGTGAGGGAGTTGTATGTGTCGGGGTGGGATGTGTGAGTGGGTGGAGGATGTGTGTGGGGGTAGGGGTATTGTGATCGAGAGATGTTTGGTTGGGAGTGGTGGGTGGGGGTGTGTGGGTGCGTAGTGGAGGATGTATGCGTGAGTGAGTGTGTGTTGGTGGACGGGTAGGGAATGCGTGTGTGGGTGGGGAGAGGTGTGTGGTGTGTTGGTTGGTGATATTGTGTGGGTGAGGTATGTGTGTGTGGGTGGGGGATTTTTGTGGTGTGTGAGTGGGGGTATGTGGGGTGGATGGGTAAGGGTATCTGTGTGGGTGTGGGTGGGAATATTGTGTGGTATCTGGGTGGGGGATATGTGTGTGGTGTGTAAGTGGGGATGTGTTGGTGAGGGATATGTGTGTGTGGTGCGTGGGTTGGGAATAGTGTGTGGTAGGGGGTGTATGTGATGTGCGGGTGGGGGATTGTGTGGTGGGGGATTAGGTTAAGGCATGTGTGGGTGGGTGGAAGTTGTATGTGTGGGTGGTGGGGTGTGTGTGAGTGGATTGGGGATGTATGGGTGGTTAGGGAGATGTGTGTGTGTGTGGGGGGGGGGGGGGTAGGGACATGTCAGTTGGTGGGGATGTGTGTGTATGGTTTGGGGATGTGTGAGTGAATGTGCGATGTGTGGGTTGGTGGGGGATTGTGTGTGTGGGTGGGGAATATGTTGTCGATGGAGATGTGGCTGGGGGAAGGGTGGTTTGAGGTGTGGGTGGGGAGAGGATGTGTGGGGTAGGATGTGGATGGGCGTGGGATGTGTGGGTTGGTGGGGGAATGTTTGTGGGTGGCGAGTGTGTTTTGGTTGGGGGATCAGGTGAGGGCAGTGTGTGTGGGTGGGGGATGTGCGGGAGGGGGATGGGTCGGTTGGTGGGGTATGTATGTGTCCCTTGGTGTGCGTGTGTGTCGGTAGGTGGGGGTGTGTATGTTTCCCTTGGTGCGCGCGTGTGTGGGTAGGTGGGGGTGTTGTGTGGGTGGGGTGATGTATGGATAGGTGGGAAATGGGCTTCATAACATGGTAATTAGCCTTGTTTATGTTTACAACATTCATTTCACAATGTTTATTTTTCTTCCTATGTAAATGTATAATGCTCTTGATGAACGAAAGACGAGTGATTGGAAGGGCCGAATGTAAGACGGGCCTGCGCGCCCAATTTGTGACCCTAATAAAGTTGATTTGATTTTGATTTGATTTGATGTTCCTCAGCTACACATTCCATGCCTCACAACTACAATTTTCATGTGTCGCAGCAACACTGTCACAAAGAAGTCCATTGCGAAAAAGAAAAGGTATGAGCCTCCTCTATAATTACACTGGCACTGTGATGCCAATGGTAAGTCCATAATCAATTTCTGCTGGTAAAAAAATGCTCAGACGTGTAATGACCTAGATATACAAGAATGAAAGCGTGAACCAATTCACCAAGCTTGATTTCTTACAATAAACAGATCCATATTTTATTTAAATACCACCTCGCTCCCTCAGCAATGTTGATAAAACAATAAAGTACTAAAGCACTCAACAACAGCACCAATGAATAGCTGATACAAACACACGTGACCTCAAGGTCAGTTAAAAGGTTAAGAAATATCAGCCACCTCAAAGATAAATTCGAACCGTTACTTCTTGTTTACGTCAGTTGTGTACAATAGTACGTCTACTGTGTTTTACTGCTACTGTCTAAAATACATCAACAGTACGGTGAAAGAGCAGCGATTCGAGGATGCTGGTGAGGCATCACAAGTGATGAAAGTGAAGAATCATCTCATCTTCTTCCTCTTGTGCCTTGTGGTGTCGAGGTGAAGAATAAATAGCGGGAGACTGCCCGAAGATGAAGAGTATTTCCTGCAATATATCTTTTGTGAATCGAGGCGAGAAAAAGCGTTCTTAACTGTTATATCGTGCCAATCCTGATGGACGGAAGTGAATCAGGGCCAATTAGCAGACTAATGAGGAAATATGTGGAAGCAATGGAGATGTGGCTTTATAAAGGAATGATGAGAACACAATGGACAGATAGAACGAGCAAAGAAGATATCTTGAAAGAAGATAACTCACAAAGAGAATTGGTTACTAGCATCAGAGGAAGACAGTCGACTTTGTCTGATCACGTCATAACCAGTAGAAAGAATGAAGTAATCGTGACAAAAGGAAAATGGGAGAGCGTAGAGGCATGGGCAGACGGAGAGAGAAGATGGACTATTTGCGACTGGCAATACACTTTTCGTGAAATTAATATGATGGTTTCCGCCTGAGAATGTGTACACAAGAAGAAGACAAAATATATACGTAAGAAAAAGACAATGTTCTTTGGTCATGTAATGAGAAGAGTAACAAAGGCAAATACCGAGACGATTGGGGGGGGGGGGGGAATGGGGGATGGGGGGGGGCTCTAGAAGCAGGGGCAGACCGACAGAAATAATACTGGATGGCCTAAGACGGTAGCATGGAAGAATATCATCACTACAGGAACGCAGTCTGAGGAGATAGATATATGAAAGCCTACGTCATTTGTCATGGCTCATAATCACAACGCAGATGTACACGATGTGTAACTCTGCACACGTCTGCTCACACGGATCTCCTATGACAGAATCAGAAGGCGGGCAATGACAAGAATAGAATACAAAATTCGAAAAAAATCACTACTGTAACAATCAATACCAAGACGGTGAAGAATTTCTCCTGTTTTATCATACACGCTGTTTTAAAGAGAATTCCCGCGGTGAATGGTGTGCAGTCGTCTTACTCGCACTAACGTCCCGAACGGATCCTCTGCAGTAGATGGATCGCCCGTGTGATACCGCGATCCACAAGGGAAGCCAAAAACAGCGACAAGGTAATTTACCATGCATGCCGTACAGGCCACAAAGGAGGGATGGGGTGAGATTAGCTACCTCATCGCGAAGGAATCTCGTGTACAACCCTTCCTGTTTAGAACTGGTTATCCATCCATCCACCTACCTACCTACCCATCTATCTACCCATCTATCTATCTATCTATCTATCTATCTATCTATCTATCTATCTATCTATCTATCTATCTATCTATCTATCTATCTATCTCGCTCGCTCGCTTTGAAATGAAGCGTAGGTACGAACCTACTCCGAGTTCTGAGATACTTGTAATTTACGTCTCAAGTCAAGGACGAGAAGACAAGAATTTAGTCCAATGATCTGTGTAGTAGGGGCACTGGAAGTTTAAGAGCGAGCATTCATATCCATTCGGCCATGTTTACCTCCATTGCAGATAGCTAGTTTGTATATTCATGTCTTCATGACAATTATAACATTCATATAGTCCTGATCACAATTTAAATAAATAGACACGTGTAGAGCTATGCGTCTGCTTTTCAATATTGTGTAGGTTATATAATATAACAATGACAGACTATTCAAAACAATGCGTTCCCTTTTAAGTTTTAACACAGGCGACATTAACAAAATATTGCACAATTTCTTGCCTGTAATGTGCCACTGCAACAGAGATGTGGTTCCTGAGACGAATGTTGCGAATTCCTTGGACTGCCAGAGTAACTAACGACAACTGCCTGAAACAGGCTAATGAAACTAGAACACTATATACAACAATAAGACAGAGACAAACAGCTTTCCTCGGTCATGTGATGAGAAGAGAGGCATTGGAGAACATCGTAATAACTGGAAAGATCGAGGGGAAGAGAGGCAGAGGTAGACCAAGAGAAGTGATGCTGGATGGATTGAGACGGTGGCATGGAGGGATATCAGCAGCAGAGTTGATCCAGAAAACCAAAGACCGAGATCTATGGAGAGCCATGAACGCCTACCCCAGCCGGCACGGCACTTGATGATGATGATGAATGTGCCACTGCATCTCGTCAGGTGCATACTGTAGAGGTGTATATCAAATGAAGTGGACAAACACATTTTACTCTGGCTGAAATACTAATACAAGAGGAATTCAAGTCAACACCTTACAAGTGTGACAGAAATTACAATAACCATGTCACTGTCTTGTAACCTGTCAATATTGTTGTTAAGGATGTCAAGAGTGTTCAGCACGTGACATCACCGTGCAGACGAACACGGTGACGCCAGAAGGACAGTTTAAAGATGGTCACCGCACTTTTGACATGCACCAATTAAAAAAAAAAAAATAAGTGAAGGGGTGAAACGTATAGAAATTTATCGGCGAATGAAGGTCCAGTATCCACTAGACCACCGATCACCGGGAGCTCGGTGGCGGAGCTCATGCTTTGTGCGACGCTTTCGGCGCTGCGGTAAGAGACTGAGCCATATGGGATAAAACTCCGGTGCAATAAAGTCGACCCTGTCGATTTTTAAGCGACTTTTTTTTGTAAGGTCCAGTATGGTGATGCATTTCTGTCAGTCCAGCAAGTGTATGAATGGAGTAGGAAGTTTCAAACCGGAGTGACTTCTGTGATAGACTTTTCGGTCGGATGAAGAGATACAGCAGGTGGTGAATGAGTGGTTACACACGCAACAAAGAGAATGTTTTTCTATGGGAATCCAAGCACTTTATCGGTGGCGGAGGACTTGCATTAAACGCAATGATTACTACATCAAAAAATGATATATTCGGAATACTAATTTTATACTCTAGATATTTCTGTCGGAATATTTGTATATTCTATCGTCTGTACAAGATGTCCCACGCGGAGTGGACGTCAAGGTTTAGCTGAGCATGATGTCTAACTTAGGGACATTGAAGTCCACCTCAGGGACATTGAAGTCCAACTCAGGGACATTGGAGTCCAACCCAGGGACATTGAAGTCCAACGCAGGGACAATGAAGACCAACCCAGAGACAATGAAGTCCACCCCAGGGACATTGAAGTTCAACCCAGGGACATTGAAGTCCAACAATAGGACATTGAAGTCCAACCCAAGGACATTGAAGTCCAACCCAGGGACATTAGAATCGAACACTGGGACATTAAAGTCGAACCTAGGGACAATGAAATCGAACCCAGGGACATTGAAGTCCAACCCTGGGACATTGAAGTACAACCCCGGGATAATGAAGTCCAAATTAGGAACATTAGCGTCTCCATCACCATTTGAAGGCACGTATTTCATAATATGAAACACCTTTCATATGCTAACCCTTGCTGAAATATTACTATTTTTTTCAAGATTTTCATTGTGTTAATAATTCACAAGCATCTCCTTTACAGAGACAATGACAATCATACAACATGCAAGGACTCAATATTGTACTGAGGACTAACCAGATTAGAGCGATATTTTGTCTCGCGCCTGCTCCTGGTGCTATATTTCATGTTCACCGCCATTAGTGGTATAAATGCCAGTCCAGGTATTCTCTCTCTCTCTCTCTCTCTCTCTCTCTCT
>JACEFZ010005109.1:127500-284267 GCA_014155875.1 Cepaea nemoralis
GAGAGAAAGAAAGAATGAGAGACAAAGTTAGAGAGAGAGTTGTGAGAGAGACAGAGAGGGATGGACATAAAGAGAGAGAGAGAGGGGGGGGGAAGAGGTAGAAAGCGAGTTGGAGAGACAGAGAGATAGACACAAATACAAATAGAGAAAGGTAGAGAAGGAGAGAGAGAGAGAGAGAGAGAGAGAGAGAGAGAGAGAGAGAGAGAGAGAGAGAATGGGACAGAGAAAACATATGGACTGGCTTTTTGCAGAACTAATGGCGGTGAACAGAAAATATAGCACTTTGGAGAAGGTATAAGACAAAATATTGCTCTCACCCATTTAGTCCTAAGACCAAAATTTGAATCCTTGCATGTTGTATGAAGGTCACTGTTTCTTTAGAGAAAATGCTTGCGAACTATTCACATCAATCTGATCAGACAATTGTTCGCGACCCATTCACTCAGTTATAAACGACATAGGCAATAAAAATAGGCATTATAACTATACCAATACATAAAACTTGCAAATGTGCTTGCGACCCACAACTGTCTATCTAGATTTGTAAGATTCCCAATGAATGCGACTGCGGACAGGTGCGAAATAAGATCTATACAAGAACTATATTCATTGGGAACTTATACCGGTTATATAGATAACAGATCAGCAATGATATTCTTATAGTCCCTCAACAGAACACACAAGCTGACTCACGACAGACAACCACACGATGCAAGTTGTCAATAGGAAAGTATGGTGAGACAACCACACGATGAAAGTTGTCAATAGGAAAGTATGGTGAGACAACCACACGATGAAAGTTGTCAATAGGAAAGTATGGTGAGAATACCACACGATGAAAGTTGTCAATAGGAAAGTATGGTGAGAATACCACACGATGAAAGTTGTCAATAGGAAAGTATGGTGAGAATACTACACGATGAAAGTTGTCAATACGAAAGTATGGTGAGACAACCACACGATGAAAGTTATCAATAGGAAAGTATGGTAAGAATACCACACGATGAAAGTTGTCAATAGGAAAGTATGGTGAGAATACCACACGATGAAAGTTGTCAATATGAAAGTATGGTGAGAATACCACACGATGAAAGTTGTCAATAGGAAAGTATGGTGAGAATACTACACGATGAAAGTTGTCAATATGAAAGTATGGTGAGAATACCACACGATGAAAGTTGTCAATAGGACAGTATAGCCAGACAACCACACGATGAAAGTTGTCAATAGGAAAGTATGGCCATACAACCACACGATGAAAGTTGTCATTAGGAAAGTATGGCCAGACAACCACACGATGAAAGTTGGCAATAGGAAAGTATGGCCAGACAACTGCACGATGAAAGTTGTCATTAGGAAAGTATGGCCATACAACCACACGATGAAAGTTGTCATTAGGAAAGTATGGCCAGACAACCACACGATGAAAGTTGGCAATAGGAAAGTATGGCCAGACAACCGCACGATGAAAGTTGTCAATAGGAAAGTATGGTGAGACAACCACATGATGAAAGTTGTCAATAGGAAAGTATGGTGAGACAACCACATGATGAAAGTTGTCAATAGGAAAGTATGGTGAGACAACCACACGATGAAAGTTGTCAATAGGAAAGTATGGTGAGACAACCACACGATGAAAGTTGTCAATAGGAAAGTATGGTGAGACAACCACACGATGACAGTTGTCAATAGGAAAGTATGATGAGACAACCACACGATGAAAGTTGTCAATAGGAAAGTATGGTGAGACAACCACACGATGAAAGTTGTCAATAGGAAAGTATGATGAGACAACCACACGATGACAGTTGTCAATAGGAACGTATGGTGAGACAACCACATGATGAAAGTTGTCAATAGGAAAGTATGATGAGACAACCACACGATGAAAGTTGTCAATAGTAAAGTATGGTGAGACAACCACACGATGAAAGTTGTCAATAGGAAAGTATGATGAGACAACCACACGATGACAGTTGTCAATAGGAACGTATGGTGAGACAACCACATGATGAAAGTTGTCAATAGGAAAATATGGCCATACAACCACATGATGAAAACTGTCACCACACGACGAAAGCTGTCAATAGGAACGTATGGTGAGACAACCACATGATGAAAACTGTCACCACACGACGAAAGCTGTCAGTTGGAACGTATGGCCAGACAACCACACGATGAAAGTTGCCTTTAGATCTACTTGTGTTGTTCCTGTATGAAGATTATTACGATCGAAACGGCGATTCCTTATGTCGTGGTAAGACTTATGTTGATCCTATTGTTTGTTGGTTATTATCATTGACGTTTACTATATTAGAGTCTGTTGTAAAGGTACGTATACTGTATTTGTGTTTATTATCTCCCACTTTTTCGCAGGAATTACACATACCTAACTATTTTAAGCCGGTCTCTGTGGCTAAGGGCTTGCGAACGCAGTTTGTGAGCCCGTATACCCGGGTTCGAAACACGGCGGTGCCGGTTTTTTCTAAAAAGGTATAGGGGCCGGTCGTTCAGAAAGCAATGGCAAACTACTGAACGTAACACTTGCCTAGTACATCAACAGCAGCTGAAATGCTGGTGTTGACTGCAACGTCCCGTAAGGGATACGCAACAACAAAAAAAAAAAACTATTTTAATTCTGTATTGTTATATCATTGCTTTCTGAACGACCGGCACTCGTACCATTGTATGGAAACCAAAGCAAAGGCGGTTTGCTTCCAAATCTCCCGCAGTTGTGTTTCGAATGCGGTATGGGGTGTTACGAATTGCATTCGTAACTCCTTTGGCCACAGTGCCGGTTTTCGTTCAGAAAGCAATGGCAAGTTACTGAAAGTAAACTTGCCCAGGAATCACAAACAATCACCACACAAAAAAACAAAAACTCTGGAGTTTAATAATACGTGCTGTTAAGGATATGTAACTAACTTAAATAACTATTGTTATACCCTGCTGCCGCCGTTGCTTCTTTGTGTATCAATACACTCAAACATGCAATTACGGAATGCGACACAAGACAGACAACCAGTGGAAGGAATGATCAGGACGCTTCACGGCCAGCCCATGGGCTGAACTACGTCATTATGAGGTGGCTTGGCAAGTCTGGGAAACAACGGTGTAGTGTAGACAAATAACAGTTGCGCTCAGTTTGACAATGCTATGTGAGCAAACGATTATTGGAAAGCAACGTGTCCTGTGTATAATGTGGAATGTTTGAGATTGCATGGGATATTGTGTATACGGAAGTGACATGCAATACTCCGTAAATATGGTTATGGGATTGTTGTGTACGCGCACGTATGCAGAGAGATTAGATGGGTAAACAGACAGACAGACGGACAGACGGACGGACGGACACTTGGGCGGGCGGACAGTTGGGTGGGCGGACAGTTGGGTGGGCGGACAGTTGGGCAGGTAGGCAGCGCAGGCAGGGAGGGAGGGAGGGAGGGAGGGAGGTAGGTATGTATGTATACGTACGTACGGCACGTGTGTGCAATACAATTCATATGTATACGTGAGTATGCAGACGCATGTGTGCGCATGAATATGCAGGTTTGTGTACACGAACGTATGTACGTGCATTAATATGCATCTACATTTGTTTGCAAGTATGTGCGACTGTGTATGCGAGTATGCATCTATATACGAGTATGAATCTATATACGAATATGAATCTATATACGAGTATGCGTCTATATGCGAGTATGCGTCTATATACGAGTATGCGTCTATATACGAGTATGAATCTATATACGAATATGAATCTATATACGAATATGCGTCTATATGCGAGTATGCGTCTATATACGAGTATGCGTCTATATACGAGTATGCGTCTATATGTGAGTATACGAAAGAGCATGTATCTGCACATGTGTACGTGTATGCATATACGTATGATTACGTGTGTGTGTATACGTGTGTTTATACTTGTGTGAATGTATATGAGTGCATCATGTACATGTATGCGCATTTATAGTCGTTATGTAGTATCTATGTGTGTACATCCATTATTTGTGTACACGTTAGTATGTATGTGTGTGATACCCCCGCGTGACTCGTCACACTGACCTTTGCTCTCGTACAACAGCACCAAGTATGCATATTAATACGCCATATAACAGTTACAGGACTACAACATTCCCCAAAGCCATACGGCAGAAGGGGAGATGACTACGCATGAGCGATCAACAACACACCGATTGTTTCAAACATCTCTGAACAAACCAGCAGCAGATCAAGCGTGTAATCTTCTTGTTGGAAGCACCAAAGCCCCCGGTTTAAAATTACCCAACCTTAACAGATCAGTTATAAACAACAGAGTTACAAACACAACTATCACATCACGCGCACAAAGGTTACCGATCGAAACATGCAACGATCGGAACACTTGCGTAAACATTACGATTTTACGACAACGCTAAAATATCACACATCGATTACAGATTATTGTTTGTTCTATAATGGTATGTAACTATCACAACAGGCGCGTGCTGTCGAAGCCTTAAAGGGGAAGAACAGTAATATTGTAGACCCTCTGAGCATGTCGTAAAAAGCTACTAAAGGAGGTTAAATTGTGTTCGCATATACTTTACAGGACATCGCTGTCAACATCAGCATCTTTCAGTTGATTTCTTGGCAAGATTACGCTCAGTAGTTTGCCATTGCTTTCTGAGCTACCGTCACACATACCCCGTAAATTACCGTCGCGGAGAGGACCGTTACCGATTCTCGCGCACGTCACGTTACTCACGACAGTATACGGAATTACGGAGAAAGTCGTGTAACTCCTAGACCAGGGAGACCGGCAGCCTGAGACTGGTCACCTCAGAATACGGAGAAATTCAGCCAATATCCACACAAGCATCGACTGGCCTACTAACAGCTTGGCCTGCGTGGCTGTGGCACTACGAGTCTTACAGGCTAAAGAAGAAAGGGAATAACTATTACAACACTTTTATGATAGATCAGGGCTGTAAACACACAACCAATAACTATCGCTGTACTGTACTCACAGAAACGTATCGTACTGTACTAAAGAAACTATCACAGTACTCAAAGAAACTACCATATTAAAAATTCTTACATTGCTGTACTCAAACATACTATCTATCACAATAATAAACTATCACAGTACTGTACTGAAAGAAACTACCACTGTAAGAAACTATAATTGTACTGAACTCAAAGGAACTATCACTGTAAGAAACTATCACTGCAAGAAACTATCACAGTAAGAAACTATCACTGTAAGAAACTATCACAGTAAGAAACTATCACTGTAAGAAACTATCAAAATACTCTTTTAAAGGAAACTATCACAGAACTGTATTCAAATAAACCACCATAGTAAGAAACTACCACATTAAGAAACTATTACAGTGTTGTGATCAAAGATACTACCACAGTAAGAAATAATCACAATTATAAACTATCACAGTACAGAACTCAAAGAATCTGCCAGGTACTGTACTTAAATTATCACCGTACTGTACTCTAAGAAACTATCACAGTACTGTACTCAAAGAACTGTTGCTCCACTAATCGGTAACATTCTGGGTTCACGGTGACCCACTGTACAAAGGCTCCGGCCGACCAGTACCATTTCCCAGAGTGTATCACTCACGCATATGTTACTGAATCTAAGCAAGGTCCGGGGATGTAGACGGGCGGAGAGAATCTGCGACGGTGCTACCAACCATATCACAATCGATATGTGGGCAAGCGAGCAAGAGTTATTCAAGAGAAAAAATGAAAAGAAAACGCCGCTCCGGTGGAACTGGGTCCTGGGATTAATGGGTGGGTAAAGAGAGATGGTTTCTGACTTTCTGTGAGGAGTAATTATCCGCCTAGGAGGGGGTGGGGGGGGGGAGAGAGAGAGAGAGAGAGAGAGAGAGAGAGAGAGAGAGAGAGGGAGAGGGAGAGGGAGAGAGAGTGAGAAAGAGAAAGAGAGAAAGAGAAGGAGAGAAAGAGAGGGAGGGAAAGAGAGGGAGGGAGAATGAGAAATGGAGGGAAACAGAGAGTGAGAAGTGGAAAGAAAGAGAAATAAAGAGAGGGAGAGTGAGTGAGTGATAAATGGCGAGAGAGAGGAAGACAGAGAGAAATGGAGAGAGGAAGAATGAAAGAAAGGGAGAGAGAGAAAAAGAGAGAAAGGAGGGGGGAGGGGTGCGAAATTGAAAGAAATAGAGAGAAAAAGAGGGAGGCAGAGTGAGAAATGGAGAGAGAGTTGGAGACAGAAAGGAGAGATGGAGAGTGAAAGAGATGGGGTGAGAAAGAGAAGTAAGAGGAGTGAGAAATTGACAGAGAGGGAGTCAGAAGAGCAAGGAGAAACTGAAATAGAAGAGAGAGAGAGAGAGAGAGAGAGAGAGAGAGAGAGAGAGAGAGAGAGAGAGAGAGAGAGAGAGAGAGAGAGAGAGAGAGTGAGAGCGAGCTTGCACAAGGAAACGAAACCTGAGACCACTTCTATATTTATCAGATTATCATTGTTCTCTTCCACGTCCGAGGGAAGCAGTCATTGAACTTCCCGCACCTTTCCTTCAATGTTCTTCATGATTTTCATCCGGTTTTATAGACCACCAGCTGCGGGCGATTTGGAAGCAGACTGCCTGGCGTTGGTTTCTATGCAATGGTATGAGTGTCGGTCGTTAAGAAAACAATGGGAAACTACTGAACGCAAACTTGCCCAGGAATCACAAACAACCAAAAAATAAAATGCTGGAGATGACTGCTACGTCCTGTAAAAGATATGCAACTAACTTCGCTAGACCTGACAAAGCTTCCTTACCTACACGACATGTATCGGATTAATTTAGTGAATACAAGTGTGTGGGGATGGTGGTGGTTGAGAAGTTACGGTGTTCGCCACACGGTCAGGGTTCGATTCCAACATGTGGCCGGACATGTGTTCATTAACCACTGGTGCACAACGGTATTACATGTTCCGCTGATGTCTTTGGTAGTAAGATCGCATACCTAGCCTTTTAGGATAATGGCGAAAAAATGGAGGTCTCAAGTGCTAGTTATGCGCGTAAAAAAATCTCACGGCAGTTGGAAACCTCTAAAGAGTAGATCGTAAGGCCGCAGCTCTGGCAGAATTGTTAGGAAATAAAACCTATCTACGTGTATATATAGCCGGTTACCTTGGATGGAAGCTGTCTAAAGGCAGCAAGTCTTACACAGATGCATGTCCTATGTCAGACATATTGATCTTTGAGGCGCATAACTACGTAGATGTGACGCAATCACCTCCAACGAGGAACAAAGAACAAACTATTCTGGTTTTGTCTCTTTCTCCAGCTTCTGTTGGAGTTTATGGCTTTATCTGTTTTCAGATTCTTTGTAGCTCTGGTGCATGCCTTCTTCACAGGCAGTGGGATTTGCTGTCTTTCTGCGTTTAATTGTAGTTCAGCCATCTGGGACACATCTTTTCGATATTTCGCTGCACAATCTTCATTTATTCTATGATGAGCTTTCCTACGCTGAGTCATGATCGTTATGTGCCGTGCCGATAAGCGAGGGCGGTCATGTTTTGCTATCTCACACAATCACCAGTCGTGGATCAGCTGCGTCTTTTTGTCTCGACCATGCTACGTGGCCAAGCCATCCATATATTTACTTCTCTGCCCTCCCCTTGTTCTTTTTTCCTCAATCTTGCCAGTTGTCACCGAGTTCTCAAGTTTATTTCTTCCTATAATGTGCCCAAACAATAGTAACCGTCTACGTCTAATTTCTCTAATCAGTTTATGGTTTTCATATACATATTATGGGACGCAGAGGTATTTCCAAGGCACCAGGGCTGGGTTCTATACTGGCCAAGACCTATTGACGCGTCCTCGCCGAGCGTCCCGGGCAACAGGCCCCTTTGGGGTCCTGGCTAAAGTCAGTAGGATCGCCGATTCCTCCGAAGTCGGAGAGTGTCTGCCTGTACGGCGAGGAACCACCAGTCTGCACACCAATAAGCCAGACATGGGACAGCGGATACTCATGCACACCTCAGGTCCTGTATGACATCACATTGATGTTGTCAACAGGATATCTTCATCCGGCATACAGGACCTCGCGCTGGAGTTCACAGCCAGCGAACACAAGCATGCAAGGAAGCATATACATATTACAGGACTTGCTCATTGGTTTTTCTATCTGTTCATTGCCAAGTAGCAGGTCAGACGAAATGACGTCAAGTATAATTTGTGAGTGAATCTCGAACCAACAGACAAGAGAAAATAGAGAAGTGACGTGGGAAGGCAAAAAACGTCACAGGGGTAGTCAGCAACAACAACAACAACAGAGAGACCTTGGGCAGATAGTGAAGAAGGCAGCACGATTCTTTCACGGAAACAAGATTGTGTTACGAACTGGCAGGACATCGCATTGATGGCTAATGATATGAGATGGAAGAGATAGATTGTTAAGGCATGATTCATATTTGCTATAAAATGACCGATGCATGATGCAAATGCTTCAAGTAGGACTTGGAAATTTTAGCAAGGTGACATAGAGGCCACTTGGTAAGGAGCAATAGCTGACTATAAGCGCCAAGACAATTATATCAGCAGTTTTATAGTAAGTTCATGTGTGCTAACATTATGTACCTGATTTCAATACTGTCCCGCCTGGCTGAACAGGCACGGCATTTTGAAAATTATTAATGTATTGTTATTTGTGAGCACAAGCTTGAACACAGACAATAAATGTCGCCATAACTGCCATTGTCTAACGGCTTTGACTTATTCATCAATGTTGGCACAGGCTTCCGGATTTCTGTTGGAATGGTTTATTTATTCTGGACGATGAGCCAATTTACTCAAGTTGATCATTATATTGTTACTAATCATCTAGCATTCATGATATTCTTTGCATTTTCCTCAGAAATCACATTTCCACTACCATTAGATGTATTTCAGCTTGACCGTTCCTTGTCCACGTTTCACTTCAATACAAAAATACAAGTTCTATGTAGCACTTCAACACGTTTTCTCGGTGCAATTGACATCTTTTTATTAATCAGCATGTTTTCCATCTAGCTAAAGACTACCTTTGCCATTGCGATTCTTGTTCTAATCTCTTCAAGGCACCTCCCATCAGATGTTATGACTGTTCTGAGATAGTTGTGCCGATTCACTTGTTTAAAATTGTTCCCATTTACCCGTATATAACATGTTATGGAGTTTGATGGTCACTATGCAGAGCATCTCAGGTGTTATAATTGGCTTTAGGTCCGACTTTATTTGTCAGATATGTTATTTTAACTGCTTCATAATGCACCAGCAATCCCATCTATATATGTTATATTTTTAGCAACGGCTACTTTCATGGTTGTGTGAGGCTGGAACATATATACGACCTTGAATGGCTGGGTCAAGGCCAGGGCGGAAATCTATGGTCGTCAGCGGGTGTCTTCAAGTGTAAAAAATGGAGGCGGCAATCTTATGTAGCAAAATTGATTGCCTTGTCTGTGTTTTGTCACTGCCTTTCTAAGGGGTGAAGTCACGTGATGTCCCCAGGATTATTTCACATTCATTAAGAGAAATCATCAGCAGTTGGCAACGAGAGAGAGAGAGAGAGAGAGAGAGAGAGAGAGAGAGAGAGACAGAGAGACAGAGAAAGAGAGAGAGACAGACAGAGAGAGAGAGACAGACAGAGACAGAGAGAGACAGACAGAGAGAAAGAGAGAGAGACAGAGAAAGAGAGAGAGAGACACAGAGAGAGAGACAGAGAGAGAGAGAGAAAGAGAGAGAAAGAGAAGAGACAGAGAGAGAGAGAACAAACATACTATTTTCAAAGGGTTACACAGAGAGAGAGAGAGAGAGAGAGAGAGAGAGAGAGAGAGAGAGAGAGAGAAAGAGAGAGAAAGAGAAGAGACAGAGAGAGAGAGAGAGAACAAACATACTATTTTCAAAGGGTTACACACACACACAGAGAGAGAGAGAGAGAGAGAGAGAGAGAGAGAGAGAGAGAGAGAGAGAGAGAGAGAGAGAGAGAGAGAATCGGGCAAGCAGACATGGAGAGATTGAGCGAGAGAGAACGAACGAACCAAGTATTTTCAAAGGGTTACAGAGAGAGAGAGAGAGAGAGAGAGAGAGAGAGAGAGAGAGAGAGAGAGAGAGAGAGAGACAGACAGACAGACAGACAGACAGACAGACAGACAGACAGACAGACAGATGTTCTGACAGGGAGAGACAAAAGACGTGAGGGAGCGATGGAGGGAAAGACAGACAGACAGACAAACTTAATTTGTACAGGGTCGAAAATTGGACACGCAGGCCCGTCTTACATTTGGCCCTACTTTTCTACCAGTTGTTCACACATAAATTATACATTACTTACGCATAATAAAAGGAAAGATTGATGATTTGATAGGTGGATGAATTGATACATAGCTAGACCAACAGACAAGACAGACCGACAAAGAGATAGGCAGGCAGGCAGGCAGGCAGGCAGGCAGACAGACAGACAGACAGACAGACAGACAGACAGACAGACAGACAGACAGACAGACAGACAGACATATAGATAGATAGATAGATAGATAGATAGATAGATAGATAGATAGATAGATAGATAGATAGATAGACTGGCGGGCGGGCAGACAAACTGACGGGCAGGCATGCAGAACAAATATCTAGTGAGAGAAAATGTTAACTTTGAGATTACTCATCCCCGGAGAGCCAACATTTGCCAACGCGGGTGGCATTTTTGTGTTTTGTTTTTGCCGAAGAATGAATAACAGATCGATATGCGGCCTCTCCCCATACAGACGCAGCACAAGAACAACAATAATACAGAACAGAAAGCACCAAGTCTGGGCAATCGATTACAATCTACGTCTCATTGTGCATACAGTGGCCGGAAGTTTGCGATTCGAATGCAGGAGATCGGATTTTATGGAGAATGACAGGGTTGAAAAGACGAACACAAGCGTGTCTCATCACTGTCGCGCGCGAACACACAGAGATGTACACACAGCATATATCATATGCATTCAAATCAATATTAAGACTCACACACAGATATACGCACAACATATATCATACACTTTAAAATCAAATTTACAACACACACACACCTACACAAACACTCACAGAGGTATCATCATCATGTGCCATTCCGATAAGAGGGGGTGGTCATGTTTCGCCATCTCACTCGATCACCAGAGTCGTAGATCAGCTCTATGTGTTCTTGTCTCGATTATACCACTTGGCCAAGCCATCCAGGTATTTACTTCTCTGCCGTCCCTTTGTTCTTTTTCCCTCAATCTTGGCAGTTGTCACCAAGTTCTCAAATTTATTTCTTCTCATAATGCGTCCAACAAACTATGACTGTCTACGTCTAATTTTTCTAATAAGTTTACAGCATTCATACAGAGATATACACACAACATATATAATTTACACTCAAATCAACATTTTATTTATTCTCTCTCTCTCTCTCTCTCTCTCGCTCTCTCTCTCTCTCTCTCTCTCTCTCTCTCTCTCTCTCTCCACACACACACACACACACAGAGAGAGAGAGAGAGAGAGAATAAATAATATATGTTTGCATATCCTTTACAGGACATCGCTGACGACATCAGCATCTTTCAGCTGATTGTTGATTTCTTGGCAAGATAGAGATACACACGCAGAGATAGACACAATATATATGTACACCGAAATCAATATTAATATACACACACAACATATATCATACACATTAAAATCAATATTTAACAAAAAAAACGTATAGGAGGAAGTGGAGGGGGGGGGGGGGGGTCATGTTATGCTCCATAGACAACAGATTGTTCTCGAAATAGACGCGATCTAGCGTGCGTTCCCGAGGGGATACTCCAGCTTCACCATCAGTGTCTCGGGGTGGCATTTACCGGTCTGACGCTTAAATGGCGTAGAGCTGCAAGGATCAATTCCGATAGTGGGAGAGATATCAGATCTCAATGCACAGCTACCGCCTTCAGGGAGGGAGATCAAGTAAACGACTGCGACAATGATGACACACATGGATGTGGTTCTGCAACTTTGACAAAACTGCAAGAACATCAAGTCAAACTGGGTCAAGCTAGACAGGAGCGTATTGCGGGAAGCCGAAGAAGAATGGTCAACCAACAAAGATCCGGTGTCGTCAGTCGCAATACACTGAGGGAGATACCGAGGAGAGAATCTGAGCACTTATGGGCAATAAGGATAATCTGTTGACTGTCTGACTGATTGACTGACCGAAGGACCATATTGTTTTTCCTAATTGGAAGCGCGAGGAATAGGGTAGGTACCGAAATTTAAAATCGAAACCGCTTAATGAGACAGCATTAAGTTAGTTGCATATCCTTTACAGGAAGTCACAGTCAACCTCAGCATTTTTTTTATTCTTGGCAAGTTAACGTTCAGTAGTTTGCTATTGCTTTCTGAACGACCAGCACACATACCCTTGTATGAAAACCAACGCAAGGTGGTCTGCTGCAAAATCGCCCGCAGCTGTGTGTTGAACGCGGTATGCGGGGTTACGAACTGTGCCCGTAACCCCTTGGCCACTGAGCCGGCAATGAGAGAAAACCAAGAGGAAATATGCATCATATATTGTACATTTAGGAAGTCGCAATGTCCAAAACAAGCGGTCTCAGAAAACCTGCAAAGTGTAAATGCTGTCAGGAAACCAGCCTTGACCAACAACTAGCTGTCACTTCGGGTGGACTTAGGTGCCTTGTAGGGAACTCACCAGGCTGTTTCTAGATCTGCGATTGAGAAAGACTAGAGATTCTACTAGCAAGAAAAAGCGCCGGATGATATCATGCATGGCCGAATTGTTAGAAGCGCTTGTTCATAAACATCCGGTGTGCTGATGCCGAGGTAGCGGGTTCAACCTCTACACCGGTAAATTGGATTAATATGTTGACTTCTCGTCCTTGACTTTGGGGATGTACATTAGAAGTGCCTCTGAAGTCGGAGTGGGTTCATCTGAGGGCGAGGGCCACTGGCAATAGGGAAAGCTAATCCACACGCAAAAATCAGTCCACTGCACTAGAAATAGTAGCATATGTATGAACTACGCTGGAGTTGAAAGCGAGCAAATGCAAATCTCTATTGCCAGAGACTGCCTATCTGACTTAGGGTTGCCAAATTGTGTAACTAGAAAACCGGGATATTTCTCTAAAGCTTAAGAAGAATCAAAGATGTTGTGCAAATTACTACTATCACTTAAAAAAGAAGATCAACGTGATTTCACCCAGTGGGACGCAGAGGTGTTTCCAAGGCACCATGGCCGGGTTATATACTGGCCAAGACCTATTGACGCGTCCTCGTCGAGCGTCCTGAGCAACAGGTCCCTTCGGGGTCCTGGCTAAAGTCAGTAGGATCGCCGATTCCTCAGAAGTCGGAGAGTGTCTGCCTGTACGGCGAGGAACACCAGTCTGCACACAGATAAGCCAGACATGGGACAACGGATACTCACGCAAACCTCAGGTCCTGTATGACATCACACTGATGTTGGACAACAGGATGCCTTCATCCGACATACAGGACTTCGCGTTGGAGCTCAAGCCAACGAACACAAGCAAGCAAGTTCACCCAGTTTTATTCAATGTGGTCTCTCCATAGAGCGATCTGTGCTTACAGTTTAAGTTGAAGCTAGTTCTGCACAAGTCACAACATACCGAAACCGACCATCAGATATTGAAAACAGAACTACTGCTTTTGCGAGCGCGGCCATTTGTTCTTTCCAAATTAAACAGTTCTAGCACATGAAAATCGAGAAAGATTTGGATTTAATTAAATCTTTCATTTGACAGAAAAAGACAATCGGGAGTTACGAAAGCATGAACAGGGACAGTGAATTATTTCATTTAAAATACCGGGACTGTCCAGGGAAACCAAAACGCCTGGCAACCATAATCTGATTCTAACAGCCAAATGATAATAATATTTAAAACCTCGCATTTTCATGTTTCCTTTCGTTGCTTGAAATGATTCGTTTTACTGCATGAATACGGATATTTGATTTGCTTAGTTTATTATCCTCAACACTCTTTTTCTCGTTTCAACTGACATCTTTTTATTGGTCAGTATGTTTTTCATCTTGCTAAAGGCTACTTTCACCATGGTGATTCTTGTTTGAGTTACCCAGGACAATAAACAAAATGTTTAAAGAATCAAAGCAAAGAATTGCTCAGAATATACAATTATAGGCTGTCCTGATGCACAAGCCATGTCTGGGGATTCATACTCAAACCATTGTGGAATTAGCTCTTTTCTCACATCATCAGACCGCATTTCACAATTTGTACAATTTAAGTCAGTCTGCTTTAGAAATTCGCCCGTGTGTTGCCGGGGCCCATACGGGGGAGCAAAGAATAGTAACACTGTTGCCTACTATGCACGTCGTAAGAGGCGACTAAGGAGGCTATGGTTCCGTCGCCCTGCTACTGAGTGAGTGCGTGGCGCGACACTGTGAGCTGTGAATTTCACGTGGAATGCTTTTGCATCCGTCTACAGTTGTTTTTCGCATGAACTGCATGTTCGGAACGATGACGGCCGACTTTTGCTGGATTGACTGGTTTGCCTTTTCGGTTCTTGAGTGCATTTTTCAGGAGACTCCTGGGAGTTGTCGCTGTAGCTATGGAGTTTGTGCTTTGTGTGGTGCTTTCGGTGGGTCGCCCTGCAGAAAGAGACGGAGCCATATGGGATAAAACCCCGGTCAATGTAGTCTTTCTGGTGACTGCCTTTTCATCGGCGATGAACTGTATTTTTCGTGGAGGACTTTTGTGTTGGCATTCTGGTGGCGGCATTATGCACAGTGTACCTGTGCGGGCTGTTGGCTTGCCGACACTCCTGTCTATTTCATTGTTCACATAGGGCAGTGAGGAGCATTTTGTGATATTCACTGGCACAGGAACGGAGCAATATGGGGACGACCCGTTGCCATGAAGTTGGAACCACGACTAGCTAACTAACTAACTAATTATCTTGTTCTCTAAAGACGCCCACAGAAAGAAAGAAAAAATAACAAACAATTGAAATTGTATATGTTTTATTTTTAAAATGTGATTTTGCTTTGCGGAATAGATAACCCACAGATAACACAAACGTTGGTGACAAAAGAAGGGGACATAACTATTATCAAATAACGGAACTACTCAAAGGAAAAGAGGAACGTTAATATTATTTTAATTTTATTTGAAGATCCCTTTGCACGTCTTGGTGCGCATTGGTTATATAATGTTAGTTCCATATTTGTATATACCATACGCCAACGTCTACAGGACCAGCTCATTATAGCAGTTGGCCAAACATTCTATGCTGCAACTCCAGTTATTAGGTACAGAACCACACCTATTCCCACCCCAGTAGTAAAAGAACGTGTCCCTCTGTACGCCAAATCCAACTGCATTTACCAATTCACATGCAGGTGCCAGTCTACCTAAATCGGCAGAACAGAGAGGCAGTTAAACAACAGGGCAGTCGAACGCACACCCAAGTGGATTGACAAAAGTTTATACGAAGGTGACGGGAACCTGGCCACACTGACACACCACAAACCTCCTACGTCATCGATTGGGCTGCACGTTTTGGAAACCGGTCATGTGATTGATATAGACAATGCGTTTCGTGTGTTGTTTAACACACAAAATAGTCGCTTGTTAAAGTTCGCAGAAGCCATCATGATTAATCTGCATAGGCCAGCTTTGTGCAAACAGAAAGACATAATAGTCAGTTTAAAATTACTGTGGTAGACAATTGAAATACTGTGGGAACATGTGTATATTATATTTCAGCTTGAATGCTTTATCTATAGTCTGTCCAGAAATGAATGCTTTCATTCACGATCAATTATCTGTTGCATCGTTATGAAATTTTTCCTGCCGTCTAATATTTACCCCCACCCAAGGAATATGTCTTAGATAGGTCCAAAAGCAACTTAAATCATGGAAAGCGGCGACATTTCTTTGATGTTTCGGTGACAAACTAGTGATTTCTCGCTAACAAACTTGTTTTACAGTATTGCCCCATTCCACTACGCGCGGCTGTTGTCATAAGGCCAATCCCATGTCCCATGAGAAAATTAACTATTCAACGCCAATGTTTCCGTGTGAAGACGTAATACATTTAATAATTTGCACTTCATCTCCGACCCGTAAATTAAATACCGCATATAAACAGACTTTGAAATCTGCTGTACAATCTCCAGAAAAAATTTTTGTTTGTTGGGTGGACATAATGATAAGGTTATATGCTAAATCTCACCATTTTCCCTCGGTTGGTTACTGAGATATGGAATTTTATATAGGGGCAGACAAAAATAAACAGACTATAGTTACTTTACGTTGTGCGATGTCTGCAGTATATACCGGACGAAATGCAGCGAAATATGCCAGGCAATAAATCGTGCAATATATTGTTTGTGTCTCGTTATTCAGATTATGTAAACATTACGTCCGCCGCCTTTACGTCTTGGGACATTTCCTGGTACCCACCTTAGGGCTATGTCGACCTAGGTGTTTGGACAACAAATGCGCTTCTGTGGGGATTCTAACACTGATCCCGGGTCTACAGGGAAGCGAGCTAGCCTCTGCGCCATGCATATTTAAACCAGCAAACAAAGACAGTTGCAGACAAATCAAAGGGAAACATAAATCCACCTTCAGAAAATAATTACCAAACAAAGGGATATAAATCCATCATGAGAAAACAGTTACAAAACAAAGGGGTATAAATCCATCTTGAGAAAACAATTGCAAAACAAAGGTATATAAATTCACCAAGAAAACACAATTGCAAAACAAAGGGATATAAATCCACCAAGAGAAAATAATTGCGAAACAAAGGGATATAAATCCACCACGAGAAAACAATTGCTTGCCCGCTGCAGGACACTGTAATCACATCCTGCCCCTACCGGCTGTTTGTGATTTAATGGGCACTTTTACTTTCTCTGCTTCGCCATTGCTATCTGAACTAGAAGTCCAACTGACCGGCCTGTGAAACTAACTCACTACGCTGCCGTCAGAAGAGATAGTTTAATTGTGTTAAACCTCTCAGCGACGCCGACCTCCCAACAGTAACACAGAAATTAATACAGGAAAATAATCACACAAATATGCGATCGAAAAGAACTTATCTATAGTCTGTCCAGAAGCAGTTTATTTATTAGTGAGGTAACAATCAACTGACGAAATTTTACATTCAGCAACGGGAACGAAAAAATCTTACATTCAGTAACGGGAATGACAAAATCTTACATTCAGCAACGGGAATGAAAAAATCTTACATTCAGTAACGGGAATGACAAAATCTTACATTCAGCAACGGGAATGACAAAATCTTACATTCAGCAACGGGAATGACAAAATCTTACATTCAGCAACGGTAATGACAACATTTTATTGTAATCATCGGGAATGAACAAATCTTACATTCAGTAACGGGAATGACAAAATAAAATCTTACTTTTAGTAACGGGAATGACAAACTCTTACATTCAGTAACGGGAATGACAAAAATCTTACACTGAGTAATGAGAATGACAAAATCTTACATTCAGTAACGGGATTGTCAAAATCTTACATTCAGTAACGGGATTGACAAACTCTTACATTCAGTAACGAGAAAGGTTAAACCTTTCATTGAGTAACGCTATGACAAAATCTTACATTGAGTAACGGGAATGACATAATCTTACATTCAGTAACGAGAATGGCACAATCTTACATTCAGTAACGGGAATGGCAAAACCTTACATTCAGTAACGGGAATGACAAAACCTTACATTCAGTAACGGGAATGACAAAACCTTACATTCAGTAACGGAATTGACAAACTCTTACATTCAATAACGGGATTGACGAACTCTTACAGTCAGTAACGGGATTGACAAACAAACTCTTACATTCAGTAACGGGATTGACAAACTCTTACATTCAGTAACGAGAATGGTTAAACCTTACATTCAGTCACGGGAATGACAAAATATTACATTGAACAACAGGAATGATATCAGCAACAGCGTCCAGATAACGTTTAACGCCCCTGACTGATGTGTCGGAAGTCAACGAAACCAAAAAACTCAGCTACAACTGATATAAAAAAACTTCTTCGCTGGCTGCTATCGATCTTTGGCCGACAGAGCTCCTAAATTCTGGCAAATGCACAAAGCAAATTCTCAATCAAGCGTAGAAGAGCTCCTAGCTAGGACATAAATTAAATGTTATTAACAGGACACGCTGCAAGAACACTCATTTCCTGAACAGACTGAATCACGAACAAGTCAATGGCTTACAGACTCTGACGCAAGGAGGAGTGAATAGCCAAATAGGGGAAAGGGCAATTGAAGAGAGATAGAGAGAGCGAGAGACAGACAGAGAGAGAGAGAGAGAGAGAGAGAGAGAGAGAGAGAGAGAGAGAGAGAGAGAGAGAGAGAGAGAGAGAGAGGGAGATTGGACAGTGGGGAACATAGAAAAACAGAATAAGCGTACAGGATTTGGAAAGTAGAGAAAACAGAGGTGTATTACAATGGGGGTATAGGGAGGTGGGAGCGTTACAAATAATTTTTTAAAAATATCAGGAAATGGGGAGTATAAGACTACGGTCTATCGGGCCTTGGAAGTCTCGGTACAGTGACTAGACATTCGCCTGCCGACCCTGAGGTCATGGGTTCGATCCGTAGCTGAACGAATTTGGAATTAAACAGAAATTGGCTTGGTTTCCCAGGTCCACGTAGCCTAAAATGAGTACCTAGAATGTCTAGGGAAGAAAAAGCCACATCACCCACTGAGTGCTGATTCCCCCCCCCCCCCCCCCCTCCCCTCCCCCCCCCCCCCCCCCCCCCCCCGCATATCCTTTACAGGACATTGCAGTCAACACCAGCATTCTTCAGCTGCTGTTGATGTCTTGGCAAGTTTTACGTTCAGTAGTTTGTCATTGCTTTCTGAACGACCGGCTCATTTACCTCCGTAAGCATCAAACGCGACACGATCCGCTGTCGAATCGCGCGCAGCTGTGTTTTGTACGAGAGTTTACGGGATTATGAACAACGTCCTTAAATCCCTACGCCAGGGAGTCTGGCGAGTGTTGATTGGTCGATACAAATGTCGGTCTAGCACAATGTACCCCTATTAAAACTTGTAAACTGTTTCCTTTCCTTATAGATGGCGGTCTCCATGGAGACGTGGTTACTCCGACTATCTTGTGGTCCGAAGATTGTGAGTTCGATTCCGGGCTCTGTCATTCGGTTCACGAGTGCAATCTTCTTGGAGACTCCTGAGGGTCGTCTCTGCAGCTACGGAGTTCGTGCTTTGTGCGACTCTTTCGGCAGGTCGCCCTGCGAAAAGAGACAGAGCAATATGGGATAAACCCGGTGCAATGAAATCGAGCCGCTTGTCCTTCAAACCCTTGTACAACTACCAGGTGGACCTGTGCTGTGCAGATGAGGGCAAGGGAAAACAGGCAGTTGGCTTGTGGGTGAGGTCTGGACAACCTGGAAACGTCTGTGATGGAGGCTGAGAAGTCTTTGGAAGCGACCAGGAAAAAAAAAGGGGGGGGGGGGTGAGTTATGTAGACAGAACTGGTTAAAACTCCTCAGATGTGTCTCCACCTTGTAGAGAGGACTGTGTCCTCCAATGACTCCCCAAGAGTTATGTGGACGGTAGCGCAGCTACTGGTGGGGTTTCCCCCGTGTCGGACAGGTCAAGGGATGCTAACTAGGTGAGGAGATATACCAACCTGCTGTTTTGTAGGTAGACTGGGGACAGTCAAAGGCTATGAAAAGCAAACCCAAAAAAAATGATTGTAGAAGTTGGATGTACTAAGACACAGGCTTGATGAAACAGGGCATCAACTCAGTTCATCAAATAATGTTCCAAACCGGTCAATAAATGAACAGGAAAAATCGATAACTGCGTTCATACTATACAACAGACCAAATAATGTGAAAGTTACAGATCTTAACTTAGACACTCCAAACTTCAATATGATCTTCCAGAAAAACAACAACCAAAAGAAAAAAGAAATAAAAGCAACAACAACAACAACATGCGATAGCCAACTAGTCATTATCACGTACCGACCGCATTGCATGGCGACAGCAATGAGTCTCCGAAAACGTTGTCGGCTTGTCTTGTGTCTTTATAATACGCTCATATAAGCTTCTGAATCTCATGATACTGTACACCCACATGTAACAGTGTTGTACTCAAACACACGCCACCCGCTCATCAGCTCCGTCAGGGCACACTTTAACCAGATGCTGTCGCAATGCATGTCAAAAACACATCTTGCATGTTCTGTGCAGTACTTTGCGATCACCTTGATTTTCTAGGCAATTTTACTTTTAGTAGTTTGCCATGGCTTTCTGAACGAGAAGGAAACGTTGAAAAACTTGACGGTGTAGGGAACGATTCGTAGAGTATCTACCTGCACGGGGAGGAACCACCAGTCTGCATACCAATAAGCCAGACATGGGACAACGGATACTCACGCAAACCTCAGTCCGGCATCACACTGATGTTGGACAATAGGATGTTTTCATCCGACATACAGGACTTCACAGCCAGAGAACTCAAGCAAGCAAGCAATTACGTCAAAATTTTTTGGGCATGTTATGAGAAGAAATGGATTGGAGAACTTGGTGACAACTGGTAAGATCGAAGGGAAGAGACCAAGGGGAAGACCGAGAAGTAAATACCTGGATGGCTTGGCCACGGGGCATGGTCGAGACAGAAACACTGAGCTGATCCACGACTCTGGTGATCGAGTGAGATGGCAAAACATGGCTGCCCACGCTAATCGGCATGCCACATGATGGATGGATGGATGGATGGATGGATGGATGGATGGATGGATGGATGTTTGTGGTTTATGTGCTTGCATTCTATTTCATCATTTTGTTTCTTCTGGATACAGAACATGTTCTTTAAATACGAATTTAAAGATAAAGGGGGCGACTTCATTGCTCTCAGCTGGAACGCTAGTTATTAAACATCCAGTGTGCTGATGGCAAGGTAGCGGGTTCAACCCCATACATCGGTCACTTGGACCAAAATGCCGACTTCTCGTCCTTGAGTTAGGGACGTAAATTACAAATACCTCTGAAGTCGGAGTGGGTTCGCCTGAGGGCGTGGGACACTGGTAATAGGGAATGCTAATCCACACGCACAATTCAGTCCAGTTCTACTAGAAGTAGTCTGTATTGACTACGTTTGTGTTCAGAGCGACCGAGCGCAGAAAGAAAAAACAAATGGCACTGTGTTTATCGCAAATATCTCGGCGCCTTCCCGAACAGCGGGCTACCGACTGCATCACACAGGGCAACAACTCAGCTTCTGCAACGATTCCCAGGCATCTCGAAAAACAATTTATTCGTTAACCGATTCATGATGTCAGAAATGGAACCCACGACCATAGGAGCGCGAGGCAAATTGCGTGACTACTTTGTCATTTGCACTGTGTCAGGTTGTGCTATATCCATTAACTTAAATGTACCGATGGAACTATATTTATTTACTAGCACTAAGATATACTTTTAAATATGTTTCCTCAGGGTAGAGAACGTGTGTTGGATATTTCAGACACGATACTGTCATGATTATGTCCCTTAAAGATGATCTTACGGGAGCGCTGTGTGTGACGACTGCACTGGTTCTGTCCATATAATTCATCATCGTCATGTGACCTGAAGACGGGGTAGCGGGGTAAACGCCTACACCGGTCAGTTGGACTTCAGCGATAACTTTCGTTAGAAATGATTGGCAAACTGTCACCTACAGCCTATAGTACCTTGCAGTGTAAGGCAGGGGGGTCTTGAGTCTGGGGAATTAAGGCCGCCTGGCTAGTGCAGTCGCCGCGAACTGTGCAGGTTAGGATGATCCCCCTTCCACTGTCTCAGCCCATCCAGCATCATTTCATTTGGTCTGCCTCTGCTGCCACTTATGTATCCAGTTGTCACGAATTGAAATCATGAAAACAGAATGCATGTCCCTGGCATAACGACTCAATCCCCCCATTCCTTATTTCCTGTTTCTGATTTACAAGGCGATGTTACCGTCTATAGTTTGCCAATGTCTTCTGAGTGAGGAGTCAACATTTACGTGCAACTAACCAACAACTGCAACGACCCTACTACGTCGCTGTCTGAAGAGAAACTTTCCCTCAGCAACATCACCTCTTCCAACAACAGGACCAGAAATAAAAATACAAGAGGCAAGAAACGCAAGAAGGGTCCAGAAAGTGTAACAAAAGATGACAAGTTTTGAGAATAACGAGTGGGAAGACTAAATACAAGATGCTTGACTAACTTTTGCTTTAAAAAAAATACAATCTTTTGTTTTTTAAACAGCGCGTTACACCTCTCAGACTAGCCGACCTCTAATACAAGATACCCTACTGAAGTGTATGAAGCAAAGTTGCGAAACTATGTACAATGGCCGTCAATCACGTGACGTCTGGGGAGTGGTGAGTTGCTCCACAAAATGTGAAAGGCCGCAATGGTTACCAGTTGCTTTGGTATTTTGTAGCTAAGAGATCAGATAAAGGAAGATGGACGCTACAAAAGAAACATCTTTTTTTGTGTGTGTGGTGAATTACAGATGGCTAAAGGATCTCGAGGTCGGTCTCCACTAAAGTACAAAGATGTGTAGGCGGGACAAATAGAGAAAGGAAAGAGAAAGGAGAGAGACAGAGACAGAAAGAGAGAGAGTGTGTGATAGAGAGGAAACAGAGAGAAGAGAGAGACAAACAGAGGCAAGATAGAAAGAGGGGAGAGATACGAGGAGAGACGAGAGAGATAGAGAAAGACAGAGCAAGAATGAGAGAGAGAGAGAAAGAGAGAGAGAAAGAGAGAGAGAGAAAGAGAGAGAGAAAGAGAGAGAGAGAGAAAGAGAGAGAGAGAGAAAGAGAGAGACTGAGACACTTACTTCATCCTTGTAGTGTGTGTATCACTCAGCTTGGACCATTCTCGAAGGAGCTGCTCCATCTGGGTCCTGATGTTTCCGGCCTCCTCCTGGCTGGCCTGCAGCATGACGTCATCCTTCTGAGACTCCAGCTCTGTGAGGTTCTCCTGAATATCCCAGACCTTTTGTTCTTCCACCTGAGAAATACCAGGTACAAAAAACACCTAGTGATGGACAGGTACATTTGTTGTTGATGACAATTAATGGAAATACCGAGAGAAAGATCCAAGTGCGCTGGAAATTAGATGTCTGGGAAAGACTAATGGTGCCACCACGAAAGGTGAAGATGAGAAAAGATATCAGAAAAACAACAAGATAACATGACAATTATTTATGCCTAGAGACATAAACATGGCATTAATAATGAGAACAGGTAAATGTTATATACATTTAGCACTACTGTACTTTCGATTGTAGGAAAGTCGGTTGTTTAGAAAGCAATGGCGGACTACTGAAGGTAAAAATTGCGAATTAAATCAACAACAACACAAACTTGTTGGGAAATAACTGTAACTTACTGCGCAGTATAGAATCAGGCTAACATGGCATCTGGAAGAAAACAAACTCTTAACACCACACCAAGCAGGATTCAGAAAGTACAGATCCACTGAAGATTAAATAACCTATATAGCTCAGGAAATAGAGGATGCCTTCCAAGAGAAAACGCACACACTAGCGGTCTGGATAGATTTAGAAAAAGCATTTGATAAAGTATGGAAGGAAGGACTGAAAGTAAAACTGCAAAAAATGCATGTTTGTGGGAAAATGTACAAATGGATCAGCCACTACCTTGAGAACAGAACTGCCAGGACAAAAGTACAAGGACAAACCAGCAAAATGATGCTGTTGGAGCAAAGTGTCCCCCAAGGAGGAGTTCTTTCACCAACATTATTCCTAGCATATATAAACGACATCACGGAAAATTTTCCAGCCAGAGTACATACATCATCCTTTGCAGATGACCTAGCCATATGGACATCTGAAGAATATATTAGTACAGTTAACAGCAGAATACAGCAAGCCCTATTAGCACTAGAGGACTGGTCAAAATCATGGCTAGTGAAGATAAGTGAGGAGAAAACAACATGCACAGTGTTCTCCCTCTCAAATATAACTCAGCAACCTAAGCTGGTATTGAATGGAAAAATATTGCGCCATGAAGAAAATCCAAACTATCTCGGAGTCACCTTTGATCGTCGCCTGACATGGAAAACGCAGGTTGAGAAAAATCAAACAAGAGCAAGGCAAAGAATGGCAATCATGAAAAAGCTTGCTGGTACAACGTGGGGAGCAGATGAGAAAGTTCTCAAGAAGCTATATACTGGACGGGTGAGGCCAGTACTGGAATATGGCATTGCAGCTTGGGCAACAGCAGCTAAGTCAAACTTTAACAAAATAAGTAGAGTCCAAAACCAAGGAATGCGAATCATAACTGGAAGCCTGAAGACAACGCCTATTAATGAACTAGAAAAGATCACTTGTTTACAACCAATGCAGGACAGAAGAGATAGCAGAGCCCAGCAACAAGCAGAAAAATTTAGAAGATTGACAGACCACCCTATGTATAACAGGTTTAATGGTTTTGGAAAAGGAAG
Source organism: Cepaea nemoralis (assembly GCA_014155875.1). Classification (NCBI taxonomy): domain Eukaryota; kingdom Metazoa; phylum Mollusca; class Gastropoda; order Stylommatophora; family Helicidae; genus Cepaea; species Cepaea nemoralis. The sequence continues at coordinate 152,017 of JACEFZ010005109.1, forward strand.
ACTGAAGCGTAGCAACTTTGTAGAAACTGCAAAACGAAAGATTAGGGCAGATCCCATACTTAACATATCAACAGTCAAGCCCATTTACTATGCACACAACTTCCCAGCTTGGAGACAGCAGCAACAGCCTGAGATGATAGAAAACATTCCTGGTATTGAGAAAAAGAACACTCAGCATGAAACCGAAAGAAGAGAAATAACCCTAAACTACATAAAAGAACATTACCCAAGCAGCAATTGGACCCATGCATATACAGATGGATCAGCCAAAAATTCAATAGAGAATGGAGGAGGAGGAATTCTCCTAAATTAAAAAAATGGAGTGAAAAAAAACACATTCAGTGGCAACTGGAAAGTTTTCAAGTAACTTCAAAGCAGAGGTAGAGGCTCTGAAAACTGCAGCAGAAATGCTCTTGATGGAGGAAAACAAAGAGAAGCAAATAGCTATCTTCACAGATGAAAAGTCAGCTGTCTCAATACTGAAGAGCAATAACAGCACAGAAATAGCTGACCTAAGAGCAGCACTCCATGGTCTAAGCCAGAAATCCAAAAAAGTTGTAATACAGTGGATCCCATCACATTGCAGTATACCTGGAAATGAAGAGGCTGACAGACTGGCAAAAGAGGGCGGACGACTACCACAGCCTGACATAGACATAACTTACAATGAGGCAAAAAGGTTGATAAAAAGCACCTATAAAACCAAATGGGAATCAGAGCATCCAGGCCACCAGAAGGATGATGCATATTACAAACTCGACCGAAGAGAACACGTAGCAATCTTCAGACTCCGCACAGGACATAACAGGCTGAAATACCACTTGTTCAATAAACTAAAAATAGGAGATACTGATGAATGTAATTGTCGAACTGGAAAAATGACAGCAAAACATTTGCTGCAGGATTGCCCAATATATGCAGAACAGAGAAAGATATTTTGGCCCATGCCTGCTTCATTTGAGGACAAGCTCTATGGAGATATCAAAAAGCTCAAGTTTACCGCAGCTTACTTTAACTACATACAGGTTGACATTTAAAGGTGTATGAAGAAGTATTCAGACTGCCACACTTCATACCACAGGTTTTTCGGTTACAAAAGCCTCCCAGAGGCATGAAATGTAATATTGCTCGGATAGCAAATCCATTACGTGGAAAGTCCGAATCAAAAGCTCACTGTGTGAGCTTCATAAAAGGTGGAAAAAGTGTCCTAGTGGCACGAAATGGAATATTGCTTGGATAGCAAATCCATTACGTGGAAAGTCCGAATCAAAAGTTCACTGTGTGGGCTTCAAATAAGGTGGAAAAAGTGTCCTAGTGGCACGAAATGGAATATTGCTCGGACAGCAAATCCATTGCGTGGAAAGTCCGAGTCGAAAGCTCACTGTGTGGATGTCATCTGCACACTGCATTCTTCTGGTTTCCGGAAGAACAGCCTATGGTGAACGGAAGGCCCAATATACGGAAGTGAGGCTAAGCAGCCATGTGCAGGACGTGACGATTCCATGGGTGAGCCCAGTACTAGAGCGCTGTGTGTTGGCTCTGCAAGTATGGAAGCCTCCTTGGATGGCGGGGAATGCCCATGGTCTGCCCCTGCCTTCCCTTGAGGGCTGACCAGGATGTCTTTGGCTGTTCTATATGGGCCAGCTAGGACGGGAGATAACACCACACCAGTGAGAGTCAAACGTCCTAAGAAACCCCCGGAAAGGTTAACCCGGTCAACAAATGCCCGCAGAAGTCGGATGTGTCGGCCTAACGGCGCAAGAACGCAGCTCTGCTGTAAACAGGCACAACGCAATCACATCCGAAAAAAACACCTCCGGATGAACAAAGAAGAAGAAGAAGAATCAGTAAAGTTAGATGCATATCCCTTACAGGCAAATTACAAGGGTTTTGTCAATTGTTGAGCAGCCATTACACAATTAGTAATTGTGGCTGCTTATTTTCTAGTGATTGCCGCTTTCATCGACGATGAACTGTATTTTTCGAGGCGGACTTTTGTGTTGGCATTCTATTCTGGCAGCGGCATTATGCATAGTATACCTGTGCAGGCTATTGGATTGTCGAGACTCATGTCTGTTCACTTTTCACATGGGGCAGTAAGGAACATTGTGTGTAGTATTCATTGGCACAGGAACGGAGCATAATGCCGTGAAGTTTGAACCGCGACTAACTAACTGGTAATTTACTTGGTAAAAGTTTTGTCCAGAACATTACAATCTTTTGCATTGTCCAGAAAATTGCAGTCGTTTGGCATAGACTGGTCCAATAAAATGTCTTTCAGAAGGGGTCCAGTAGAAACAAATAGGGCGAGGTGAACTGATGACAGGAATTTTCTCAAATATGCAGCTAATATCTAGTTTATTTTACTCTGACACCAGAATAACTCAGGGCTCTGGTTGAGTAAACAACAAGGAAGTGCTTTGTCGCTGGATATCTTTTCACCCTACAACAAAATAATAATCATAAACAGACCAGGGATACGAATTGGAGATAATGTACACATTGTGCGTTGCAGATTAAAAAAAAAAAACAAGGACCGAGACCTACCGAGATATATGGATGCCTACATTACTTTGCAATGTACATAATGATAATGAAACTACCACTGCACATACTGTGATTTGTTTGGTATAGATTGAGAAAATGACCTGTACTTGGTCAAGAAAGGAATATGTGGTTAATGGTTGAGATTCGTCACGTGAAGCAAAATGGTTACGAAATTTTGTACCTTGATCTTGGCATCTTGCGCCTGCCTCGCGTCGTCATCAACGAGGATCATGTCTTCCTTCTCCATGTCGGATCTGAGCTGGGAGACCTGTGCGGACAACCGCCGCAGAGCCTGCAGATAGTGGGCCGGCGAGTGGGCCAAAGTGGTCGTTCTGGTGACGCTAGTGGACACAACATTGTACGTAGTCCGGCTGATGACGCTGTCGCTGGGAGAGCCGTAGGTCACTGCAGTGGACGTGCTGGACAAGACAGGCGGTTGGGTCGTCTCTCGGACTTTGGCCGCCACAACGGCTGGCGTTGAAGGAGGAGTAGTGGACAATTGATGCGTGAGGGCTCGGAAACGGTCGTCCAGAGATTCAACGTCAGCGGTTGCTCCAAGTTTACTGCCATTATGTTCAGTGAGTTCTTGCGCCCTGGTTTTTAAAGCAACCAAGTCTCTACCTCGCCTTCTGATTTCTTCCTCTAGAACCTGCAACAGAACAAAACATGATTACATCTCTGATTTTATCCTAGATAATAGTGCCGATTGGTTTATTAAATCAATGGAAATTGTACTATAGACACCATATAAAAATAAGGCATGTAAAAGACGTAAGGACAATACTTTCCACCCAGTTACCGCTACCAACAGGGACAGCTAAGAGCTTAACACTGTAATCTACCATGTGTATCGTACGAGACCACAAATGAGGATTGACGTAGAAATCATGACCAAGTCTACAAAGGGTTTGGTGTGAGCTGGTTGGGGACCTATGCTTCACTGGGAGGTCAAAAACAGAAGGAGGAGGATAACACTGCAGCAAATGTCTATGGGATGTGTTGTGGTGTATGGCCTTAATATAAATAATACGACAGACGGCGGAGGGTGAATGATCCCTTCTTCGTGGTATTTCCTTCCTCCAATTAACTAGTACCCATCCTGTAATGCTGCGATCGAGTCCCGAGCCGCATTAATGCGAATCAAACCCAATCCTAGACTGTGAGGAGCTGAGAGATACGTGTATGAATTAGTTCAAAGACGGAGAAATGGAAGAGCGGAGCAAGAGAGGAGCAGAGAAACAGGAGAGCGGACACACACAAAGACAGGCAGACTTTATGTTCATAATGTTAACAAACAAATGGTGTTTCGTTTATTTTATTTGACGACGGTTGCTCAAGTAAACCGTGGTTCTAGAGATTAGACGGTTCCAACCAATGGTGTGCAGACACAAAGACTCAGTTTTAAATTTACGATTACCGTGGCGATAACAAATGTCGAACATAAGAACAAAATCAGTATGCGTTTTAAGTATTTCAACCAATGTATAATAGTGCTCGCTATTAACATTTTGATACGATGACGGCCGGGTAGTGGGACCATTCCCTACACCGATCAGTTGGACTTCAACGTTGAATGCTCATTCAGAAAGAAATGGCAAACTGCTAAACGTTAAACTGTCTAGACCAGTGGTTCTCAACCTTTTTTGGCCCATGCCCCTCTTTAACATAATTTCAGAACGTCATTCCCCCCTTTCGAATTTCCTCCCTATAAATTCCCCACACACTTACACAGTATACATAAAAATGGAAGCTAAATTTAATACCAAATTCTAGAACAGGTCTAGACATCTACATGAAACGTGATTTGCGAGTCTACTTACGTTATAAAACGAATTTCATTAGGGCGAGAAGTACAGAACCATAAAATTTAGAGGGCAAAACAATATCAAGTAACTGGTTCTTGCATCAATGCGATCTTGAAATAATCTTAATCTCCCCCCCCCCCCCCCTTGAAACCCTAAAATTCCCCCCTGGGGGGGGGAATTCCCCACCGGTTGAGAACCACTGGTCTAGACCATCTCAACATGGGGTTTATCGCAACATTTTGTAATCAAGCAAAAGCACACGGTTGATAACCTCTCCTTGTGGGGACATGTACCTAACTAAAGGTACTAAAGATATCCGACGTTGATACACAGCAACACACATGACAGCACACAATAAGGATCGTCTTATTATCTTGGTTAATGGGAGAAATTAACTAGAAATGATAGTTCCCAGGGTACATAACTCCGAAGTTAACAATATCCGCTGGTTCAGCTTTGGCATCAAGTTCAGTGCAACGGAGATAATGAGCACGAATTACCCAGGCTTTTAATGTTGTTTTCGCGACAGCAGGAAATCATGAATGAAAGCATAAACATTCTAATAAAATCGGCTGCGGTTAGAGGAATAATAATAATACAAAAACAACAACCAGAAATAGGGGAAATGTCAACAGAGTTTACATGTCTGTACATGATGTCCTTTATGGCACGGTACGTAATGTTGATATTAAGAAATAAGTTGATGTAATACAAATGTCAATGTATTCCAAATGTTAATGTATTACAAATGTTAAGCTTCAACAAAAGACATAAGTCAACATGACCTCTATGGGCGACAATTAAAAGATGTTATTTTGCATGAAAGAGTTGAGTTGAGTTCAATTGAGCTAAGGACTGATATCAGTGCACTCAGGACATTCCCATACGCGCTCCGTCCCATTGTTCAACAGCTAGCGAAGAGTCACACTACTAATAGTTCCCACCGCTATCTGATTAAAAGTTTTCATGATCTTCCCTTTCCATGAAAGAGGTTCCAAAAAACAACATCATGCCTGACAATCCGACCAAACCAGATCTGCGACTACTCGAAGAATAAGACGAATTTGAAGAGTTCCACACAGAAAACTGGACGGGTAAAGAAGAGGCACCTGAGAACATCAATGTGTCGGATTATAACTGGGATGATGATAACACAGATTATGACTTTTCTAAACAGCTCCGGGCTGAACTTGAGGAACAAGGAAAAGCAAGATATTTCTGAACTAATGAAGTCATTTTGAGCATCTGTATAATTTTCATTTGAACTTCATTAAAACAATGTTCTCTAACTGTAAAAAAAAAAGTGAGAGCAGATGATCACTCTACCATCATCATCATCATCATCATCATCATCATCATCATCATCATCATCATCATCGTCGTCGTCGTCGTCATCATCATCATCATCATCATCATCATCATCATCATCAAGTAACGTGTAAGTAATTGCACCACGCCATAAATGTAATATTATCACACGTGTACATGAATGTATTTGTTGTATTCGCAAATGTACAAGAAATCACCCAGCGCACCTTGTAAATACATACTGTTTTGTGCGGAATAAAAGTTTAGAAAGAAAAAAATCCGAAAATTTGCTGATTCAGTCACCGGATTATTAATCTGAGGCCGTGATGGGCCCTAATTATAATTTCTTGCCAGAGGTTGAACGGGGTAGATTTAATGCAAAAAATGTATTGGAAAAAATTCAATATAAAATGATCTGGTCAACAGCACAACTACAACACACAGTACTCCAAGAGCAGCGACAGCCTAAAATATAACCAGGGAAGACAGGAGCAGCAAACAACCTTTGTCGCCAGAGGAATGTGTATCACAGCTGTAAAATACAAACTGCCATCGACTAAATATAATACTTTGCGGTGTAGGAAAGGGAGGTCTTGAATCTGAGGAATTAGGGCCGCCTGGCTAGTGCAGTCGCCGCGAACTGTGCAGGTTAGGGTTCTCTCTCCCCCCCCCCCCCCCCCCCACAAAAATAAAATAAAATGCACACCTTACCGAGGATTCGGACCCAGATCTCCCGAAGGAGAACCGGGCATGTTTAGCCACTCGGCCAGCCGCTATGGAGAGACAACCACAGTTGATGAGGTGCCGCGAGACGTCCAACGCGGAAATGTAGTCATGTCATGACTCTGTTAGATGGATAGCGTCGTTTGGGAAGCTAGAGATTCAGATTTCCCGTATATTGTTTCGTTAACCAAAAAATATTCTCTCATTTCTGCTTATTACATAGAACAATGAGTTTTTGTAGAAACCTTGAGGCAACTAACAGAGTCACATTAAAAATTATTGCAAGTACTTTACAGTAAATTGCAATCAACCCCAGCCTTTATTGCCTGTTCGTGATTTACTAGACAATTTTAGATACAGTAGTTTGCCATTGCTTTCTGAAAGAGTAGTTAACATTTAAGCCCATCTGACCTGTGTGTGAAATGAACACACTATGTCGCCGTCAGCAGAGAAAGTTTAAGCGTCAGCAGAGAAAGTTTAATCGCCAGCAGAGAAAATTTAAGCGTCTGCAGAGAAAGAGCCAGCGAATTAAACCTCGCGATCGCACCGACCTTCCGTGGAAATCTAGTTACATGTCCTTTACATGACGTTACAATCAACCCAGTATTTGTTGGCTGTTTGTGATTTTAAAGGCAGTATTCTGAATCGGGCACTGAATGTTGTGGGTTCGATTCCGGGCAGCGTCCTTCGGTTCACGAGAGCATTTTTTCCGGAGACTCCTGTGGGTCGTCGCTGGAGCTACGGAGTTTGTGCTTTGTACGACGCTTTCCACGCTGCGGAAAGAGACTTAGCCATATTGGATTTAAAATAAAAAACCGGTGCAATGAAGTCGACCCTGTCGACTTTTAAAGGTAATATTCACGTCCTGTTATTTGCCATTGCCTTCTGAACGACTGACGCCTCATACCATCGAAATCAACGAAAGCTGTCTGCTTCCACATCGCTCGCAGCTGATTTCAACCCTTGACTCGGTATGACAGGAACAGCGAAATATAGTCACCGCCCCTAAACAACAGCACTGGCACTGAAACAGTATGAGATATACAATCCCAGGCGTTCATCTGAACCCTCTTTTCTTTAGGTCAATGAATACCTTAACTACTCGAGACCGAATAAGAAATTATATCAACCAGACAGTGAGATCAACACCTTGTAACACAAATACTGAACCGCGGAAGATCAAATGGTTTGGTCATCTCGTTAGAATGCATCACCATCAACTACCAGCATTGGTGCTACGTTAAAGAAGATCAGATACGAGAGGAAAAGAACGCCTGAGGAAACAGTGGACTGACTAAAAATAAAAGACACAGTACAATCACGTGGTATGGCACTATCTAGTGCCATCCATCGGGCGTTGGAGCGTCAACTATTCCTACCCACGATTCTTGACGGCAAAAGTGGAAGATGATGATGATGAATGAATGCCAATGTACCCGTTGATCTATCCGTGTTATTTTAATTATTTTTATCTTTTGTTTCGTTCGCTTGGAAACACCTGTATCCGCAGGTTTGTTGTCTGCATGAATTGCACTGTATTTCCGACCAGTGTACTTTGAAGATCGATCCACCTTCATAAAAATGGCTACCGGATGTTTATTTTAGAATTTCCCGGAACTGTCCTGCAATGATACTTCAACTCATCCTGCCATGGCTTAGAATTTGTGAAGGTTTGACACTGCACTCCATTAACAACTGTTTCTTACAAAGGACTATATTAATCGTTTGTTATGTCTACTTTTTACCCTTTCCTTCTACGAGCACCACTCAATACCATTTAATGAATCACAGCTAGAGGTATGTATAGAGAGAGAAAAAAGTGGGCGAGTGCACAAGGACAAATAAGACTTGGAACTAAGCAATGAGTAAATGCAATTTGAGAACCCGTGATGTAACGTGATCTGCCAATGTAAATACAGATTCTGCTTGGTTAACAGTTAGACATTTGAGTGAAACTAAATCATGATGGGACAGATTTCACACTCTAACAAATAATTCTGCGCATTTCTATAAAACAATTGCAATGTTTGTGAGCTTACCGTGCGTACAAATGAACATAAAATAAAACATTTTATGATAAATTTAGAGGATATTAGAGGAATCGCCATCACAGGACACACCATCAATAACATAGGATATGCGGATGATGCAGTATTGATTGCAGGCAATGAATAGGATTTGCATCATTTAGTAGATGCGGTTATTGTACAAAATGGGCGACTAGCAATTAAGGTTAGTATTAAACCTTAAGAAAACCGATTGTTGCCATCTCCAAGAAGAAATACCACAATGTAGAATATAAGTGGCAAAATTCTTAAAGCAGTGAATCGGTACAACTATCTCGAAACAGTCATAATATATGATGCCTCCCTGACGTTTCTCCACCTTGCCGTGGTAGGGGGACTTGCGTGTCCCAATGACCCAAGAGCACTGCCGACGGAAGCACAACTACATGTCGGACAGGTCTTGGGATAGGGACCAGACCAAGAGAGGCACACCCTGCTGCTCTGCAGGTAAATTGAGAATAGCAGTCAAAAGTTCCAAATCAGGCGCACGATGTCACTAACTCTTGGTTCGGATACACACTCTACGACTCTCTACTGAGGGATATGGCTGAACGCCTCTCAGCCATTAACCCTTGGAAGTGAGGGGGGGGGGGGGCGATACTTACTCACTGCAAACTGGAGGTGAGATGTTAAGCCTACTACATGACTGGTTCAGATGCACACCCTACAGCTCTCATCTGAGGGATAAGGCCGAACGCCTCTAGGCCTAGCCGTTGCTCACCTCTCCTAAATGGAGATGAGATGCTTCTGTCCTTTACTTGGGGACGTTAATAACAAGTACCTCTGAGTGGGTTCGCCTGAAGGTTAGGGACACCGGTAAAAGGGAAAGCAAACCCACACGCAAAATTCAGTCCCCTACTACTCTAAACAGTGTGTAAGGACTACGCTTGAGTTTAAGCGAGCTAAAAAAAAAAAAGAAAAAAAAAAGATAATTGATGATGGACGTTGCCTAGTAAAGATGAGAATAAGAACTGCTCTGGCCAATGCAATGTTTAGCTAGATAATAAACAACCTATACTGCAATATGTATGTGAAACATGGGCAAAATGTAGACAAGCTGAAAAACATTTAATAGGCATGGAACTGTGGTTTCTGAAGAAAATGAAGTGAATATTATGGACGAACAGAAAAAAAAAAAAAAACAACGAATGAGACAGTTTTCAAGAAATAAATTACAACCGTAAATTGATTACAGAGATTAGACGTAGACAGTCAAAATCTTTCAGAATGCTGTGAGGAGAAATAAACTAGAAAACTGAATGACAACTATAAATATTGATGGGAACAGAGTAAGAGAAAGGCAAAGAGATAAATACGTTGACAGCCACATTGGCATAATCGGGACAAGAACACAGACCGGATCCAAGACTGGTGAACGTGTGAGATGACGGACCATAACCACCCACGCTTAACGGCACGCACCTGATGATGATGATGATGATGATGATGATGATGATGATGATGATGATGATGATGATGATGATGATGATGATGACAAATGGACGTAGACACGAGTAGTAGGAGAGACTGGGGCTGAAGATTGATGCAGGAGAAAGTTACAGAGCCTTCTCCCTGCCAACCCCGAGCTGACATCTATTTATGATCCAACCCCGCTGATGTTTGATCATCAACACCCAAGGGTGAAAGAAAATGTCGGTTGATACCAGGGTCGAGAACTCGTATAAAAAATCCCAAGACAACGCTGGAATTTACACCTTGGGAGGGGAGACAAATATTTTCTCGGAATGAGTTGGGAGCCGAAGGCAAAGAGATCCAAAATGCGAGAGGTAATTCGACAACAAGAGAAATAATCAAGCCGTGCCATTAGACAAAGGTGCTCGTTGAGATAAGGTGATGAATTTGTTACAAATACAACGGGCAAAGAAAGCTACCACCTTGCCAGGTGAGTCACGTGTCTAGAGGCAAGGTCACAGAGCAGTCTGGCACAGAATCCGCCAATCATATCCAGAACTTGACTCGGTCTGGGGGTGTGGGTTCTTGTCCAATTACCACACACTCGTGAGGTAATCACAAAAGATAATCCTGCGGCGGTTGCTGATGTGAGGACGCGAGGTTATATGACTTGGAAATATTATTCTTTTCTTTAAATGTTACTCTTTACTTCGTGATATTCTTTTTTTTTTTTTTCGTGTGTCCCCGTCATCAACGTTGGTCATTAAATAAAATGAGAATTTTGTTCTGTTCGTTTACGGTAAATGTATGCTATGTGCATCTTTTGGCCAACGCATTTCACTTTTCTTCTTACACCTTCAGATGTCAACCTGAATACATTTAAAGAAAGTAGCAGTTGACTTTTGTTGACATCTTCATAGAGTTTGTCCAAATATGTAACTCGTGTAGGCAAACATGTAGCGTCTGTAGGCAAATATGCAGCGTGTGTAGACCAACATAGTTTTCTCTGTTCTGCATATGTTGGGCAGTCTTGCAGAAGATGCGATGTTGCCATTTTACCAATTCCACACATAAATTTATCAACATCTCTTATCTACAGTTTATTATCAGGATCTCTTATCTATAGTTTATTTCAGTGTATTTCAGCCTGTTCTGTTCCGTGCAGTCTGAAAATTGCTACTTGTTGAATTCGGTCGAGTTAGTAATATGCATCATATTTCCAGCGCCGTGGATGCCCTATTTCCATTTGGTTCTAAATGTGTTTCTTATAAATCTCTTGACCCCACACCCGGCTGAGGTTGCTGTAAGCCTTGATTTCCCCAATCTGCCAGCCTCTTCATTTGCAGGTATGTTGCAATGTGATTGGATCCATTGTTTTACTACTCTTTTCAATTTCTAACAGTCCACGGAGGCCTAACCTTTCGGCTGGACTACAGTATCATTAACTTGTCAGCACCATACAAAAGAGTAGGTTTGGATCAAACATTGTGCACAATCAAATAAAAAAAAACAAACAAGTATTATAATGTAAATGTCCTTTCACTGTGTATTACAATTGAGGAAAACACACATCGAGGTGACATAGTGATCTACACCGATGGATCAAGTGTGAGAAACAAACGTAGTGATTGGGGTTTCATTGCGAAGGCTGATGGACGATTCTTGAAATAGGAGTCTGGCATTTGAGACTACGACCACCAGCATGAGAATGGAGGTGGAAGCAACCTCAGCGGCATTCGGTTGGTTAGGGGAGACCACTGCAAGACACAATACTTCTATAGGTATTCGGCATCAAGTTGGTTGAGATTTCTTCACGGGCCGTACCATCTCCATGGGACTGTTACAGAGTTCTGCTGCCCCTCTCCAAGATCATGCCAGCGGGTTTTACAAGATCGGTACTGCAACTTCCCATCTGCCGAGAGGCATGTCAGGGTGACACAAGGTCATGGTTCAGCACAGGATATGTTGGAAGTAAGTCTAGGTTGTTCATGTTTATCTCATGGGTTTGATTATTTCATTATCAACAGACAACCAAATTTCCAGACAGAGAGAGAGAGAGAGAGAGAGAGAGAGAGAGAGAGAGAGAGGGAGGGAGGGGAGGGAGAAAGAGAGGAGAGAGGGAGAGAGGGAGGGAGTAAGGGAGAGAACGAGCAAGGGTTAGAGAGATGAGAGAGAAATAGAGAGAGTGCGAGAATAAAGAGAGAGGGAGCAAGAAAGATGCGACAGCGAGAGAGAGAGAGAGAGAGAGAGAGAGAGAGAGAGAGAGAGAGAGAGAGAGAGAGAGAGAGAGAGAGAGAGAGAGAGAGAGAGAGAGAGAGAGAGAAAACAAGAGACATGCGAGTGTGACAGAGCGAGAGGGTGAGCAAAAGGCGAGAGAGATAGAGAGCGAGTGGGAGAGCAAAAGAGCGAGAGATAGCAAGATCGAGAGAGATAGAGAGCGAGAGATAGCAAGATCGAGAGAGGAGAGAGCGAGCGAGGGGAATGAGAATGGGAGAAAGAACGAGCGATAAAGAGAGAGAGAGAGAGAGAGAGAGAGAGAGAGAGAGAGAGAGAGAGAGAGAGAGAGAGAGAGTAATACAGTATACATTGGCGAAAACGACCACATACTAAATCCAGTACTGTCCTTACGCAAAAGTAATTAAAGACTCGGCAGACCAAAAATGTGGCATGGTTGATCACTGCCACTGTTGTCATCCAACCTTAAGGTTAAACAAGTTTAAGGGAAATGCAAGAGTGTGCAAAGATGACAATCGCCCACACAATAAACACCTTAGAATTGTTAGTAATGGAGAATGGACTAATTTATCGTGGATTAAAAACCTTTACACAAGAAATAAATAAGAACTGTTAGAAATGGAGACTGGTCCAATTTAATGTGGACTAAAAAACCACAAGAAAATATATAAGAATTGATACAATCAATTTACTGTGAATTAAAAAATGTGTTAATGTATAGCAAGATCTTACTTGGCAGGCTCAGGGAGTAGCCACAGGGAGTAAATGCCATAACGATAAGTCAGGGTGCTGAGGCATCAGCGGAGAAAGGTAGACTGTCAGAGGTTGCAGATTGTAGCAACAAACATGGCTGGCGCGACTCGGGTTGAATAACAGAATAAGTGGGTGTGATACAGAATATAGCTTCAAAGGGAGTGTACAGGCACAAGATCAAATTCATTGCTCCCAGTGTTATTCCGCATGGATACGTTTCCTTCGGCAGAGCGGTCTGTTGATAACATCGCACAGCTCCAGCGACGACCCCCAGGAGTCTGTGAGAAAATCGCAATAACCGAATTTGAAGTGAAGGGGTTACGAATGCAATTCGTAATCCTGCATACCGCTTTCGAAACAAAGCTGTGGGCGATTTGGAAACAGACCGTCTTGCATTGGTTTCTATACAATGATGTGAGTGCCGGTCGTTCAGAAAGCAATAGTAAACTACTGAACGTAAACTTGCCTAGAAATCCCAAACAGCCAACAAATGCTGGATTTGACTGCGACGTCCTGTAAAGGATATGCAACTAACTTTATTCAAGACAGACAGAAGGTAACAAAGAAAATCTTGAAGAAACTATACGCTGTTAGACAACAGTTGCTAGGTGCATGTAAAGCCATAATGTGAGACGGATAGTCTCCTCAACTGTCTGGCTTTCATCTTCTGTCACGCTCCGCTAGCTGTCACATAAACAGCAGCCTGGTTATGGCCCTTGAACAATAACAGCATGTTGTTGATTTCATGGTGAAGGTGCTAGATCAGAGATTGCCGAACTTGTTGAACTCTGGGGGATCTGAACGTCGGGCGACAAGTGTCATGGCACATCAACAGTTTTTCAGGGAGCATCATCCTTTTTTAAGTCAGGAGATTTTACCATTTTGTTGTTGTTGTTGCATATCCCTTACAGGACGCTGCAGTCAACATCAGCATTTTTCAGCTGCTGTTGATGTACTAGGCAAGATTACGCTCAGTAGTTCGCCATTGCTTTATGAGCGACCGGCTCACAGTACCCTTGTAAGTTACCAACGCGGTGAGAACCGCTACCGATTCTCGAGCAGGTTACGTTACTCACGAGAATATACAGGATTACGGAGAAAGATGTTAACTCCTAGGCCAGGGAGACCATTTTACCATTAGAAATGGTATAAAGATTGCGCTGACAGATTTATCTGCATCACTTCTTATCACTGATATTATTACAGGAGTAAAAGAAGAATAGCAAACATCTTGTGTCGTCAGTCGTTATATGCTGAAGGAGGTACTGAGGGGATCTGAGCACTTATCGGCTAACAAACTAATGACAATCACTAACTAACTTAGTAACTAACGAACTAACTAAACGACTAACGAACTAATCACTGATTTATGTTGTAGCCACGCGCAATATAAGTCAACAAAGACAGAAAACATTAAAATCCCACCCCCATAGCTCACTGTCTGAAATACTGTAGAGTAGCAGGATAGCGCGTTTAGTGGAGTAGAGATGGCTACTTACGTATAATGAGTTAAAACTGGAATTGAAATAATGGTCATTTGCATACCCTTTTACTACGTAAAGACAACGACAAAAGAAGGAAACTGTCAACATGTATAGTCTATCAAGGGATCAAGGGATCTATCAAGCCATCCCTACACGCACACTTGTGAGACTCGCTGAATTGGTCCTCACCAATAATTCCTTTGAGTTCAATGGCCACTACTTTGAACAAATCAGCGGTGTCGCCATGGGCACTAAAATGGGACCCAGCTACGCATGTGTATTTATGGGACATCTGGAACACCAGATTGAACTTAGCTATGATGGTCTTCTCCCTTCTTTTTACCGACGCTACATCGATGACGGCATAAGTCTCACTGACATGTCAGAGGCGGAACTGAACCGTTTCATTAATTATGTCAATAACTTCCATCCATCGATCAAATTCACCTCAGAAATTTCTACCACCTCTGCCAATTTCCTTGACACCACCATCAAGTTAAACCCTACAAGCCTGACGACCTCCGTGTACTATAAACCTACTGATGCTCACGGTTTCCTCCTGTACAGCTCATCCCACCCCAAAAGCTGCAAAGATTCCATCCCATATTCCCAGCTACTCCGCCTTCGTCGTCGTATCTGTCAGGACGATAATGACTTCCTCGAGAGAGCCCACGAAATGCTGGACTTTTTCCGCAGACGGTCCTACCCAGAGGACGTCTTGTCGACAGCCTTCTGCTGCATAACCCAGGTCTCGCGGGAAATGTCCCTCGCCAAGCATACGCGACCTCAGAACAATGAACCCAAGCTTATCCTCACCTTCCGTCCACATGCCTATGCCATCAAGCACATTTTCCTGAGACACTGGTCCATCTTGGAATCCGATCCCACCACTCGTGAGGTATTCTCCAATGGCCCCAGGGTAATTTTTCCGCCGTAACCAGAGCCTCAGAGACCACCTTGTGCATAGTCGCCTCCCCACGGTTACCTCATCCGTGGGCACATTCGAATGCCATCGTAGGAACTGTCTGACATGCCCATACGTTGTTCAGACACCAGAGATTGCATTTCCCCGAGGTACCTTCACCTTGAAAGATTCTTTCACTTGCACATCCCGCAATCTGATTTATATCATCTGCAAACGATGTGACATGAAATACATTGGCCAAACGGGCAGACGTCTTGCGGATCGTTTCAGGGAACACCTCAGGGACATCAATCAGGGCGCTGACAAACCTGTCCCCAACCATTTCAATTCCTTCAACCATAATGGAGCCGACGATGCATGTGTCACCGCACTAAAACCTTGCTTCTCCAATAGCGGCATCAGACTTAAAATTGAATGCCAACTAATCAACAATCTGGGATGCATCCACCCAGCCGGAATTAATACGGTTGTGGACGCTACAGTATAACTGTGGCATCTTCCCTAATTGTTCACACTATCTATTACTATGCTGTCCCCCCCCCCCCTCCCCCCCATATCTAACTTAATTGTCCTCACCTTCCTATATTTTCATAGCAGACTGTTCACATATTTTTGGCTACTCCAATCCATTTTGGCAACCCATTTCTAATTCAGCTGGCCAAGTCACCTTTCCGGCCTCACGTGGCTAAGTTATAGATCGTGTGTTAGTGTATTGTGGTCTTTCGTTTGCTGTATCTCGTTGTTAGCTGTGTTGTCATTGACAAAGATTCTGAGAATCGAAACGTCTGTGTGTCGTATTGTATGCGTTCGTGTGTATTTTATCTTATTTTATTATTCATTTTATATTTATTGAGTGCTTCTGATTTCGGATTTTTCACCTGTATTTCGCGACACGTGGATCTCCTTGTAAGGTATGTGCAACGTTTGTTGATGTTTAGTTCGTTTTTTCTAGCAGGAGTTTAAAATACCTATTTGTTTCCATTTCATATTGTTATATCCTGCTGCAGCCGCTGCTTTTTCTCTCTATTCTCACTGAGAGTATCTCGTTTCACAAGACTAATAATAATAATTGTCACACGTTTCTCTTGATGATAATGATATCACGAAGTTTTCACGATGATACTGTTCATGATATTGATGATAAGTTTTGTGTGATGGTCGTTGTCTAGGTAACGATGTTCATGGTGTGTCAATGGAGATATCTGTCTTGCAATGTAACTCACCCCCGCAGTGCATATTCACCAGGCATTAAACAAGATTCCGTTGGCGCACATAATCCTTTATTACAGAAATAAGACGGACAAACGGAACATGTTTATACATCCAGAAACATAATGTAATCCATAGAATATAAATATCCTCCTCACAATTTAACCAGCACACATCAATGCCTTCTCACGGCTGGCTTCTAATCTCAATCCACAAGACAGGTAATCCAGCTACAATCCTCGGCTGGAGCTCACACAATACAACCCACACATTGGGTTGGAGCCACTGCTCAACTATAGAACCCACTCTGGGGTTTGGCCTACACTCAATACAGAACCCACTCTGGGTTCAGGCTTGTCTTCACAACTCCAAGAACAACACAACACCGGAGCTCTCTCTTAAACGACCCGACCCGCAGTCGGTCTCCTCTCTCACTGCCCTTTCCAGTCGCCTGACTTCACACAACACACAACTCTCCCTCGACCCATCCCCCCCCTGGGGATTTCCACTCATATCCGCCCCATTATTTCTGAGGGTTGATTGTTTTCCTCGTAGCCAGATCAGTCAATTTACTGTCTCCCCCTCTCATCTCCATTCTTCCTCCTGCCCGGTCACTCAACTCAATGTCAGTGACCCAGGCTTATGTCATTACCCCCCTCTTAAAAGAAAACTTCGTTTTCAAACATTGGGAGACTAAAACTTACTAAATATGTGACCCAGACATATAGCCTGGGTAGCCCTAAGTATGGCTGCACCTTACTCTAGCTACCACACTACATAATACATCAAATGCTCATAGTACACTCCTATATTCATCACACATAAATACAACCATCTATCTTGTGTATCAATGCATGAACTAATACATCACATCATAATAATAATACATCATAGAAAATCATTATACTTATGTACCCACGGGTCTCTTACTACTTCACGACCCCACAATACTATTTGTGTACCGACCCTATATCAGGTGGTTCTGTTCTTGCATTAACCCACCTCTGATTCCTGTCGATGCTGTGTCTACCTTTCATGTACCCATGACTCATGGTACCTCTACAATTACAACATCTGTTTGCTATCCCTAGCCCTGGGTCAGTAATGTCGCGAAAACTCTTTTGACCTGACTCAACTTTCCTATCTGCATATTGCACCGTTACACTTGAGTCTCTGTTTAGTCTGAGCTCTTTATTCAATCTTGGCCCATATACCTGGCACCTTGCTTTCTGTTGCATACGCCTTATGCCTATGTGCCCTGCACATGCACTATCCTGAGCTGTTCTAGTATATCGGTCTCTATGTGCTAAAGGTACTGCTCCTTGCCCACGTGCAGTTCTGCTATCTGAAAACCTGCGAGTGAGAACATTGTTCTTCCTCTCGAAGCACCATCTACCTTTCTTTGACTGCCTATGTTCTACTCTCCTACACCCTTGGGAACATTTGTTCAGAGTAGTATCTTGTCTCTGGGAGTCACTAGCACTATATTTGGGATCCATTCTCATCTGCTCAGCTGTACTATCCTTGTCCTGAGTTCCTGTGTCTACTTCAAGTGCCTCTTCTACCTCAGCTATACTCTCTAATTTAGGTTCTCTTGTGGTAACTACCTCGTTACTGCTTACACTATATTTTTGGTCCCAATACACTACTTCCTCTTCTGTACAATCTTTAACTCCTATAACATTTCCTATGATCAAATCAGCCACTGGTGAGTCCAGAACACACGCTGTCACTCTTCCAGTGATATATGGTGTTTTTACTGTTATTATGGCTACTGGGTAGAACTCTACTGTGCCGTTGAATGTTATGCATCTAATCTTTTTTCCCTGTATAATCCGAGGGATCTATTAAACTTCTCCTCACTCCGATAGACGTACATCCGGAATCCCTAATTGTTAACGCTGGTCTATCATTGACAAATCCCTGATGCAGCTTCAGACTTCCTCCTTCATGCACTGCTGATCCTGCTTTAACTGTGTGACCACATATTAAGACTGGCTGACTGTCTTTTTCAAAAAGAGGTTTGCACCCACTACAATCTTCATTGTTCAGCGTCTCAATTACTTGCGCTGCATTTGAGTGCTCTGTTTCTCTCATCCTACATTGATGGCTGATATGCCCATTCTTTCCACATTTGAAACAAGTAATCTCCCTTTTAGTGCTGTTCGTTGGTCCATCTGATGGTTGTGCATCACACTCTGCTGCCCTGTGTCTCCAGCTCCCACAATTCCAACATCCGGCATAATTTGGACGTCTCTGGAAGTTCCCTCTTCTATATGGGTACCGTCCTACTCTACCACCATTGTTTCCTCGGAAACCATTGTCTTGAAGTTCTTGCTGCTCACCTTTCTGTGCCGAATCCACGCTTTTCGCCCTTGGTCTGATGACTGGATTCTGGTCCTGTTTAGTGTACGCTGCACAGACTATTTCCTCACTCATTAGTTTCCCAATAGATACGTTAGGATGTGCAGTCATGTAGTTTTGCCCTAACTGAGACATTGTGTCTATGTCCTTTGGCTTCCGTTCCTCAAAGAACGCCACTAAATTAGAATTGCATGCAGATACTACCTTGTCTCTTAACATTAGATCTACTAATTTATTAAAATCTTTCCCTACTTCTGCAAGCTCCATCCATTTGTTAAATGCATTCTTTACAGTGTTAACAAAGTCTGTGAAATCTTGATTTGTCTCTGGCACTAACTGTCTAAACTTTGTCCTATATCCATGCTCAGTGAGTTGGAACTTAGTCAGCAAACGTTGACGTAAGATAGTGTAGTTGTTCCTTTCTTCTACAGGTAAATTGAACATGGTGTCTAATGCCTTGCCCGTAAGAAGCTCCCCTAGTCTAATAGCATACTGGTCTTCGGGGATGCCTAACACTTTCGCTGATGCCTGATATCTGTCAAGATAAGCTTCAAGGTTGTCTCGGTCCGTAAAGTATGGCAGTTTTAATCTCTGTGACGACTGCGAAGGTCTTCTACTTTCCTCACTTTGACCCTTCGATGCAAATTCTAACTTTTTAATAGCAATTTCTGCTTCCATCTTAATCTTCTCTTTCTCAATTTCCATTCTCATGTGTGTCTCTCTCTCTTCCTGTAGACGCTTGGCTTCCATTTCAGCCTGTCTTTGTTCTCTCTCAGCTAACTTTTCTTCCTGTAGACGCTTGTTTTCCATTTCAGCTAGTTTTACTTGTGTCTCTTTCTCTTCCTGTAGACGCTTGTTTTCCATTTCAGCTAACTTTACTTCCTGTAGGCGGTTGGCCTCGAGTTCTGCCTGTCTCTGTTCTCTTTCGGCTTGTCTCTGGTCTCTTTCAATCTGTTGTTGTTCTTTTGCTTCGGCATACTCCTTGTAACTCTTTACCTTCAGGCCTATTCTTTCACCTGCTTCAATATAATCCATTAAAGTAGGCATCTTGTACTTGTGGACACGTTGCTGTGAATCAGCCAACTATAAATGTACAGACTCTGCTGTTAGTCTTTGTGTCACTTCCCTAAGTACACCCGCACTCCCTGTGTACGTAAATCCGTAGTGCTACAATATCACTCTGTACTCACCCAGTCACTCTATAAGTACTAGGTAGTGAGGTGGGAAGTATCACCTATACTCCCTCGTATATATATATCTATGACCAAAAGTTCATGAAGTCCCTGGAAATATTGTTAAACATACATATAAATACATATACACACAAATGGATGATAATACTAAGTGATGACTATCCAACGCTAGACTTCACAAGCTGAGTACACGGAGACGATGATGACACAGAAATAAACCACAGTAACAACCACAAGCTTGTGTAGAGACATCCACAGTGCGCGTAAAATAAAAATATAAATTGACCAAGACCACTAGACAGCAGAAATGACGAAAGATCACAATAAAAACATATATCCGAACACAACAAATATTATATGTAAATATAACGAAAAGAAAGAGAGAAAGAAAAAGAATATATACTGAAAATATACACAGATCTGACGTCAGACAACTCGGCTCTAGATATTGGTTAAGACTATTTCAATGCCCCTGCACGATACGTCAACTCATTAACGTTTTTCTTACAAAAATATCGTAAGCACCAGAAAGACAAATAAATTATTGTGCTGTATCCCGACTCTCGAGAAACACCCCAACAAATCCCCTACTCTTGACAAACACTGGACCACATACAAATAATTGCGTAACACCCGACAACAATAAATATGACGATGGGAGCAAAACAATAAAAAATAATAATGTGTAACTGGTTGGCCGACAAATATGGGCCTATTAATCCGTCGCCAAAAGTTCTTTTTATTCAGTCACCAAAGTTTTTGTTCGTTTTAATAGTTATTCTCCCTCGGCTGGAAATGTCTACGACGCTGGATTTCAAAGCGACTTGTTGTTTTGTTGAATGGTTCCTGAATTCACGTGGTGATCAAAAGTTCCAACTGTCGACAAAAGTTGAAGATGATAGTGATATCCACCCTGTTCTGTCTTGACACAGTCCGTAACGTTATTGTACTTTCTCTGTACGTGGTAATAATCCAAAGTGTTCTTTCGATTTGTTGTTACTCTCGTTGCGGAGATGGCGCTTCGCTGTATCATTAATGTTATGGATTTTCGTTATCCGACAAGATTCACCAAAAAGAAAAGAAGAATGGCAGCCAATGTTCAGCGCTTTAAATTTGGATATATAGATCCTTATTGGCAAAGAAATGCGACAATGGTTGCGATGACGATAAGTTAAAACTGTTTGCTCATAACAGAATAATGATGACAAAGGCTTGAACAAAGACGAACAATCAAGTCTGGTTTCACACAAAACGCCTTGTTTTGTTCATTCACAATGAGTCAGCTTGACCACCATAGGTCGTGGAAATTCCCGAGTATCTTTCCTCCTTGCACCCCCAACTCACAATGTCATCTCAATTTCTCTTTATCACCCTCAGTGAAAAATTCCTCCGTAAGACAGTTTTCACACACACTTGACCGCCCCACCCGGCTGCGGTATTAACTTCGTGGAAAATCACACTTTCCACTGCTGCCCTAGCACGGCTGTGGTGGGGGTTAACGTAACTTTCCCCTCGTACCTGGACGCTGGTGTACCCACCCGTCCTCTTTACTGCGTCGAATAATCTTGACCAGTCAACTTGCAACAACACAGTGCGCTTGCCTCCAGCACACACACACACACCTGTCCTCGCCACTCTGGATTCAACACTCGTCTTTAATTTCCGCACTGCTGCCTGGTATCAAATTTACCTGTCACCGTAATGGACTCTCCCGGTTAGTCTGTCCTGCGTTAATTCTTGGCGTCCCCGCCTCGTCTGTTTATGCGTGCTGACCGCCGTTAATTTACCTGTAGTGGACTTGACGTGAACTGACTGCTCGCCTGTGACCTCCGCCGCGCATTTTCCCCGCGCGCTGACAGTTTTTCTTGGATGTGGCGTCTTATACACACCAAAGAGTTGCTGTTAATTTCTTGACGCAGTACTGTCTAAATTGATGGCACGAAGTCACCGATAATAACTCCTCTCTTTCAGCGAAGAGCCCACAAACATCTCAGAATGACAACACTCTCTATAATGTTCTTAATTGGACGTAGCCCCCAGATGTCACACGTTTCTCTTGATGATAATGATATCACGAAGTTCTCACGATGATACTGTTCATGATATGATGATAAGTTTTGTGTGATGGTCGTTGTCTAGGTAACGATACTCATGGTGTGTCAATTGAGATATCTGTCTTGCAATGTAACTCACCCCCGCAGTGCATATTCACCAGGCATTCAACAAGATTCCGTTGGCGCACATAATCCTTTATTACAGAAATAAGACGGACAAACGGAACATGTTTATACATCCAGAAACATAATGTAATCCATAGAATATAAATATCCTCCTCACAATTTAACCAGCACACATCAATGCCTTCTCACGGCTGGCTTCTAATCTCAATCCACAAGACAGGTAATCCAGCTACAATCCTCGGCTGGAGCTCACACAATACAACCCACACATTGGGTTGGAGCCACTGCTCAACTATAGAACCCACTCTGGGGTTTGGCCTACACTCAATACAGAACCCACTCTGGGTTCAGGCTTGTCTTCACAACTCCAAGAACAACACAACACCGGAGCTCTCTCTTAAACGACCCGACCCGCAGTCGGTCTCCTCTCTCACTGCCCTTCCAGTCGCCTGACTTCACACAACACACAACTCTCCCTCGACCCATCCCCCCCTGGGGATTTCCACTCATATCCGCCCCATTATTTCTGAGGGTTGATTGTTTTCCTCGTAGCCAGATCAGTCAATTTACTGTCTCCCCCTCTCATCTCCATTCTTCCTCCTGCCCGGTCACTCAACTCAATGTCAGTGACCCAGGCTTATGTCAATAATAATAAATAAATAATAATAATAATAATAATAATAATAATAATAATAATAATAATAATAATAATAATAAAGGTTTTGGATGGAGTCATTAACCCACATAGCTATTATGGGCCTTCTCTCGGTGATGATCAATTCTCTAACAACAGTCTGGGTGTTCTATTTGGTTACTTTGAGTTTTACTAAGCGCTGGGATCTCAATTCCACATTCAGCGATGGTATAGCAACCTAATGCTTCATAAGCTCTTTTCCAGATGGTGCCTTCAGCGGCCCAATTCTGCAGAAGTCGTTAACCTTATCCATAATGAAATTACGTCACACAACGAATGTCGTTTTGCAATGCCTCTGACTGTTCACCTTTAAACTACTGTATAGATCTTGAGAACACTGATCCTAGCACTCTTTGTCTTTCTGTGTCAGAAATGGGTCTTTCTGCAAGCTAAGCTTACAACTGTGTTTCTGGTTCACGATAAAGTAAAGTTAGTTGCATATTCTTTACAGGACGTCACAGTCAATCCAAGTATCTTTGGCTGTTGGCAATATCTTGGCAAGCTTACCATGATTAGTTTGCCATTGTTCTCTCCCCTTCCCCCAGCCATTATGATATTTATATTCATTTGCAAAAAACATGCTACACTTTGTAGCTTATAATATTGCTATTTTTGTTTTAATATTTAACGCTTTTCGTCAAGTGATTTAAATTTGCTTTATTTTATTTCACAAGAGTGAATCCCTATAAAGGTATATTTCTTTTCATGTTCTGGTGTTGCTAAATCCTACTTTGCACATGCCTAGTGGTGACTTGTTTCATGTGTTTTAATTGTCTTAGGTTCATGTGACTGATTTGTTTGTTTGTTGTTATTTTTGGGTTCCATCACTTTAAACTCAAGCGTAGTCCATACGCGTGCTACCTTTTGCCACTACTGGGGAGTGTACTGGACATATTTTTGGGTGTGGATTTTATCCCCTATTACCAGTGCCCCTCGCCATCAGGAGAACCCACGCCGGCTTTGGAGTCACTTGTAATTTACGTCCATAAGTCAAGAACGAGAAGTCAACATTTTAGTCCAGCTGACCGGTGTAGGGGTTGAATCCGTTACCACATAATAATTAATATATCCACTAGTGTTCTTTCTCGTTAAAATATCTCGCACTCCAGTAAATAATCTCATATATATTATTATGCTTCCGACATTTAGCACTTGGGATCTTATATAGCAACATATATTATTCCTACTTGTAGTCCCAGGAGCTGTTTTGCTGCAAGAAATGTATAGTTCATTTGTTCGCTGAACGGCTCTTGGACCAATATTGCGAAGGAGAGCAATGGGAGGGTACAAGCCTCACTCTAGTGCGAGGAAATGCAACCTAAAGACTAAATGACATGGTACGGCAGTCCAGGCCCTAAGGCTTGGTCGATAAATGGTCGCTGATCCAGAAGCTTATCTTGTTCCAGGTGTATTAGTGTTACCTTTCCTCTAGAGTAAACTAGGCAGAGAGAGAGAGAGAGAGAGAGAGAGAGAGAGAGAGAGAGAGAGAGAGAGAGAGAGAGAGAGAGGGAGAGAGAGAGAGGGAGAGGGAGAGAGAGAGAGAGAGAGAGAGAGAGAGAGGGAGAGAGAGAGAGAGAGAGAGAGAGAAATAATGCTACATGGGCAACACATGGTCTCTAAATTCACCCAGGCTCTGCGCTATGGGGAAGTATAACTCCATTTTACAAACTATCGTCTATCAAGACCGCAAGCTGCCAATCTGGGACTATTAAACACTTGGTAGGCTCCTTCAAGCTTAAATTCAGTAACAGTGTCTCATCTTTTTTTCACACTGTTTTCTGAATATGAAATATATACTGACATAAAGGCAGTCTGTGTCGTCGCGGTACTTGATACTTCCCTACACCGGTCAGCTGGATGTCAACATTGGCTTCCTGTTGAGAAAGCAGTGGCAAACTACTGAACGTAAACTTGCCCTAAAATCAGCCTAGGGGTGGGGTTGATCGCGAAATCCTGCAAAAGGACATGCACATTTTTTTTAAAACCGATAGAGAACGAAAGCCGCGGAGAAGCATGATCGCCTAAGCCAGCTGGCAGGACATGTGATGTTGCTGATGACCCCCATATCAAAATGAATGAGAAACAGTGGCCAAGGTAAAGACACGTGATGTTGCTGATGACCCCCATATCAAAATGAATGAGAAACAGTGGCCAAGGTAAAGACACGTGATGTTGCTGATGACCCCCATATCAAAATGAATGAGAAACAGTGGCCAAGGTAAAGACACGTAATGTTGCCGATGATCCCGTATCAAAATGAATGAGAAACAGTGGCCAAGGTAAAGGACACGTGATGTTGCTGATGACCCTGATATCAAAATGAATGAGAAACAGTGGCCAAGGTAAAGGACACGTGATGTTGCTGATGACCCTGGTATCAAAATGAATGAGAAACAGTGGCCAAGGTAAAGGACACGTGATGTTGCTGATGACCCTGGTATCAAAATGAATGAGAAACAGTGGCCAAGGTAAAGGACACGTGATGTTGCTGATGACCCTGGTATCAAAATGAATGAGAAACAGTGGCCAAGGTAAAGGACACGTGATGTTGCTGATGACCCTGGTATCAAAATGAATGAGAAACAGTGGCCAAGGTAAAGGACACGTGATGTTGCTGATGACCCTCGTATCAAAATGAATGAGAAACAGTGGCCAAGGTAAAGGACACGTGATGTTGCTGATGACCCTCGTATCAAAATGAATGAGAAACAGTGGCCAAGGTAAAGGACACGTGATGTTGCTGATGACCCTCGTATCAAAATGAATGAGAAACAGTGGCCAAGGTAAAGACATGATGAGAATAACACCCGAAACTGTGCTAGGGCAAAACAGACGGCTAAGCCCAAAGTGGCGGGGCGGTGATGGCACGTTCCATAAACTCGCTGACGACCAGGGCACGTGAGAACACCTCTGAGGTGGCGGGATAGCTGGCGTGCAGGGATACAATTTGTGGATGCAGCTTGCAGCTGCGACCACCTTTCACAGATCAGGTAAAGGGTGGTAACGTGTTTCTGGGAGAGCTAGACGGCAAGTCGTCCAAGAAAAAAAAAATTGCCATTCTCTTTCTTGCTCAAGCCTTTCTCCTCCTACTCTGCAGAGAGAAGCATATTGCTGTCTATGTTGGATGGGGAAGTATCTTACTATCCTGGTTATTTTAAAATTTATTTTCGCTTATCATGCATTTGTACTACGTACTCGAGCGTACGTTATTTTAATGTGCCGGTATCAGAACAGTAGTATTCAAACTCTACATCTTGGCTAGATGAGGAAAGAATGTGAATCAACGAAATCTCGCTAGATGAGGAAAGAAAAATGAACGACATCTCGCTAGATCATGAAAGAAGAATGAACGAAATGTCTCTGGATCATGAAAGAATTTGAGTGGACGAAATCTCCCTAGATGAGGGATGAATATGAACAAATTAAATCTCGGCTAGATGCTGACGTTATATAAATGAACGAAATCTCGGCTAGATGAGATAAAAATATGAATGAACAGAATCAATAATAGTTAATGTCTGTCGGGAATAGATAGATGGCCCTCGAAAACGAAGTATTGATGAGATATCTGAAGAAGTAAATATCATTATGTATGACGTGTCGGAAGATCCTGGGGCCAGCTCTGGTGAATGCTTCATAGTCAGTAAGTAAGTAAGTGTAAGTCAAGTAAGTATGCCAGTCAGCCAGCCAGCCAGCGAGCAAATAGGTAGTTAGGTAGGCAGAGTAAGCAAGTAAGTAAAGTAGGCAAAGTAAGTAAAGTAGGCAAAGTAAGTAAAGTAGGCAAAGTAAGTAAAGTAAAATAAGTAAGTAAGTAAAGTGGGTAAAGTAAAATAAAGTTAAGTCAGTCAGTCAGTCAGTCAGTCAGTCAGTCAGTCAGTCGGTCGGTCAGTCAGTGAAGTAAGTAAGGCAGTCAGCCAGCCAGTAAGCGAGCAAGTAGATGGTTAGGTAAAGTAAGTAAGTAAAGTAGGTAAAATAAGTAAGTAAGTAGGTAAGTAATATAGGACCATATAAGAATTAATAAGAATATATAAATGTATTGGTAATAAAAACTAAATGGAAGGACAAAATACACACAGAATCCGACATCCATCACTGTTTTTAACATCATGAAATCAGTATTAACATCTAGCGAGATTAAGAACGCATTAATAATAACTGTCAAATTATATGTATATCAACACTACTATATGGCATGGAAGTCTGGACAATGAGCAAGCAATTAGAAAGTCGAACAGAGATCCTGGAGATGTGGATAAAAGAAGAATATGTCGAATTTCGTGGAAGCAAAAACAATCAAATACAGAGGTTCTAGAAATACTAGGAATGAAAAGAAAGTTCATAAAATTAATTTTAAAAGATGCAAGTGAAATATTTTGGCCACATTGAAAGATATAACACTTTTATAAAAACCTTACTGGATGGTAAAGTTGAAGACAAGTGAGCAAAAGGTAGACAACGATACAAGTAGGAAGATAACGTCAAGAGATGGACTAATAGTAGTCTGACAGAATGTACAATCCAGGCAAGAAACAGTACTGGAGATCAATTAGAGCTAACCTTCATTTTGAAGACGGTACCTGATTGATTGATGATGATAACGCAGTCACATTTAATATTAATTTGTATTCGTTTCCTTGTCCATTGCGCACATTCTCTGTTAACAAGTTACCTATAAAGACAATGGCAGTCCGACAAAAAATACTGCCGTTGAGTGTAAAGTGTTAAATTTCGCATATTCTACTCCCATAACATATGTGAGTTGACAAGAGTTACCTTCTTCCGCGTAACAATACCGCTCCACAAAAAATGCCGTGTTACCTGCCATGGTAAACTACTTCATGAGACACTAATTTATCACCGTCCTTGCTGATTTCATTCACATCTTCACAAAACGTTTGACACCAGATGATTTAGCATGGGAATACAAGCCACGAGTAGATAACAGTTAATTTATTGTTGAAAAGCCCGGATAAATACTTGAACATGTTTTCCCGTAATGTGGAACTGCAAGTGCAGTGTCTTATCTCGTTGAAAGAGAAATATGTCGCAGGGAAAGTAATGGGTTGTTTGATTTGTGTGTAGCTTTCGTCGGGTTCCTATCACTAATGCCGTTTCCTGTGTTTATGCGTGCAAACTATCACAGATATAGTTTGCTAAGCAGCAAGCGTCTGTGTGTTTAATGCAGATACGTACGTGAATGTGTGGGTAGGTAGAATATAGATAGATGGGTACACGGGTGGAAGGAGGTTGGGCAGGCAGAGAGACCAGAAAACAGGCACACAGACAACTCATAGACAAAGATGTATGTACGGGAAGACAGACAGACAGACAGACAGACAGACAAACAGACAGACAGACAGACAGACGTATAGACAGGTGTATGAGGAGACAGACAGATAACTCATAGACAGAGATGTATGGGACAGACAGACAGCGCCTAGACAGAGATGCATGGGAAGACAGACAGACAAACAGCTCATAGACAGAGATGCATGGGAACGCAGACAGACATACATAGAGAGACAGACACAGACATCTAAATCATCTAATACCAACGGAAAGTTGTATCTGAAAACAAAAAATGGAATCAATATCACGAACGGAACGAAACACGAATGAGGCAGCTCATCGAGAACAAATGAAAACCGTAAACTGATTAGCGAAATTACACGCAGGCATGTCAATTTGATGGGGCATACTATAATGAGAAATAAACCTGCAAACTTGGTGATAACTGGCACATTTGCGAGATAAAAATCTAGAGGGGGGTGAAGAATAAATCCGTGGATAGCTTAGCCACATGGTATAATCGGGATGATAACACAGAGATGATCAGAGATAGGAGATCATGTGAGATGGTGAACCCTAGCTGTCCGCGGTCATCAGCATTGCATTTAACGATGTATATGGGAGAGAAAGAGTTACAATAAGAGCTGAGCTGTAGTGGAACTTTCTACGGAACCTCGAATAGATGACATTAAGAAATGAAAATCATGTAGGAAGTAATGTGTGGTGAGTTGTTTAGTGCACTA
Organism: Cepaea nemoralis; assembly: GCA_014155875.1. NCBI lineage: Eukaryota > Metazoa > Mollusca > Gastropoda > Stylommatophora > Helicidae > Cepaea > Cepaea nemoralis. The sequence goes on from JACEFZ010005109.1 coordinate 180,948, forward strand.
CAGTATGCTATGAACAATATTGGGTATATCATCCCAGCCCCATTTTTTTTCATAGACCAATGGACACTCGATGGTCAGTATCACATCGGCCGCATTTATTTTCCCACAACATAACCCATTTTTAGAGTGAGTCGACATGGGAACTCAGGTGAATTCTAAATACAAGTATATGCCCATATGTGAATACGAACACATGAGAACCAGGTCGCCAGGCTATCATCCAGCCATGATGCTACCACGATTCTCTTAGTACACAGTCATCATCATCATCCTCTTCCACTTTTTCCGTCAAGCGTCTTGGGGGGGGGGGGGGTATTAACTGACTCTCCAGCGCCCAATGGGTGGCACTGGACAGTGTCATTGCGTGTGATTGTAAGATGTCTTTGATGTCGTCAATCTATTTTCTATCTAGCGTTCTCTTGATTACTGACTCCCATCTGTGATGTTAATGCCCGCACACGAGCTCTGTCAATGCCATACAGGTGCAACATTCTTAACGACAGCAGAATCGCATGAGTTCATGACAATGCCTTGCTTGCAAAAAGCAGTCAAACCACGACTTCAGATGGCTGGCTCAATTATGTTCCCTGACAAGTCTTAAATCTATTATAAAGCGCTGTAGCACTCATCTCTAGTGCATTAGGTATAAGTCCGTGGTTGCCACTCTCCGGTATTCTTGGCAGATGCCGGTATTATATATATATAGCTCTACCCATGTGGCTTATTGGTATGCACGCAGAAGACAGTGGTTAATAATACATTACCTTCATTTGTGCGTATAAAGTGGAGATAGTACAACAGTATTTACGGTGACAGCTTGCCAACCAGGGGGTCCTGGTTTAATGCCAAGTTCCGGAAGACGATGGCAGCTATACAACTGAATCGTCATCATCATCATCATCAACATCATCATCATCATCATCATCATCACGTACCAGGTGCTCACAGAGTATGGCAACCCATCAGAGCCCTCCTAAAAGTGACTCCTCCTTAGCTAGTTCCTCTGCCCCACGCAGGATACGTCGGTGGTATCTTTTATTATGGTCGACGTATCTACAGTTGCAACAGCCTCGGAAAATAACTACCGAAGACTGGCTGACTATTTCCAGTCAATGAACTTCTTTGTTGCATAATCAAGTACTGCTCTGATTCTTCGGGAGTCGCAGTGGCCCAGTGGCTATCATGCTTGTCTGCAGGCCCAGTTATCATGTGTTCGAATCCCCATCAAGACTGTGATGTTTTGTGTATGTATTGATCATGACTCCCAGGTCGATTCATAAAATGGGTACCAGGAAAAATTCTTCGAGGTAAAGGTGGCCAGTAGATACTGACCGTATCCCTCATCCAGTGCCGATTAATTAGTAATAAAGTAAAGGCGATTAATGAGTAATAAAGTAAAGGCGATTAATGAGTAATAAAGTAAAGGCGAATAATTTGTAATAAAGTAAAGGCGATTAATTAGTAATAAAGTAAAGGCGATTACTTAGTAATCAAGTAAAGGCGATTAATGAGTAATAAAGTAAAGGCGATTAATGAGTAATAAAGTAAAGGCGATTACTTAGTAATCAAGTAAAGGCGATTAATGAGTAATAAAGTAAAGGCGATTAATGAGTAATAAAGTAAAGGCGATTAATGAGTAATAAAGTAAAGGCGATTAATTAGTAATAAAGTAAAGGCGATTAATTAGTAATCAAGAAAAGGCGATTAATTAGTAATAAAGTAAAGGACGTTTTAAGGTGCGTTGAGCATATGGTGCTAGATGCAGTTTGTAAAGACCAGTCGTCACTCGGAGTGTGAACCTGTGCCGAACAGTCTATACAAAATATACAGTTAGTACCACTTACCCAGCACGCCTCAAACTGGGTAAAAACTGTCCTTTACTAATCATCCGTGTATTTCTGGCTTCGTAAGGGAAGCAAATAATAGTAACATTGTAACCTACCATGCATGTCGTTAGAGGCAATTAAGGAGGGTTGGGCCCGGGGTTGGCTTTCTCATACCGTATAAACAGCTGTAAAACCCAAACAGCCGAGAGCAAGTCTACGCCATGGCGTGAGTTAGTTGAGGGCCGCTGCTTCAAATGGCGATAACGGACAGAAGAGTGGTGTGGGATTTATACATGGTGCCTCCTCGAAAGATAGTGCCTTGATACCTAAGGTCCTTATATAGAATGGGGATTCCTCTTCCATACAATATATGCACTCCTTCTTCGCCTCCTCGCAGTCTTCCATAGGAAAAGAAAAGTCTTCAGAAAAGTAAATGCCAAGTAAAATGTTCATCTATTCTTTGCATTAGTCTTCTATATTTATTTGATAATAATTTCTGATTGTTTTAGTATTAAACCCTATATTTATTCTCAATAAAATATGTTTTTGGTATGTGTTTTGGTGTGTCTAGGACGAATTAATTGGATTTACATTGATTCATATTGAAATAATTTCGTCGCTTTCGGATTTCGCCGATTGTTTTCGGACGGATTGTCGACGAAAACCGAGGTATCATGGTATTATATCCGCAATCTTCTATTGTACGAGTAGCTTCGTCCCTGAGGACATCTGCAGCAAAGGCATCTGACACCCCGAGACGTCATTCATCTGGTGGCTTGTCCTATTGCTGAACCTTTCCTTTGTAAGTCTTGCGAACTTTCATTCTATCATAAGCGTTCATGCTGGAGCTGGTTTCAACGCTTTGTAAAGAACATAAAGCTACCTTTAGATCTCCCAGCGTCATATTTTTAGGCACGAGGACAGGGTAATACTGCCAGGACACGATAATACTGTGAGGACACGGTAAGTTTGCCAGGACATGGTAATAGTTCCAGGACATGGTGATAGTTCCAGGACATGGTAACAGTTCCAGGACATGGTAACAGTTCCAGGACATGGTGATAGTTCCAGGACATAGTGATGCTGGCAGGTCAGGACATGGTGATAGTTCCAGGACATGGTGATAGTTCCAGGACATGGTGATAGTTCCAGGACATGGTGATGCTGGCAGGACATGGTGATAGTTCCAGGACATGGTGATGCTGGCAGGTCAGGACATGGTGATACGACAGGACATGGTGATAGTTCCAGGGCATGGTAATAGTTCCAGGACATGGTGATACGACAGGACATGGTGATAGTTCCAGGGCATGGTAATAGTTCCAGGATATGGTAACAGTTCCAGGACATGGTGATAGTTCCAGGACTTGGCAATAGTTCCAGGACATGGTAATATTTCCAGGACATGGTGATACGACAGGACATGGTAAAACGACGAGACATGGTGTTACTGGCAGGACATGATATTACTACCAAGACAAGATAATACTATTCGGACATGATAATACTACTAAGACATGGTGTTACTGGCAGGACATGATATTACTGGCAGGACATGATATCACTACCAAGACAAGATAATACTATCCGAACATAAAAATACTACGAAGACATGGTGACACTAACGAACGAACGAACGAACGAACGAACGAACGAACGAACGAACAATCTTTATTTTCAAAGTGTTAAGAATTGGGCACGCAGACCTGTATGACATTCTGCCCTTCTTCTCTAATTCCTCTTATACATTATTTCATTCAACATCACTTATGAAGCTAATCTTGGACAACAAAATAAAAACAAGCATTAATACGCATGAAAAATAATCAATAATACATGACGCATGTGGCAATGTTTACCATGGGCATGATAAAATCCTAAGGAAGTTGTAACCTGTCATACATATGGGACACTGCCAGGACCAGATACATCTTGTCTCAACAACCAGTACTGTATACATATGCGTGTTTGTAGAATAGATCTGTTTGTTCCTTTTTCAGTCCGATAAATTTGTAAATACGTCCCTGTAATAATTATACTCTAAGGCACACATGTGCTTTCCAGCTGATCTGATCAATGTCCGAGTTTTACACCCGTATGTTGCCACAGAAACTACCCATGCACCCGGTACTCAAACTTTTCTTGTATCTGTTCCAACTCATATAGTTTTTAGTTGCTTTCGTTTTCACAGAGCAACCTTTATTCTTCTTTGGGGTAGCAATGTGTAATTAACAGGCTGATCTACATTGACGTCGGGCTGTTCATCATCAGACAGTTCAAACCTTCTGAATGTTTTTTTTTAAAGAAGGAATTTCATGGAGATTTAGAGGGGCTGAAGTTGTTTTTGATGGCTCATAATTTACAGAGGTAAGCATGGTTGTGCAAGTGCTTGGTAAACATGTGTCTCGTAAGCGTTGTTCTTGCAGAGACGTGTGTTTGTGTGCGTAGTAGGACAGTGGGTAGGACAGTGTGTAGGATAAATTAGATTGCCTCAAAAGACGCGCGTGTGAGTGTGTGAAAGAGAGTGCATGTAGGACAGTGGGCAGCACATTGTCTGAGATAAATGCTATTACACCATAAGACATGTGTGTTTGTGTGTACGTGTAGGACAGTGGGTAATACAATTGTGTGAGATAAATAAATGCTATAACCCTATAAGACGTGCGTGTTTGTGTGTACGTGTAGCACAGTGGGTAGTACAATTGTGTGAGATAAATAAATGATAATACCCCATCAGACGTGTGTGTGTGTACGTGTGGGACAGTGGGTAATACAACTGTGTGAGATAAATGCTATTACCCTATCAGACGTGTGTGTTTGTGTGTGCGTGTAGGACAGTGGGTAATACAATTGTGTGAGCTAAATAAATGCTATTACCCTATCAGACGTATGTGTTTGTGTGTACGCGAGAGACAGTGGGTAGTACAATTGTGTGAGACAAATGCTATTACCCCCATAAGACTTGCATACGCGTGCGGGGGTGTATCAGGCGTAGTGATTAGAACAATATATCTAATTAATAAAGCCTTTAACGGTGATGTGGCTTAGGGAATAATGAAACAGCTTTCACAAACACCCGATATACCAGCTTGAATGTTCGAAATCAGCCGCCCGCGATTTTAGAAGCAAACCGCTTTGCGGTGATTTTCATGGTATGAAGCGTCGGCCGTACAGAGGGCAATGGCAAACTACTGAGCTAAACAATTGCGTAGTAGATCAACAGCCAATAAATGATGCGGTTGATTGCAACGTTCTGTAAAGAACAGACTAACTTTTAATAATTCCGTTATCTCATATGTTATGTGTATATGTTTGTAGGGCTTAGTACAGTGCCTAAATTATACTATACCATTACCCCTATCCCGTTCAACCCGGTTCAGATTAATAATCCTACGACAAAGTCAGCCTCAACTAGGATATTAATGTGAAGGTGATATTCCAAAAAGAGCCCTGATGAATGCCCCCCCCCCCTTAAATATTGAGCGCGTATTTGTGTGTGTGTGTGTGTGTGTGTGCGTGCATGTGTGTGTGCGCGCGTGTGTGTGTGCGTGTTTGGCGCAGTACCTAGTGCACTATAATTAACCGAGTGCCAAAGATTTCTCTCAGCACGTAAATGACGATCGTCGTAACACCGGCCACATTAACACCCTCTTGTGTCGCTCTGTTGCCAACACATAATGTAATGACATATAAACGAGGCCACTTTTACTTTATATGTTTGCTGTTCCTACAAGCCAACGAAGTTATGTTAGCACAGCCATAACGTTCTCATTTGCTCCCAGCCTCATACTCCCAGGTACATCGGCGTTCAGAACTTTATTGGCGTGAACCTTGTCTGACATAAGGACTCCGGATCGTGGAGTTCGGGAAACATTCACAGACACTGCCAGAATGTGTCATCAACTCATCACCATCATGTGCAATGTCGATAAGTGTGGGCGGTCGTGTTTTGCCTTCTCACTCGATCACCAGAGTTGTGGATCAGCTCTATGTTCTTTGTGGTATAATAAAAACGTCCCTACCCTTTCCTATTTATGGACTCCCTTAAAAATAAACAAACCCTTACAATTACTGTTTAAGTAACTTACTTAATGTAGGAGAAAATAAAACAGCGATAGACTGACCGTGGCACAGCTAAATTTAGTTTGGCTTGTTTTCTCTCCCTTATCTGGCCAATCCTGGCGAGGGGGAAAACAAAGACTGAAGCGGCCATTTCTAGTCAAGAGAACTGACAAGAAAGTCGACCTTTCCCTTCGGGGAGAAGGCATGTTGCCTTTTAAAACCATGATTCTCTTCAAGCTATTGGTATGTTATCTACATGATTAAGATATATTTATGTATTACCTAGACAAGTATGTTTAATTAAGAATTAGTTACAATTCTCTTAAACCAGGCTGGATGATGTTTACTAAGGAAACACAGGTGGGCGCCACGCTGTAATTTTTCCTATGTCTTACAATTTCAAATCCATATGTTAATATCTTTTATAGGCATTATGAACTTATATCTCACTAGTAGTGCTATAATCTATGAATATTATGTGTACTGTAAAGTATCAACTCTCATGTCTGAAACACATTCTAGAGATTTCTCAATGTAGGAGCAGACCCCTGATTCATGCTTCATAGTAAAGAACTAGTGTCTGTCAATTTCATATTCCTATGTTAAAACTTCTAGGCACTGTGAACAATATCTCACTATTTATGCTTAGAAATCTGCAAATAATCTATGTACTATAGAAAGGTGTTTTATCCATGCGGGGACATACAAATGATTACGCATATTCCTGACTCGTACTTAGTCAGGGGATAAAATATTTTGCCACATTATAATCTGTAACTTGGAAATATAGTGTTAAATTTTAGTACCATTCTTTGTTAACAGATTAGTAACCACTCCATATGAGGTTGAACATATAATCATTTCATAAAATAGTGTTAGGGACAGGCCATGTTTGAATATAAATTCATGAACAATTAAACGCGTGATGTAAATGGATGTTCGGATAGGATTCACTCCGCATCGCCTCACCGTAGTAGAAACAGAAGCGAAGATTTGATGTGAATAAATTGCTTGCAATATTCAGAAGACTGGACCATGCGGCATAAGTTATTCTTATAAATACCCTCCGAATAATAGCAGTCATTGGCAAAACATATCACAGCGATTACTATCCTCATGTGCTGTACGCAGTGGGGGAAAACAATGGATGTTTTAGTTCATGAAGATAATTCAAAAACCTAGGCTCCCTGCATCATCATTATGATTATTATGTATGATTATCATGTACTTAATATCAGAGAAATGTACATGTATGTTTGTTATTTTTGGTATGAGAATTTTTTCTGTTCTGATTGTTACTTTTTACTGTGGGAATATACATTTTAATGTTGCACCTTGGGATTAGAGGATGTTGATGTAAGAATACATATGTATGTCAGTACTTAAGAAGCCAATAGTGAATAGTCTTGACCTAGTGATGATTATAGTGCCGAAATGAAGACGCGGCATTAGAAACCACATGGATTCTGTATAGGCTATTCTCTTCAAGTAATGAGAGAGACAATATCATGTTGGATGGACAGAATGACTTCACCCATCCAATAGTCCCAGTAACAACAGAACAAAATATAAGTGAGAAAATACCTTACTCACTATGAAGAGTCAGAATGGCTCTACTCAGCAATGAGGGACAGTGGAACATGGACACCCACTCCTTTCCCCTTCTCCCCTTGTTGTTTTGTATTTGTGTTTGTAATTGTGTTGTAAACCTGTTACCATAACACAGTAGGTTAATGCTAGTGTTGTATTCTTTGTCATCCCTTTTCTATAGAAGAGAAGCAGGTGGTGGTTGAATTTGGTGGGACTATATCACTAACACTGGATCCTGGGTAAACAGCCATAAAGTGAATGTCCAAACCATAGTCTGGATCTAGCCATACCTCAATGTTTACTGCGGCGCTCAATAGCTCCATAGCGAGCAACAGATAAATTAGAAGACAACTGACGGGGTGAGTGATTAAGTCCTATTTTAGTAGGAACATCCCACATGTGGACTTCAAGATCTAATAATCTACAAAGATGAAGATCAACAGAGTAACGGACAACAGTGTATCGTCTGCTTTACGTCTGAGAAGTATCACCTATAAGCCTTATCACTCAGCAAAATCAGTGAAACTATGGGACAATCCTACAAGTTACTAAAACTAGCAACAGTGAAAGCCCTTCAACTGTTGGTTGGATTACCAAGTTAATATCCACAATGGATAAGTCTTTCGAAAGAACATCTCCACAGCTGCAAAAGGCAAACATAAGGTTTCAGCCATGCAACCCCAAGTTCTAGCTATGAACACCAACTCAAAATGGGAGAAGACACTGAACCACATAAGCCAATACAACCAAGGTACAAACTGAATATCATCTGAAACATAACTACGAAACCAGATTACCTCAAGGTTCCAAACCCTGAACACCATCAGATAAAAGACCATATGAAAGCAACTAAATGTCTCTATATCTGCAACAAGAGGAATCATCCAATTGTTTGCAAACCTGTTACTGTGCTGGATTTATTCATCTGTGCATATATGTAGGTATAGATCAATTGTGGCCCTAGTCACAGATACTACCATGAGATGCCTCTCAGTCATATAAAGTTCTACACTGGACTAGATAACAACCGACTAACTCTTTGCTGGTCCAATGTCAACCTAAATGCCATGGGTTATAGACTCGCGACTTGGTGGGTGTAAAATCTTTGTTGAACTACTTGGGATTCTGATATTAAAAGCAGAGAAGCTGAATGGACGTCTACTTGGCACCATGTATGGTGAGATGGTAAAAGTACCTTCTGCAGAGCTTAAGTGGAAATTCCGGAAAGTTAGACCAACCTGAGGCCCCAAATTTCAAAAAAAAAGACACCGAGCCTATTGCAACAGAGTACTCGAATATTCTAGCCCGCAGAGGGATTTGTGATTGTGTGTAATTTCTATTATAAAGTATGATTTGCACCAGCCAATTACCAGTGACTAAATAGTAAGAACATAACTGAGTGCATTAATTCGGTACTCAGATAATGGGGAAAAGGATCTAATCGACAGCAAAGGTGGACCCATAACCGCACACCAGGAGATAGACTCGATTAATTAATTTAATTAGTACAAAATGCTGTTTATATGTTGGTTTTTTGTTTTCTGAAGGTAACAGGTCAGTAGTTTTTTTCCAATGGTATATAGATGGTATAGTATTTTGACACCAACTCATTATTTTTAACAATGAGAGAATGGTAAAAGGTGTCAGAAACATGTTATTTTTTGTTCTATTTACTATCTTTATTTGCCTTAATCATGAGGGAAAATGAAAGTAGACCCAATTTGTGGTTGTTATGTTGTTTGTAATAACCTTGTTTTTTTCTGGGGTCACTGGGTACTACGTTGTAATACTGCATATCATTCCCATGCCTGTCTGAAAATGCATAGTGTTTATTACACCTATATATATATATGTAACTACAGATCTTGAGTTAATACCTGAACTGTTTGTCCAAAAGTGTTGTGTACATCAAGTAAATGTGGTGTCCAACCAGTGGTTGTTTATATGTAGTGAGCAATTAATATCCTTCTAGCATCTATAGTTAATTTAAGGGTGATGAAGTGGGAAGGGAAACCTACACACAGATGCCATTGTTTCAAGGATGGAACTCTTTCCTCCTGGGATTTGTGGTAAATATCCCGGATCACCCTGCATTCTTACCAGTGACAGAGAATCAATAAAACCCCCTAGACATTTTAACGAACCATTCTCAGGAATTAAAATCCACATCCCACATTCTTGTCCGGAACATACCACGTGGCCAAGCCATCCAGGCATTTACTTCTATGCTTTCCTTTTGTTGTTTTCCCCTCGATATTGCCAGCTGTCACCATAACGTGTCCAACAAATTTTGATTGTCTACGTCTAATTTCTCTAAAAAGTTTACGGTTTTCATTTGTTTCTTGTAGGACTTGGGCATCGATTTTTCTGTCTGTCCATGGTATTCTTTGCATTCTCCTCAGAAACCACATTTCCACAGCCATCAGATGTTTTTCAGCTTGTCTGCTCATTGTCACCAACAATTGACATCCTAAAACTCGGGGCATGCCCATACGACACGCCAGTGTATTAGTAATTAGTGGCCTCATGCACCCAGAGACATCGTTGTTCATAACTTCATTAACGTGAACCTTTTGTTGACAAAGATGTCGGATCCTTTACTGACATAAGGGTGTCGAATTCGGGAATTATTTACAGACGTTGACAGAATATGTCATTCTATAACAGCGGTTCTCAACCTTTGTTGGCCTATGCACCCCTTCACCATATGCTAAGAATGTCACCCTTTTCGTAAATCCTCCCTATAATTCCCCCACCCTGCCCATACATAGTATACGTAAAAATGGAAGCTAACTTGAATAACACATACTAGAACAAGTCTAGACGCCTACGTAAAACTTGATTTGCGGATCTACTTACGTTATAAAACGAATTTCAGAAGGGCGAGAAGTACAGAACCTTAAAGTATTGGGGGGGGGGGGGGGGGGGGAAGGAGGACAATATCAAGTAATCGGTTCTTGTATTAACGCAATCTTGAAATAATCTTAACACCCCCCCCCCCCCCCGCCACACCTTGGAAATCCTAAAATCCCCCCCCCCCAGGGAGGAATTCCCCACCGGTTGAGAACCACTGTTCTATAAAATGAAGGTGCCGGTTACACGCCATAAGGTGCACTGGACATCGGTTGCTAGACAAGTTGGCACTTGTAGGTGATGTCCTCAACATCCAACCGCCCGCCTTTACTTCCGAAGACATTTCCTGGTACCAATTTTAGGCTGGGTCAATTCCAATCCACTTCACTGCGCATCGAATCCTTCTAGCTATTACGTTACCGTAGCATCCACGAAGGGTGTCATCTTATCATCATCATCATCATCATCATCATTCAGTATCTTGCCGACTGGGTCGGCGATCATGCTTCTCCTCTAACTGCGATCTCCAACGGCATGGATCAATTCGTGTTTTGACTCCTTTCCGTGCCATCACACAAGACTGTCAAGAATCTTCTCCTGCTGTCTTCCTCTATCTCTCTTTCAGCAAATTTTTTTCAGTTATCACGACGCGTTCCAGTTTTTGTCTTCTCACAATGTCGCAAACATCGATGACTGTCTTCTTCTGATGTTTGTGATAGGTTGTCTTTGCGACTTAACTTCCCTCAAAAAGTCCTGATTGCTCATTTTGGCTGTCAAATTAAATTTTAGCATTCTTCTATAAAACCATATCTCCAAGGCTTCCAGGGATTTGTTCGCATGCTTACTAATTGTCCAGGATTGTCAGCTGTATGTTAAAATTGGTTCTATGTAACATGCAAGAACTCTTTTTGTAACTTTCAAGGACAGTGACTTATTTCACTAAACGTTCTTCATTTGGTAGAATGCAGTTTGTGCTTGTCCTATTCTGTTCTTTATCTCAGTGATGCATCTTCCATCTGATGTTATCCATGTGCCTTGATATCAGAATTTCTGCATTTGCCCTTTAATAACATCATTTACTTTAATTGCACATTTAGGCACAATCTGATTCTTTGATAACGCAGTGACTATGTCTTTCTATTTATTAAGCTAACGACAAGTTTTTTTTTTTCAATTTCAACAATCATTGTATCTATCATTTCCTGTAGCTCTTTCTGACCTTGTTGCTATCAAGACAATATCATCAGCATAGCGTAAGTTATTTATATTATGTCCACCAACCAGGATCCCTGACATATTTTTTGTAGATCTCACTATATGTTCACTATACAATGAGAACAAATCTGGAGACATAACACAACCTTGTCTGACGCCCTTCTTTACATATCATATAGTGACGTCATAAAACTCAGGCTATGGCCATACGAAACGTCATTGCATGAATAATTACCTTGCTGCGAGCCATTAGTTGGCGCAACATTTCATACGGTACATGTTGCTACGCTATGTAGCCCACCATGATAATTAATTGCCACGCTAATCTTCGGATTATAACAGCTTCCACATGTTCATCCATTTTCTCCATTTCTCATAAGCGCGAAAGAGCATTGCTTTTACTTTTCCCCTGCCACGTTTCTTCGTCGTCTGCCGGTCTCTGCCAATTTGTTATTCCCGACATTGCACTTGTATGCCCCGCGTGTACCTAATTAACCGACCCAAAATCCAGACAAACTGAGACACGAATGTACTCGAATTAAAAATGAAGGTGTTGATTTAAGGAGAAGATGGCCTTCAGCGGGTCAGGTGGGGGGTAACTGGTGGTTTAAACGAAATGTGCATCTCAATGCAACACAAACAAAAAATAACAAAAACAACCTATAAGACACACAGCGAACGAAAGAAAAAGAAGAATAAAACACAAATAGCAACATATATGTTTATCAACGAAGAGAAGTGACTCAAAGTGAGTTCTCTGGAATAACTACATTCTCTGCTAACGGATGGTGGAAATTTAATGACAGAAAGAAAAGAACAACATTGCATTAAATAAAATGAAGTAGTTAAAATGGGACCCGACTTAACAAAAAAAAGTCAGAATTCTAAGAGCATTCATATGTCCTGTGGCAAACTATGAGTGTAACTGTCAGAGTCCAGAAAAGGTACAGTATGCAGTGACATCGTTACGCCGCCAGGCGACTTAGCTCCAGTAGGGATGCAGCAACTTCGTTACGCCGCCAGGCGAAGTAGGAGTTACCGGCCTGCAAGATTGCTGGCTGACGAGCGACCAGCAGTCAGGCCAGGACGACTGCTAGACGCACGCATGCCTCGTGAAGCCACCTGAGGTGGGGGAGCGAGTGCGAACTAGCGGCAGACAGCTCTGGGACTTCGACCGGACAGACGTGTGATGAGAGAAAGACGTTGTGTGGTTTTCTGTGCTTGAAAGTCGAGTGTCTGGACATCTGAGTGGTCAGACTTGTGAGCTGTATTGTGGATGTAAGTGTATTGATGTATCCAGTATATATTGTTGTGATCATCGTTCTGTATTAATATGTGAATAACCAGTGAACGTGTGTGCGTTGAGTCTTACGTCAAATCACGTTGTACTTGTACTGTCCCACATGTGTTAGGTTAGCGAGCCAAGTTTAAGACCCTGACAGTAACGTTGTGAAATTTTAATACATAAGCGGACAAGAACATATTCTTGATGAATATACATCGAACAGAAGGTTGTTAAACATTCACTGCACGGACACGAGAACAAACAAATCTATTTAACGAGAACACATTACTCACCTACTTTGGGTAGATTTTTTAACTCGAAATAGTATTAAATATAAATCTAATATACTCGAAATAGAAATAAACTCGAAAAGTATTTCAGGATCCTCGCCGATGCAACGGAGTTCGTGCATTGAGCTGAGTTTCTCCACACTCAGGTATGAGTTAGGAGGAAAACGGAGCACTTATGGGTTAAACCGTGTGCCGTGATGTTGATCCAACGACTAAACGACTAAACGGCATTACTCACCAAGACTGACTAAAAACCAAAAACAAAACAACAAAATGAGAAACAAGAAATAGTTTGGACATGTAACAAGGTCAGAAAACCTAGAAAATGTCATTATGACGGTGAGTGTGCTGGTAGACCAAAAAACTAAATGGATTCACAATGTGATAGATCCTATGCACATGTCAACAACAAAGACAGGATTCCTAGCTTAAGTTTAAAAAGTGTGTAGCATGTCCTCGTTTACAGGACGTCGCAGTCAGCTCATTTATGGGTTGTTTGCGAGCGATTTTTCTAGGCAATTTTACTTTTGGTAGTTTGACACAGCTTTCTGAACGACCAACGATTATACCATTGTGAAAATCAGCGCAAAGCGATCTGGCCTCTAATCGGATGTTATGTGGGATTTTTAAAGTGCGTTTACTACCCCTAAGAGAAAAACGGGTGGCAGTGGGAGATCTACTGTTTATTAAAAAAAAAAAAAAAAAAAAAAAACGCGAAGCAGCATGTTGATTATCACTAAACGTCACATGATGTGTTACATTTTCATACGTGAAAAGTATGTGTCATCAAACCTACGGACTCTAGAAGTATGCTTAGTAAGTGGAGAAAGGAATGTTTCGTGTGGAATGACTATCCTCTCTTCAGAGGTCATCGATTGTGAATTGTATCGATTTTTTGTTCTGGCCATGCGGTAATAATGAACAGGATGATAGGCTGGAAAGGAATGCACCTCTTGGTGTAGATTACTTATGGACAAGGAAGAAGTGGTCGTACACCTGTTGGACCAGGCGGGAAAAACAGATTGAGAACCCGTATGTAGTAAGAATGAGATTGCGGGGGATCGGCAGGGGTTCTGGAAGAATCACAAAACTCAGAGGGAAGACCAGGAGAAGGTTTCATCATATAGCGGTGGGAACGATAAGTAGTATGACTCTTTGCTGGATGTTTAACGAGGGAACGAACAGCGATGGGAAGTCCCAACTCAACAATGTAACAGAACCACGTGCCAAAAACGCCCGAACATATCGGAGTAGAAGGTAATGAACATACAGACAAGCTGTAAAATAATGCACCGATACACACGGAAAGAAGCATGGACAGGGCTGATATAATCAATTCTGTACAGAGTCAACTGGAGTATACTTTTACGCCGTCTTTGAGGCCAAGAGAGGAGATGACATAACAAGGTCCTTATGCGAACACAGCACACATACTTTGAATTGGCTGCTGCATCGGAGAACTGGGCACGCATGGGAATGCCCAGTGTGCAGTGACATCCTTCGACATAACATAAAAACATAACATTAACAAACATTGTATCATAAGACGCAATGTTGTGCAGAATACTAATGCTGAGTGTCAGAACGAAACCACTTAGCTGTTCTAATATGTGCGCACATTCATATGTCAAGATCCGACGAGAAAGATACACAACAAACCAGAGAAATAAACAAAAGCCATGCGTGTTTACCACATATTTTTCTTCATCTACACTTCTGAACCTAATTCAGTGGCTCTCAGCATTTGCGTTGCCTCTTGGCCAGAATAATATAATAAAATAATTTGTCCCCAAGCGGTTTTCTGTATGGGACTGTGACATGATAGCTCAATCACATTTGGTAGGCCGAGAGCAAGGAGGAATAGGTGGTCAGTCTTTATCTCATTTTGGCAGGCGACGAGCCCAAACATTAAAATGTTGAACGTGGTAACATTTATTTGTATAGGTATATTTGTTATAGATTATTATATCCACGTGAGGAAACACAGCTGCGTGAGATTTGGCAGCGGATCGCGTCGCGTTCGTTACTTACGGGGTATGTGAGCCGGTCGCTCAGAAAGTAATGGCAAACTACTGAGTGTAATCTTTCCAAGAACATCAACAACCGCTGAAAAATGCTGGTGTTGACTGCAAACGTCCTGTAAGGGATATGCATGTTTAAAAAAAAAAAAAAAAAAAACTATTTCTCGGGAGATCGGAAGCATTATGATTCCGAGCGATGGGGGTATGTGAGTGGGTGGAGGTGGGGGTATGTGGGTGGGTGTAGGTGGGGGTATGTGGGTGGGTGGAGGTGGGGGTATGTGGGTGGGTGGAGGTGTGTGTGTGTGCATGCAAACTAAAGTAATCAAAATGTTGCAGATATTATGCTGCAAGACAAGTTGATCCGTTAAAAATTAGGGGTGGGCTTCAAACGAAAACCTTAAAAGTGTGAAATAAATTACAGTAACCATGCCATGGTCGTGTAACCTGTCAATATTGTTGTTGTTAAGGATGTCAAGAGTGTTAAGACCGTGACATCACGGTGCAGATGAACACGGTGACGTCATAGGGACATTTTAAAGATGGCTGTTCTACTTTTGACATGCATCAAAAAGGAGGTGCGAAACTTATAGAAATTCATCGGCGATGAAGATCCAGTATGATTGTGCATGCCTATCAGTCCAGAAAGTGTATGAGTGGAGTGGGAAGTTTCAAAAGTGCGTGACTTCTGTGACAGACTGTTCACGACCGGGTCAGGCACACCGAGTAGTGACCGCAGAGTAGTTACACACCCGACCAAGCGAACTACAGGAATCCAAACACTCTATCGGCACTGGAGGACTTGCATTGAACGCAGTGGTGACTACACTTAAAAATGATACATTTGTTCATTACTTGTTTTTCAGAATATGTTTTTTTTTTAAAAAAAAACAACTTTTTCCCCATTTAAATCCCTCCTTGTATATTTCCTTTATTAAATGATAAGTAAAAAAAAAAGAACCTATACAGGTGCCAGACTGATATTTGTATAGACCTATCGGCGTCCGGTGGGTGATGTGGTCTCATCTACCCGTGGGTAGGTTTACTTTGCCGAAAAATTTTGCCAGAGCGGTGGTATTAGGGCCTACTATGTGCGATTTCGAAGTGCCTTGGGACTTTTAACGTGCACGGCTTGCACACGGGACCTCCCGTTTTTCGCCCTTATCCGAGAAGGCTAAATATCCGATGTCACTACTCAAGAGATCAGGGGAACGGGTGACATTAGGTACCAATAGTTCTTGGAAAGGTTCTCAGCCCTGCAAGGATCTAACCTGGTACCTTCTGGGCTCGAAGCCCGCCAGCACCCCCACCCCCACTTATGTGTAAGGAGGATCAAAGATTTAATGAGAGTCATATACATACAGAAGGTCAGATATATAATGAGGGTTATATACATTCTGAAGGTCAGATATATAACGAGGGTGAGATACATACAGAAGGTCAGATATATAATGAGGGTTATATACTTCTAAAGGTCAGATATATAACGAGGGTGAGATACATACAGAAGGTCAGATATATAATGAGGGTTATATACATCTGAAGGTCAGATATATAACGATGGTGAGATACATACAGAAGGTCTAGATATATAATGAGGGTTATATACATTCTGAAGGTCAGCTATATAACGAGGGTGAGATACATACAGAAGGTCAGAGTATAATGAGGGTTATATACATTCTGAAGGTCAGATATATAACGAGGGTTGAGATACATACAGAAGGTCAGCTATATAATGAGGTTATAACATTCTAAAGGTCAGATATATAACGAGGGTGAGATACATACAGAAGGTCAGATATATAATGAGGGTTATATACATTCTGAAGGTCAGATATATAACGAGGGTGAGATACATACAGAAGGTCAGATATATAATGAGGGTTATATACATTCTGAAGGTCAGATATATAACGAGGGTGAGATACATACAGAAGGTCAGATATATAATGAGGGTTATATCAAGCTAAAGGTCAGATATATAACGAGGGTGAGCTACATACAGAAGGTCAGATATATAAGGAGGGTTATATACATTTGAAGGTCAGATAATATAACGAGGGTGAGATACATACAGAAGGTCAGATATATAATGAGGGTTATATACATTCTGAAGGTCAGATATATAACGAGGGTGAGAGACATACAGGAGGTCAGATATATAATGAGGGTTATATATCATTCTGAAGGTCAGATATATAACGAGGGTGCAGATACATACAGAAGGTCAGATATATAATGAGGGTTATATACACTCTAAAGGTCAGAATCTATACGAGGGTGAGATACATACAGAAGGGTCAGATAGATAATGAGGTTATATACATTTGAAGGTCAATATATAACGAGGGTGAGATACATACAGAAGGTCAGATATATAATGAGGGTTATATACATTCTGAAGGTCAGATATATAACGAGGGTGAGATACATACAGAAGGTCAGATATATAATGAGGGTTATATACATTCTGAAGGTCAGATATATAACGAGGGTGAGATACATACAGAAGGTCAGATATATAATGAGGGTTATATACATTCTGAAGGTCAGATATATAACGAGGGTGAGATACATACAGAAGGTCAGATATATAATGAGGTTATATACATTCTGAAGGTCAGATATATAACGAGGGTGAGATACATACAGAAGGTCAGATATATAATGAGGGTTATATACATTCTGAAGGTCAGATATATAACGAGGGTGAGATACATACAGAAGGTCAGATATATAATGAGGGTTATATACATTCTGAAGGTCAGATATATAACGAGGGTGAGATACATACAGAAGGTCAGATATATAATGAGGGTTATATACATTCTAAAGGTCAGATATATAACGAGGGGTGAGATACATACAGAAGGTCAGATATATAATGAGGGTTATATACATTCTGAAGGTCAGATATATAACGAGGGTGAGATACATACAGAAGGTCAGATATATAATGAGGGTTATATACATTCTGAAGGTCAGATATATAACGAGGGTGAGATACATACAGAAGGTCAGACATATAATGAGGGTCAGATAGATACAGAAATTCAGATATATAATGAGGGTAAGATACATACAGAAGGTCGGATATATAATGAGGGTTATATACATTCTGAAGGTCAGATATATAACGAGGGTGAGATACATACAGAAGGTCAGATATATAATGAGGGTTATATACATTCCGAAGGTCAGATATATAACGAGGGTGAGATACATACAGAAGGTCAGATATATAATGAGGGTTATATACATTCTGAAGGTCAGATATATAACGAGGGTGAGATACATACAGAAGGTCAGATATATAACGAGAGTGAGATACATACAGAAGGTCAGACATATAACGAGGGTGAGATACATACAGAAGGTCAGACATATAATGAGGGTCAGATAGATACAGAAATTCAGATATATAATGAGGGTAAGATACATACAGAAGGTCGGATGTATAATGAGGGTGAGATACATACAGAAGGTCAGATATATAATGAGGGTCAGATAGATACAGAAATTCAGATATATAATGAGGGTTATATATATTCTGAAGGTCAGATATATAACGAGGGTGAGATACATACAGAAGGTCAGATATATAATGAGGGTCAGATAGATACAGAAATTCAGATATATAATGAGGGTAAGATATATAAAGAAGATCAGATATATAATGAGGGGCAGATGCATACAGAAAGTCAGATATAATGAGGGGCAGATACATACAGAAGGTCGGATATATAATGAAGTTCGGGAATACGATGAAGGTCAAAGACGTAATGAGAGTCAGAAGATATGACGTTGAGAAATGGAACAGGAGCCAGAAAGAAACCAAACTGAGAACCCTTGCATGACATCACCAGATCTCTAACGCGCGAGAAATTATAACTTATCATGGAGTCTACCTAACTTCCGCTGCTGGAATCAAATCTGCACACCATTCAGTTCTTGTTACCACAGGTAAGTGCCAAAGTGCAGTATGTATACATGCACATGACAATATATGACCAGACACACTGTTTTAGCACGGCATGATCATACTCGAAAGATCAGACATGTGTCTTTAAAACAAGCAGTGATTTGTTGATAAATAGAAAGCAGGTAAAGCAGGCGTCTGTGAGTCTGTGAAGTTCCCGGGTTCCAATCATCGATCAATGAGGTCGTTTATGGACTGATTTAACCACAAGGCAATGGGCAACACAGAGGATCTGTTTCTGGGGGAAAACACAATAATAGGATTACTGCACGTCTAGATACTGATTGCGAGGTGTTTGTTGATCAGGCGTGGAGGTACACTCGACCTTTCAGAGAGGCGATGATTTGCTAGATTTTTTTCTTCTGCTACTGCTTCTTCTGCTGCTGCGGCTGCTTCTGGTGCTGCTTCGTCTTCTGCTGCTGCGCCTCGTCTTCTGCTGCTGCGCTTCGTCGTCTTCTTCTTCTTCTTCTTCTTCTTCTTCTTCTTCGATGGGTCATAGAGTCAATAACTTGCACTCGATGGGTTATATCATGGATAACATGCACTCAATGGATCATGTATGCGATAACATGCACTCGATGGGTCATGCAATCGGTAAAACGCACGCGGTGGGTCATGTAGTCGGTAAAACGCACTCGATAGGTCATGTATTAAATAATAGTTACTCGATGGGTCATGCAGTGAAAAACATGCAATCGAAGGATCACGTAATCAACAACATATTGTCTATGGCTCATAGCACCGATAACAAACTCGCCGTCTTTGCTCCAAGGGAAAATTCCTGGTTTGTATTTTAGTCTGGGTTTGGGGGTCCAGAGTACTTTAAAAAAATGTTTAAATTCCCGTCTGAAAGAGGACACGAATACATGACTACCGCGTCGGCAGACAAGCCAGCTAACCACAGCCCTGTCTTGGCGCGTCATGATAATCATAAACTCGAAAGCACCTCATGCTAATCACAAACTTGAATGCACTTCAACATGCTAATCTTAAACTCCAATGGTAATGAAGTTTAAAGTTCCCAAAATAACAGACAAGATTCAAGCGAGGACATGGTAAATATGGCCGAATAGATATGAGCAATTGTTCTTAAACTTTAAACTGTGCTGATGCTGAGAAGCGGGTTCAACCCCTATATCGGTCAGCTGAACTAAATAAAAATGTTGACTTCTCTTCCTTGGGGACGTAAAATACAAGTACCCCCGAAGTCGGAGTGGATTCGCCTGGTGACGAGAGACACTGGTAACAAGGAAAGCTAATCCACACGCAAACATCCGTCCAGTGCACTCCCTGGTCTGGGCAACTACTAGTAGTAGCGTGTGTATAGACTACAGTCGAGTTCAAAGCCAACTAACGCAAAGAAAAAAAGGCAAAGTAATGGCAGGCTATGACAGCTGGGAACTGTTCTTGAAAAGACAAACACAATTGTATTTGTTGAAGACAGAAAGAAAGGTACGACAGGAACAAAACGCACCGCTGCATCCAGCAAGCCAAGTATTTTAATGAACACATGATGGCTTCTAATAAGCGTTTCGTGCCTTCTTGGACCTCGCTAACTCTGGGTACTGCGCAGGTAAGATTAACGAATGCCGGCTGCAGACATTTTTTACCTGTTATTTCTCTCGGTTTCTCTAACCCAGTTTTTCCTAACCTTCGACTCTCAATTCTATAATAGGCTACTTATAACTCTTATAAGAACAAAGCGACCTGTGACCCCATTTATAACAGCCAAGTAACCTACAACCCCATTTATAACAAACAACCCGCAACCCCATTTTTAACAGTCAAGTAACATGAAACCTGTTTATAACAAACAAGTAACCTGCAACCCTATTTACAACAGCTTCTAGCGATCCCTTTATAACAATCAAGCAAACCGTCACCTCTTGTATAACAGCCAAGTAACCTGCGATCCCATTTAAACAGCCAATTTACCCCCGGCCACATTTATAACAGCAAAGCAAACAGTCACCCCATTTATAACAGCCAACTAACCTGCGATCACATTTAAAACAGCCAAGTAACCCGTGACCCCATTTATAACAGGCAAACAAAATCGTCATCCCATTTATAACTGCCAAGTGCCAATTTATAACAATTAAGACACCTACAACTTCTTTTATAACAATCTATACCAGCAGATCTGTCCAACATATTCGACTTTAACCAACTTGATCAACTATACCAGCAGATCTGTCCAACATATTCGACTTCAACCAACCTGATCTCGTAGGGAATGTCCTGAGTGCAGTGATGTCGGTTCTTAACTCAACTCAACTCAATCCAACCTGATCAACTATACCGGCAGATCTGTCCAACATATTCGATTTCAATCAACCTGATCAACTATACCGGCAGATCTGTCCAACATATTCGACTTCAATCAACCTGATCAACTATACCGGCAGATCTGTCCAACATATTCGATTTCAATCAACCTGATCAACTATACCGGCAGATCTGTCCAACATATTCGATTTCAATCAACCTGATCAACTATACCGGCAGATCTGTCCAACATATTCGACTTCAATCAACCTGATCAACTATACCGGCAGATCTGTCCAACATATTCGACTTCAATCAACCTGATCAACTATACCGGCAGATCTGTTCAACATATTCGATTTCAATCAACCTGATCAACTATACCGGCAGATCTGTCCAACATATTCGACTTCAATCAACCTGATCAACTATACCGGCAGATCTGTCCAACATATTCGACTTCAATCAACCTGATCAACTATACCGGCAGATCTGTCCAACATATTCGACTTCAATCAACCTGATCAACTATATCGGCAGATCTGTTCAACATATTCGATTTCAATCAACCTGATCAACTATACCGGCAGATCTGTTCAACATATTCGACTTTAACCAACTTGATCAACTATACCGGCAGATCTGTCCAAAGTATTCGATATCAATCAACCTGATCAACTATACCGGCAGATCTGTCCAACATATTCGATTTCAATCAACCTGATCAACTATACCGGCAGATCTGTTCAACATATTCGATTTCAATCAACCTGATCAACTATACCGGCAGATCTGTCCAACATATTCGACTTCAATCAACCTGATGAACTATACCGGCAGATCTGTTCAACATATTCGATTTCAATCAACCTGATCAACTATACCGGCAGATCTGTTCAACATATTCGACTTTAACCAACTTGATCAACTATACCGGCAGATCTGTCCAAAGTATTCGATATCAATCAACCTGATCAACTATACCGGCAGATCTGTCCAACATATTCGACTTCAATCAACCTGATCAACTATACCGGCAGATCTGTTCAACATATTCGATTTCAATCAACCTGATCAACTATACCGGCAGATCTGTTCAACATATTCGATTTCAATCAACCTGATCAACTATACCGGCAGATCTGTTCAACATATTCGATTTCAATCAACCTGATCAACTATACCGGCAGATCTGTCCAACATATTCGATTTCAATCAACCTGATCAACTATACCGGCAGATCTGTCCAACATATTCGACTTCAATCAACCTGATCAACTATACCGGCAGATCTGTTCAACATATTCGATTTCAATCAACCTGATCAACTATACCGGCAGATCTGTTCAACATATTCGATATCAATCAACCTGATCAACTATACCGGCAGATCTGTCCAACATATTCGACTTCAATCAACCTGATCAACTATACCGGCAGATCTGTTCAACATATTCGATTTCAATCAACCTGATCAACTATACCGGCAGATCTGTCCAACATATTCGACTTCAATCAACCTGATCAACTATACCGGCAGATCTGTCCAACATATTCGACTTCAATCAACCTGATCAACTATACCGGCAGATCTGTTCAACATATTCGACTTCAATCAACCTGATCAACTATACCGGCAGATCTGTCCAACATATTCGACTTCAATCAACCTGATCAACTATACCGGCAGATCTGTTCAACATATTCGACTTCAATCAACCTGATCAACTATACCGGCAGATCTGTCCAACATATTCGACTTCAATCAACCTGATCAACTATACCGGCAGATCTGTCCAACATATTCGACTTCAATCAACCTGATCAACTATACCGGCAGATCTGTCCAACATATTCGACTTCAATCAACCTGATCAACTATACCGGCAGATCTGTTCAACATATTCGACTTCAATCAACCTGATCACCAATACTGGGAGAACACAACCTGAACCACTCGATTCTAACCACCATGATCAAGTACACCGACAGATTCCAGTGGGACACATTCCAAGCTAACCAACCTGATACTGTGTAATGCCACGTGTAAGCGATCTGGGAATCTATATCTAGAGGTCCCTGATTCAGGTTCTTTAACACAAAGAAAGCTAATCTGACCGACACGTGAGCACTGTAAGCATTACATCTGGTGCAAACTTTTAAAATGATCACACCAGAGACACTGCGATTTTATTCATGACTTTCATCTTCTTCTTCGTGCACCTTCAGACGCCAATGTGAGTAATCTGAAGAAAACAGCAGTCAACTTAAGCTTGTTATCTCAATAAAGTTTATCCTCAAATTGAACGGGTCTAGGTCAAAATAATATTCTCTGTATTGCATATGTTGGACACTCATGCAACACGTGCTTTGTTTAAACAGTAGCCACAAACAATATACTGCACGATTTATTGCCTGTCATATTTCGCTGCATCTCGTCAGGTGTATACTTCACGCACGCACGCACGCGTGCGCGCGCGCGCGCACACACACACCATATAAAGTGAATAAATGAATAATACTTAAGCTGAAACAATTAAAACTCCACAGTTACAGGTATTATTCAAAAGTGGAGCATCTGTTATCTTTACGGTAATTTCAATTTTATTACCAACGTATTATTTATTTATTTACTTTCTGCAGCGAACTATGCCAGGCAATAAATCGTGCAACATATTGTCTGTGGCTTCTGTGTTTAAATTCACTAAGGGATTATACTATTTTGAAATATTTAGTTCCACAGTTACATTCAGAAGTCGGAGTGGGTTCGCTTGATGGCAAGGGACACTTAATAGGCAAAGATAGCTAATCCACACCCAAACATCAGTCCAGTGCCCTACACAGTAGTAGCAGCAGCAGCAGCAGCAGCAGTACGTGTGTGCACTAGAGTTCAAAGCTGACGAAGGAAAGAAAAAAGTATCTCCTTTCTTTAGTATAATAAATATGACGTCAGCCTGATGTGACCTGTGCGGAGTCTGAAGATTGTTACTATTTGTTATTCGTGAAATTATAGAACATATTACAATGATGTAACTCATAGGAATCGGCCTTTAGCAGGTGTACATAGATCTCCCCACCGCCTGTTGGATCTCCGAATAGAGATATGCCAAGATTTTTAAGCTGGTGCTGCCATTAAGAAAAGCAGCAAAGATATCAAAGTGATAGTTCACGCATTCTGGAGTATCTCTACATCTGTTGAATTATGCCACGTTTCAGACACAACAAGGCAGATGGAATGGGTGTCAGACGGTTAGCCTGAATAGATCCTGACTGATGGTCATAATATTACATATGATGCTTCGATTAAATTCCTATTCTCTTTGTCATATATGTATATAAATATAAAGTGACAATTTGGTCAGAGAAACATTCCGTTCAGACGTTAAGTAATTCGTAATCTCTTATTTAAGCATGTTGTTTTGCTACAGTGTGGGACATGGAATGAGTGAGGTAGGT
This sequence comes from Cepaea nemoralis, assembly GCA_014155875.1. Lineage (NCBI taxonomy): Eukaryota > Metazoa > Mollusca > Gastropoda > Stylommatophora > Helicidae > Cepaea > Cepaea nemoralis. Next base: position 205,793 of record JACEFZ010005109.1, read on the forward strand.
AGGATTAGTGAGGTAGGGAAAGAATGAGGTACAATATAAACGATATATGAATATGTCAGGTAGGAGATAAATAAGGTACAGAATATGTGAGGCACAGTGGGTGAGAAACTGTCATAATTAATACATTTATGTAACAAGCGCAAAGGCCATAAAACAAATCGTTTAACTACGACATCCCGTAAAAGAACAATGAAGTAACATAACTAAGTCAACTACTATGTGACGGTTTCTTCTTTCTTCTTCTTCAGCGTTCCGAGCCATTGAGATTCTTTGCTGCAGATACAATCCGTCTCCATTCGTCTCTCTGGTTGACCTTCTCTTGCCAGTCGCTGATTCCAAGTGCATGTAGGTCTGTATATATATTATCTCTCCACCGTCTTCTTGGTCTACCTCGGGGTCTACGGTCATTTATTTCCTGAGTGTAAGCGAGTTTTGTTTCCCTATTATCTTCCATTCTTTCTATATGCCCCAGCCATTGTAGTCTATTAGCCTTCATGATACCAGTGATTAGCGGGGACTTAAACAGATCATAAATGTCTTTGTTACTTTTTCATTTCCACTCTCCACTTTGTGTATCCCTAATGGGTCCAAAGATGCGTCTTAAAACTTTGTTCTCAAAGGTTTGTAACAAGGCTTCGTCTCCTTTAGTTGTACTCCAGGTTTCAGAGCCATACAGCACGACTGGTCTGATCAGTGTTTTGTATATTGTGATTTTGGTGTTACGAGATAGCGCCTTTGATTTTAGTAGATGTTGTAGTGCATAGTATATCTTATTTCCAGAATTGATTCTAGTTTGTATTTCTTCCCTTATGATGTTGGAGCAGTTGAAGATTGTACCCATAGCTCTGGCGTGTGATTAGGGAAAGGGGGGGGGGGGCACAATGTTAATTTTCTAGGACACAAAGGACACGGCCATTAGAAGAGTCTAACCGCCCATGTGTTAGACATCAAATTTCCGGTCGGGGGTGCTGCGAGGCGATTTTAACTCGCTCTGTCGCAGGAATCTTATTTATTTATAAGCAGTAACAGCGCGAACCAGTGGAAGTTGTTAAACAAATAACTGCCTAGAACTAAAGAAGTTAGTGTAACCAGGAAGGCAGGAACATTTAAAATATAAGACAAGATAGAGCGGGGAAAAGCAACATCTGTTTGCACCTGAATGCGGTAACTCGTAAATGACTGGAGGTAGTGTTGGGAGATGTTTTTTTCTGGGCGCTTGTGTCCGGAAGTCAGTACTTGAGGGCCCATAGTTTATTTTTTACCGTTTGCGACGGGACCGCAGTATTTAAGGGATATATGTCTTAGCGTTCGTGACAGGAAAGTCAGTATATGAGGGATGTATTTCTTGGCGTTCGTCACGGGAAGCCAGTATTTGAGAGATGTATTTCTTGGCGCTCGTGACGGTAGGCTAGTATTTAAAGTATTATTTCTTAGCGTTCGTGGGGGGTGGGCCAGTATATGAGACGTATTTCTTGGCGCTCGTGGCGGTAAGCCAGAATTTGAGGGATTAATTTTTTTGGCTTTAGTGACGAGAAGCCAGTATTTAAGTAATGTATTTCGTGGCGTTCGTAACGGGTGGCCAGAATTTCAACAAGATGTTTGAGAAACGAGAAAAGAAATGGCCTTAACGTGTAAGAATAAATTAAAACGTACACACAAACACGCTATATAGCTCTCGGGTCTCTACAGAGTGAAGAAATCAGAACGTGTTTTGAGGACACACTTAGTAACCGACTCACGTGTAGTGATTTGATTGGAACAAAGCGAAGTAACAGTGTTGTTTGTATAAAGACAGAGCATTCCAAAATAGCTCACAGTTTATAGTTACCGCCCGGGCGCAACAATTGCCAGTCTGTTTACAATTATCGGCTGCATATTTGGAAACATAATCTCGCCCTGGCGATACCGACATGTCCCAAACAGCAGGTGTATTATATTCGCATATCTACTGCTTCTTCTACGTTTAGAATAGTGGTTCCCACAGTTGGCGGTATCGACACTCTCCTTGATGCAGTAGAATGATTCAGAAGACCAGGGCTGCAGCAACCGGGTAGGTGATTTATAACTATTTGATACTCAGCGTTTGGTTAAACAACTCAACATAAATTGAGTAGACAACTCAACAGTGTCAGCATAGAATACTCAACAGCGTTTGAATAGGTAACTCAACAACGTTTGAATAGACAACTCAACATCGTTTAGATAGAAAACTCACCAGCGTTTGAATAGACAACTCAACAGCGTTTGACTAGAGAAACAAACTGCGTTTGGGTAGACAACTCAGCATTACAGAAAAAATACAAAAGCAATACCCGGATATAATGAGGTAATTTGTCCCTCAGAAGTACAATTTTTTATTATAAATATACGATTCGTCTTCTTCATACAACTCTTAATTACACTATGAAGCATAGATCTTTTGTTTCTATCTTACATTGTATCTACACACTCCTGATTCCTTCTGATCACACGGGCTTAAGTTGTTTTAACCAGTGGAGGGCTTTGGGTTTGCGTGGTAACTATAACCCGTCTGATATGTAGCGGCGCCATCCCCAGGTTTCAACTAGTCGTAAAACTGATACCTGGTGTTACTCTGGATTTTACAAGTAAAAAAGCGATAAAGGAGACCATCACATCTAATATATAAGTCAGTAACAAACCATAAGAAAGTATGTTGGATTGTAAATCCAACGGCTCTATCAACAGATTTACAATCCAACAGACTTTCTTTGATTGATTGATTGATTGATTTCAATCAATCAATCAAAGAAAGACTGTTTTACAATCCAACAGACTTTCTTTGATTGATTGATATCAATCAATCAATCAAAGAAAGTCTGTTGGATTTTAAGTCTGTTGATAGAGCCGTTGGAGTGCAAGACTGTTGATAGAGCCGTGGGAGTGCAGATGGAGCCGTGGGACTGCACACGGAGCCGTGAAATTGCACGTCTGTAGCTAGAACTGTAGGACTGCAAGTCTGTACATAGAACGTGTGTTCGTACGGCTGGAACTAGAGCCGTGGGAATGCAGGTCTGTAGCTAGAATCGTGCAATTGCAAGTATGCAGCCTGACTTTTAACTTGTATGGGAACCTTCACCTTATTATGTCGAACCCAGCTACAACCAGATCTGCATTTCGGTTAAACAATAAACACACGCACGTCTTTGTGTGTACGCTCACCCACACACGAGCACTACTCCGCTAAACTCGTGTGTTATGAAACTGTTTTCATAAAAGTTTTTTTTAATAGAATTCTTCCCCAACATTCGTCAAGTTGGATTAGCTTCAGTCAGTTGACTCGTCTGATTTCATATAACCCTGTCTGTCATAGACAGATGTTACTTTATAATACGCAGTTAAAATAATAAATACTAGAGGGTTACAGTAATAACTGCGGATATTATGGGATAATGTAAGTAAATGTTGAAGCCGAAGGATGTAAATGTGTCTGAACTAACACTGTGGACTATGTTTATGAGAACATACATCTAACAATAAACTTATCTTTCTAAAGTTTACATGTAGACATTGGTTCCATGTAATAGGCAATAATTCATTTTCCTACCTCCAGTGACAGACATTTATGACACAGAATGCCCTAATGTTATCAAATGTAGAACATCTTATGCAATAAATGCCAGTCACTGTAGGTTATGAAATGAATTCTTACTTGTTACATTGAACCAGTTTTACCACACGGTTGTGAATCATGGACAAATAGGAAACAAGCTACAACATTCCATGACGCTTCAGAGATATGGTTTTACAGAAGATTGCTGAAAATCTATCGGACAGTCAAAATAAGCAACCTGCATGTATTGAAAGAAGTTAAGATACAAAAACAACCTATCACAAAATTAGAAAAATACAACCGTCATTTTTTTGGCCACATTATGAGAAGAGAAACATCGCAATATATTGTGACAACTGGGAAAGGTTTGTGAACAGACAGATATTCTAAGACAACGAAGGATGTTTCTTGAAAGCCTTTTGTCATAGCACGGAAAGAAGCCAGCATACAAAACGATGCATACTGCCGGAGGCCCCAGGATGTAGAATGGCGTGATCGTCCATACCAATCTGCGAAGAACTTGAATAAAGGCGAGATGATATACTTCAATGTACCGGGTTTTATCCCATATGGCTGTTATTTTCTGCAGGGCGGACTACAGAAAGCGTCGAACAAAGCGTGGACTCTGTAGCTCTAGCGACTACCACTCAGGAGACTCCGAGAAACCTGCACTCGTGATTAGAATGACGAAGACTGGATTCGAATCCACAACTTTCGGAGCGCGAGGCAGACAGCTTAACCACGTCGCTCAGGAGTCCCACTAATGATGAATAGATTGGGTTAACTCTGGTATCTGTCTTACATAATCTTGCAAGTACATGAGACTCTGGGAATACTCTTGCAAGTACATGAGACTCTGGGAATACTCTTGCAAGTACATGAGACTCTGGGAATACTCTTGCAAGTACATGAGACTATGGGAATACTCTTGCAAGTACATGAAACTCTGACAATTCTCTTTCAAGTACATGAGACTGTGACAATACTCTTGCAAAGACATGAGATTCTAACAATAATCTTGCAAGTTCATGAGATTCTGACAATAATCTTGCAAGTTCATGAGATTCTGACAATGCTCTTGTAAGTGCATGAGACTATGTCAATACTCTTGCAAGTACATGAGATTCTGACAATGCTCTTGTAAGTACATGAGACTCTGACAAGACTCTTGCAAGTAGATGAGACTCTGACAATACTCTTGCAAGTAGATGAGACTGACAAGACTCTTGCAAGTACATGAGACTGTGACAATACTCTTGTAAAGACATGAGATTCTAACAGTAATCTTGCAAGTTCATGAGATTCTGACAATGCTCTTGTAAGTACATGAGACTATGACAAGACTCTTGCAAGTAAATGAGACTCTGACAATACTCTTGCAAGTACATGAGATTCTGACAATACTCTTGCAAGTACATGAGACTCTGGCAATACTCTTGAAAGTACACGAGACTGACAATAAACAATTATTTTAAGAAACACATATCTATATGGATGCGATTTCTAAGGAATATCTAAAGAACACAATGAGTTGAGAGAAAAACAGAAGTATCTAAATAATGCAATGATCTGAAAGAAAAACAGAATTATCTAAAGAATACAATGAGCAGAAAGAAAAATAGAAGAATCTCAATAATGCAATGAGCTGAAAGAAAAACAGAAGTATATAAAGAATGCAATGAGCTGATTGACAAAATAGAAGTATATAAAGAATACAATGAGCGGAAAAAGAAAAAAAAAACAGAAGATACCTTCGAGGTTCAGATAAACATTTTAAACTAATTGTAGAATTAGATTATATGTACGTCGTGAAGATAGACAAAGTTTAGTCGCAACTAGTCGTATGCCTACGACGGTTAGTGTATCGTCAGGGTAAGGATAGAGATCAGGTTGCTGTGGAAAAACAAACAGAACATAGTGTGTTGAAGCAGGGGCGTTGGTCAACCTAACGAAGGCAGCAGTAACATGGTTCTCTTTGAATAACCATGTTTCCAAAACTCACATATCAACTGTGAATCTGTGCTCAGAGACTGGAAAGAACGCAGGCAATGAATTACCCGGGGATACGATTTGATTAAAGCACTGCTTACACTGAGCACATAGACCAGGTGATAACAAAAGCCAAGCGGGGTTTGGCGGCGATGCCGGTGATGGCGGCGGCAAGCTGTGAGCAGCGCCATCTATGTCTCCTTTACGAGGGTCTGGTCCTTTCTGTTTTTGAGTATGCGATAGCTATCCTGACTCTCAGCCATAAGCAGATGAAAAGGTTGGAAAGGATGCAGAACGAAGCTATGCATATTATTCTTGGATGTATAAGAGATACACCATGCAGGGTAATGGGCTACCTTCTTGATTTTCCAACCACGGGGGAACAAAATACAAATTTACCGAGCCCGTGCCTACCTCAGAGTCAACGCAAACACACAACATCCACTGCACAGCGAGATTAAGGAGGTAAAGGGCAGCAGGTTAAAAAGTGGAAAGTCGTGGATGGGTCAAGCCGAAGACATTCTTCAACAGGTGTGTTCACTTGAGGACTTAGAACCTGGCGAGGAGTGGGTACAAGTGCCAACAGAGTTCTGTACGACCTCTTCAGTTTGCATCCAACTAGACAGGAAATGCAGACAAGGAAATCCAGCTGCTGTGGAGGCTGAAGTACAGACAATTCTTTAGAGGGTGATGCTGTCATTTACACGGATAGGTCGGTCGTTTGACGAGTGAGATGTTCATGGGCCTTTACGGCTTAGGCCGGAGGGAGAACTGTGAAGGAAGAGCCTTGTGCTTTTGCTTTGACCACAAGAGCCTGACTATGGAAGTCATGGCAGTAAGTAAAGCAACAACATGGCTCGAGACACAGACATTCACTCAGGAATCTGTCCTTAGTGACTCAATGAGTATGCTCAGGAAGATAGAGATGGGGTGGGTCCGAAGAGAGTGGTTGTTGTCTCTGGAGCGGTCTCGGCTGGCAAAGATTAGTTTCATTTTCGTGCCAGGGCATGCGGGTGTACAAGGAAATGAGTAGGCTGACAGGCTTGCAGGTAAAGCTACTGTGGAAGGCGGACGAGCCATGGACCAAGCAGACATTCTGAATGCTCTACGAGAAGTAAGTCGTTTACGAGAACCAAGTGATGACTGTGAATCTACAACCATGGTCAGGCTGCCAGAACAGCAAGTTAAAAGAGGCGTGGCAAACAAGAACACTACGCAGGAAGCCAAAGAAGATTAATAAACCAACATAGAACTGGTGTCGTGTGCCGCTACACGCTGTGCGATTTGCTGAGGAGGGGATCCGGGCACTTGGACTGAATGGTTCGATGCTCAATGAGGATGATCTGTCGACTTACTAACTAACTAGCTAACTAACTAACTAACTACCTAACTAACTAGTCCCAACTGACAAAGTTAATGGGGAATGGGCAAATGAAAGAGGATACAATTGTGCTTACATGTTTCTAGTATACAAGACATGTTATTTTTTTTTTTTAAATGTCTACAGTACTTACATTTTTCTACATTACAGTATTTACCATTTTCTAGAATTGAGTACTTTATTTTTCCAAGTATACTTTTATAATTACATTTTTCTAGCATACAGTACTTATACGTTTCTAGTTGACAGTATTTACATTGCTCAAACTTACAAACTTACAATACTTACATTTTTATCCCCATGTCTACAATACTTACATTTCTCAAGACTACAGTAATTGCGATTCTTAAGCCTACAGTAAATACGTTTCTCAAGCTTACAGTACCTACGTTTCTCAAATCTACAGTACTTAAGTTTCTCAAGCCTACAAAGTATTTACGTTTCTCAAGCCTACAATACTTACATCTCTCAAGCCTACAGTACTTACGTTTTTCAGCACCCAGATCCCAAAGGCCATAATGCAGGCGATAAAACACAGAAAGGCTAATCCCATGAGCGCCGTTAAGGTCATGACCAACTGCATGAGTTCATCCGCCATGTTACTGCCGGCCTTAGTCACCACAGGAGACCGATCTGCAGGAGTCAGGCTCGGGCTCAGTCTGGCGTCCCAGGCGGTCAAGGCCAGAAATCCCACAAGGATCGCTGTATCAACTAGGATCATAGTAACTGTTCATATACCACCAGGTCCTCATTCCTCTGGAGATTCCAGATGTTCTGTTCACACTTCAACAGACGATCACCTAAATCCACAACGAAATCTACACACCACAAACAAGGCAGCTCCATGGACACAACCTTACGTTAATTATCCTACTAATGGAGATAGACTTTCTTCATTGCCATCTACATTCATTATAGTTTCACGCAAGGATTACAATGGTGTTTATCTACACGAAGATATCCAGCTGGGAAGTCTATTGCCAACAGAACGAGGCAACCTGCGTGCAATATGAATAGTCTAAATGTGTCTTACAAACATAAGGCTCGAAAGTGTCAGGTATTTAGCCAATTTGTTGTTGCGTAGCTAAAGGAAACAAGTAGGCTGTGTAAAAACAATCAAGCAAATGTAGCTGATAACGACTAATTTTTGTCTATTTTGTACCTGAGTTGATAACGTCTAACTCCCCCCCCCCTTTTTCTCCCCCCCCCCCCCCCCCCCCCGTGAAAGACAGTTACCATAAAGACCGGTAACAAAGAAATATAAGATAGACAGGCGAGCATGCAGACAGATAGATAATTAGGTAGGCAGGTATATAGGTTGACATACAGGTTCGGACAGTGACCGATAGACAGAGATGGGGATAGGGGGAGAGAGAGAGGGAGGGATGGATGGAGACAGACAGACAGACAGACAGACAGACAGACAGACAGACAGACAGACAGACAGACAGACAGAAGCAGACTGTATCAGCTTAAAATTTATTATTCAATATATATGGATTTATATTACGACATATTGTGGCACCTTGTCGTCTTTACAGACTAAAGTATGTGGATTTGATCTACAACTCCATCGCACAATGCCTGGACTGGATTAAGAGAACATGTGTTGCCCACGCAGCATGATCCCATTCTCGGCTTGCCTTGTTTTATCCAGAGGAAAGGATGGCCAAGCGGCTGGAACAAGGTAAGCTCAGATGCTGCCGGCTCAGCATCCCACCTCCATGCAGACCGAATAACAATTAAGATGAAAACCTTGAAGCCATTAACATAGACAACAACACTAGTAATCTCCACCGGCAAGTCATTCTACCGCAACATGTGCTGAAGCAGTTAAACTATCACTATAAAAAGATATTACTGAGCTGCTGCAAGGAAGCTGAACTGTAACTTAAAGAACGCACTGCGAATGCATTCTATGGAATTTAAATTATAACTGAAAGAACCTACACAGAATCGCACGTGAGGAAAGTAAATTTGAACGTAAGGAAAGTAAACTCAATGGGTTTATCTTCATAGTACGCTAAGCATGTTAGACTAACTGAAGGAACGGGTGCCGAAGTTACTCTAAGTGCGTCATTAGCTTGTTATAATTACTGCTTTAATCTACCACTACTGGAGTCTAAATTACTGCTATCCGCATTACTGGCATCCAAATGACTGGCATCCAAATGACTGGCATGACATTACTGGCATCAAAATTACTGTCACCCACATAAGCTTTTAGTGAGCACACGCATACAAATACACAACTATATATATATATATATATATATATATATATATATATATATATATATATATATATATATATATATATATATATATATATATATATATATATATATATGCGAAAGGTAAAAGCCTCTGTATCACCGGAGTTTTGAGTCTGTATATTCGCAATTTGAAACCCTGATACAAACAGTGGGCGAACATATTCTCAAAGCTAAGTTCAAAACTGGCTGCTGATCAAAGCACGGAAAGGACCTAAGCTATAAATGAATAATTAAACTCAAAAGGGATGCTACGCTATAAATACATTATTAAACTTAGAAAGATTCTTAAGCTATAAATTAACTTAGACCGGATCCTACGCTATAAATAATGATTAAATTTAGACAGGGTCTTAAGCTATTAGCTGATGTTCACATTCGTGAAGTATAATATAATACTAATACTAATAATACTAATACTAATAATATTAATATTAATAATATTTTAAGCTCTTAACTGAATGATCATGTTATCACGGTATTCTAAATTTCGGAATTGAAGATGATAGCATGATAGTATACTAAATTCATAACTGAAGATCATATTATTTGGAATTCCTAATTTATAACTAAAGATCATATTATATGGGATTTCTAATTTCTAACTAAAGGTCATATAATATGGGATTCCTAATTTCTAACTAAAGATCATATTATTGAAAAGCTCTAAATTTCTAACTAAAGATGATGATATGACAGTATTCTAATTCTTAACTAACGACCATACTATGGCAGATCACATTATGGCAGTAAACTAAATTGCAAAGAACGTGTTCTTTATTCATAACTGAATCAGCACATGTCAACATTGTTACAAGCTCCTAACCGCTTAACTCAACAAGTACTTTCGAAACTAAATGGGCATATTGCAAAACCGAATAAGCAAATGTTGATAGTGTCCCAAATCCATTCATAAATTCAAGCCTGCTTTAATCCATCGGCATTCATACACTATCCGCTGGTAGTGACTCCCTACATATCCGCTCCGTGTTCAGCAATGTTGGATCGGAGTAACAACAGCGATTCATTCATAACTGAATATTCTAAGTTCACAACAGAATAAGTATACCCCGAAGGCCATCGAGGTTACATCTATAGACCAGGATCTTTGTAATTAGGAAAACAAATCCTCACGCTAGAATAAACAAACCAGAAGTGAACTGCACCGAACCAATACCTTGTCACCCACGTCGAGGCTGAGCTTTAGATGCTGACAGAGCTCACCTCGAGTACGACCAGGACAGCAGTACGACCTGGCACAGAACCCTGGCCCCCCATATACACCACAGCCCCTCTAATGTAAATATCTGAACACGGATTCCCACATCTGGCGCCGATTGCCGTTTGTCAGAAGGGAGATTTCTGACGTCACGCCCAGCAATGATAAAGGTAACTGATAGAAATGAGCTGCAGATAGGAAGCGTTACATCAGGAATGACAGGGTAATTTCTGGCTATGTTGTTATGTGGCTCGCTGCTTCGTTATCGGTTCCACGGGAAAAAGAGGAGGCTGGAGAACTTTGGAGTCAATTAAACTCATAATGACGCCGATTAATTTAAACTACCGAGGCACGAAAAGTTATTTACTCAGTTGCGTTATAGTTTTGCTTCTATTGTATTTGTCTTGCTCACTGTTGTAATAATGTCTAGACAGTCAGTGCATTTGTCTGTATGCCCACTGTTGGCGCACAGTCCCCGCATTTCGGTACCAGGTTTGGTTTTCACACCAACCTCACTCTGAAAAATACAAGATCTTCTCGGGGATCAAACGACCTGATTGGGAATGCATCAGACGTAAGAGTAACGACTGGGGCCGTTTAGAGGATTCACCAACCAACCAAAGAATCAACCACCCACCAACCCAACCCAACGCACCAACCCAACCCACCAACCCAGACGGACACTAGCTAAAGTAAATAGGCTGACACTAGCAACTGCAGATTATAGCTGTATTAGAAGTATAGGGTAACTATTGTTAATAACTGTGCAGTGTTTGAAAATATTGCCGGTCCAAGTTTTGTATTTACCCTCTGTAAAGTTCATGCAACATAATAGGTACATAAAAAACTTGGACCGGCAATATTTTCAAACACTGCAAAGTCATCAAAAATACGCCATGTATTTAAGAAAGGTTGAGATTGCTGAAATGGCAACTAAAGCGGCGTTTTTTATGGCGAACTTGCTTTCCTGTGTGTAAGTAATGGATCCTTGTACACACCTTGGGCAGCTGTGGATGTACGGTGCCAGTGCCAATGTTTTATACAGCAGTCGGCACTCCATGGGTGATGTGGTCAATACGACACCATTCACCTTTTACTTCCCAGACAATTTGCAAGTACCCATTTTAGGAATGTTGCTATTACACAAGTTGGGAGTGGTGCTAGTATCCATTTTAGGATTGTTTCTAGTACCCATTTTAGGATTGTTGATTGTGCACATTTTAGGATTGTTGCTAGTACCCATTTTAGGACTGTTTACGGCACACACACACACACCCCCCACCCCACTGTCCTACACCGCAAGGTACTATAGGCTACAGATGACTGGCAGATAGCTAGAGACACCCAATTTAAGTGTATTGCTAGCACTAATACCCAGTTTGGGATTGGAAAACCTGGCGGTAAGATCAACTTACAATGACAATACGCCTCGTTGGGCATTCAAACTCTTAACCACCCTATACAGAGGCAAGTGTTGCTAGCAATTGAGCTAACGTGGCTCCCAGTTATAAGCTTTGAATAACAGGCTTCGTTCTTGGCGCCAGATGTTAGCCATCAGATGTGTACTTCAGCTATACCTGAAAACTGAGCACAGTGGACTGGCGGAGCAGTTTTAAGCCTTGGTTGAAAGAAACTTACTAGCAGAAATACCTTAAAGTGTTTGGGATGAGGAAAGATAGGGAGACTGAGATAGAATAGTACGCAGACAGACAGACTTGAGCACAAAGACGGACAGGCAAACGGTTGAACAGACAGGAACGTGAAGAAAAGAGAAATAATACAAAGGAATATAGAGAGGCGGATAGAAATATAAAAGGCAATAGTTACCTTTAACAGGTAGATAGACAGACAGACTGTAAGGCACAAAGAAGAACAGAAACGGATGAATAGACTGGAAAGAGAAGAAAAGAGAAATAGTACAAATGAATACATAGAAAGGGTTGGAAAGGATTTGGCAATCGTTACGTTAACAGAAGGACAGACATACGAATGAACAGACAGAAAGGCGGATGAACGAACAGATAGTCGGATATATGATGAGTTGGTAGACTGGTAAACGCGTAGTTAGGAAGGTATAAAAAAATGAACCCTCGGCTTAGTAAGAGAGAAAAAAAAAACACTAGCGCAATTTTTGTCGATATCACAAATACCTAATCAAAAGAAGACACAAACCTCAACCGTTGAGAAAAAGCAACTCTGCACAAAAGACTGACAGGACTAGAAGGGCCGTTGAGTTCTGCTAACAGACTGCGCTATTTTGGTTCCTGAAGTAAACATGTCAAAGAAAATTACATGTATTACAAAGGTTTTTCCCAACTATTCAAAGCGCATGGCTGTGAGATATGAAACTGGTGGGGGTCGCAGGGGTAAAGGAAATACGTAGCAGACTGCAGCTCGTGGGGGTCGCAGATGTAAAGGAAATGCATGACAGACTGCAGGTCGTGGGGGTCGCAGGGGTAAAGGAAATACATGACAGACTGCAGCTCGTGGGGGTCGCAGAGGTAAAGGAAATACATGACAGACTGCAGGTCGTGTGGGTTGCAGAGGTAAAGGAAATACATGACAGACTGCAGGTCGTGTGGGTTGCAGAGGTAAAGGAAATACATGACAGACTGCAGCTCGTGGGGGTCGCAGAGGTAAAGGAAATACATGACAGACTGCATGCAGGTCGTGTGGGGTGCAGAGGTAAAGGAAATACATGACAGACTGCAGATGGTGTGGGATGTATAAGTAAATGAAATCCCACGGCAGACTGCCTGCCCGCTTGTGTGGGCCGCAGTAGTAAAGCACATCGCACGTTAGACTGCCGTTCGTGTGGGCCGAAGTGGTAAAGCAAATCGCACGTTAGACTGCCGCTTGTGTGGGCCGAAGTAGTAAAGCAAATCGCACGTTAGACTGCCGCTTGTGTGGGCCGAAGTGGTAAAGCAAATCGCACGTTAGACTGCCGCTTGTGTGGGCCGAAGTGGTAAAGCAAATCGCACGTTAGACTGCCGCTTGTGTGGGCCGAAGTAGTAAAGCAAATCGCACGTTAGACTGCCGATTGTGTGGGCCGAAGTGGTAAAGCAAATTCGCACGTTAGACTGCCGCTTGTGTGGGCCGAAGTGGTAAAGCAAATCGCACGTTAGACTGCCGCTCGTGTGGGCCGAAGTAGTAAAGCGAATCCCAAGGAAGACTGCCGTTCGTTGGGCCGCACACGAAGTCCCATGGCAGACTAACTGGGGTGTGACCAACTGACCAATAACAAGATGTAATTTGCAACGAGAAAAAGAGTGTTGAAGTGCTACATAGAACCTGTGCTTTTGTATGGGTGTGAAGCGTGGACAATGAACAGACAAGCTGAAAAACATGTGATGGCTGTGGAAATGTGGTTTCTGAGGAAAATGCAAAGAATACCATGGACAGACATAAAAACCAATGACAAAGTCCTACAAGAAACAAATAAAACCGTAAACTGATTAGAGAAATTAGACGTAGACACTCACAAGTTTTGGTCACGTTATGAGAAGAAATAAATTAGAGAACTTGGTAACAACTGGTAAGATCGAGGGGAAGAGAACAAGGGGAGGGCAGAGAAGTAAATACAAGGATGGCTTGGCCACCTTGCATGGTCGAGACAGAAACCCAGAGCTGATCCACGACTCTGGTGATCGAGTGAGATGGCAAAACATGACCGCCCACGCTTACCGGCATGGCACATGATGATGACAGTTCTTCTTCACGACCACAATTCCAATGACTCTGAAGACAATCTATAGGCACACTTCTCCACGACCACAACCCCAATGACTATGCAGACAATCTGCAGGCAAACATCGCCAGGACTACAACCCCAATGACTATGCAGACAATCTGCAGACAAAGTTCTCCACGACCACAATCCCAATGACTACGCAGACAATCTGCAGACAAAGTTCTCCACGACCACAATCCCAATGACTACGAAGACAATCTGTAGACAAAGTTCTCCAGAACCACACCTGCAATGACCAAGAAGACCTCATATACACCGCAGCATCATAATAGACACATAACGTGCCAGCGTAGGCATAAGTCAGCTGAGAATTAAAGCAATGAGTAAGGACAGGCTGAAAGCATGCAGGTGCACGCTGCTTTGTGTCTAGATCGTCTATCCTGCACATTCAATATAAATTTCATTATGTCTCAGAGAAAACGCCCGGTGGTTTACGAATTAACTTGTCACAGTACATTTAGCCAACTTAATTTAGGATCTATTGCTCTTTTCTGTTTTGTGTTGGATTCTACTGTAGATTTTTATCGCCCGGAGAAAACGAATCTCTGCAATAATCGAATATTTCTCCGCTTTCCTTTGTTCCTCTGCTTTTCTTGTCCAGTATTTTCTCAATTTATGTCTCTCAGTCGCCTCATGCCTAGTAGTATTATTTTCATTTCTCATTGTGTCTCTGCCTTTCTTGCCTAGTATTTCTATTCAACTTCTTTTATTAATATGCCCTAATATTGTCCTTTCACTTTTCTTTGTGGCTTTGTGGGGGAGGGGGTAGAGTGATCTCGAGGTATGGTGTCCGCCTCGATTGCTGGCATTTGTTCATGTGGACTTGTAGTAGCAAAATTACCCGAAGAAGACAGCTACATTCTTAACATCTCTAACGAAAATGTAAATTAAAAGAGAACCTGCCTTTTATTGTAGAATTTATATGTGGATGATAGAACCAGCTAATGAAGACACCTTTTTTAGGGGAGTCTAGTCGGTCATGCGTTGAAGTACACTAATTCCTACAGCGAGGCGCTGTCGTCATTTGGAGGTGACAGGATCGAATCCTAGTCGGTAACGATAGCTGTCAAGTTTTTGGTTGTCTAGTGCGTTCTCTAGACTCTAATTCTTTCCCTTACTTATATGAGTGTCAATCAATACGTGTGTATTTATTTATGATCTGTCTAGGATTTATTAGACACGTCGAATATAATACTGAAATGTTATTTCATGACCAAACAAGCTGAACAGCGCATAAATGCCTTTGAATATAAATGTTATAGATGAGTACTAAGAATATCTTGGATAAAGAAAAGAACAAATGCACCCATACTTCAAGTGCTGAATATTGAAGAAAGTTGGCTATTAAAGACGATAAAGCAAGGAAAATTGAAATATTTTGGTCACTTGAAAAGTCATGAAAGTTTGGAGAGAACAATAATGGAGGGGTATATGCCTGGGAAGAGAGAGGCCAAGAGAAGATGGGTGCAGGATGTGGCCGATGATCTCCAGATGGGTGTATCGGACGCGGGACATCTTGCTTATGATCGAGAGGTTTTCCGGAAAGTTGTTATGGGAGCGAGCTTCTGCAAAGGACATGCTACTGAATGAATGAATGAATGAATGAATGAATGAATGAATGAATGAATGAATGAATGAATGAATGAAGTGGGAAGAGCAGTGATGCACGTTGGAAGAAGAGGCAGTCGTTGGCCGTCAATAAGGTGGACACATGATATTACAGACACCTTGGGCATGAGAGTGTATAAGTCCATGAGAAACAGAACCGAGAGTCTTTTAGTCATCATGAAGTCGGACTGTACGTGATAACTATTATTTAGACCGGTGCACTACTAGGTAAAACGATTTCCCTCGAAAGAGGAACGAAAAGGAAGGTGAACAAGAAGTAAACCCAAGCAGGCGATTCTGGATACACAGAAATACTATACGCTTTGTCCAAACTAAAACCGCTTTACACTTTTATAATGCACTGCAATTTAGCAATTATCAGGGGGAAATAAGTAGAGAACAATGAAATAACAGAAACTAGATAACGTGCTTAAACAAACAACCAAAAATGAATGCACCCTGGGCTAGTGTATATACGCTGCGGCGACCAAGCATGATCCCATCAACGAACGAAAACGTAAACAGTAAATCTTGTCAGTCGATCATTCACTTAATTTTGTTTTATGATCTGCCTACTTACGCTCGTTCAGTCTGCCGCTCTTCTGAGCTGGCGTGTTTCCCTCCTTGCGTGTAATACACAACACATACATAGCTTGAGGTACAACGACTGGGATAGTGAGTGATACAGACTACCGCAAATGATGGCCAAGTGGTTAGAATCATTCATTGGCACCTTTCCGTCTTGACAGACGATAGTTTGGTACATTGTGCTTTAAAAAGGCTTAATAACTACGATCCATGGCGATGGCGAGTGTGGCTGGTAAGGCCAATTCTTGCTGCAAATGTTTGCCCACAGTAGGTGCATGTGAAAACATGGTCACTTCCACCATTTTGCACCATCTTACGTCTCTCACGCTCTGTGTGTGCTTTATCTGCAATCATTTTCTCCTTTGTCTTTATTCCATTTCTGATAGTTGCCCTCCATGCAACACGTTCAGCGGCGACGTGCTCCCAATGTGCATTATCAATGCCTATAGAATTAGCCTATAGCCTATAGGTTAGAATACTGGTCAATTATCAGGGGGAACTGGGAACTGTGGGGATATATCTAACAGAGACGAAAGAATAAGCTCGATCACTGTGTTGCGATTGTTGAGCAAATGTCCTTGTTCAGCCCTTATCAGCCCTCTTGGTTACATCAGACATGATGCTAAGTGCTGTTTTTTTCGCATAACCTTTACAGGACATCGCTGTCAACATCAGCATCTTTCAACTGATTGTTGATTTCTTGGCAAGATTACGCTCAGTAGTTTGTCATTGCTTTCTGAGCACCGGCTCATATACCCCATAAGTTACCGACGCGGAGAGAACCGCTACCAATTCTCGCGCACATCACGTCACGTTACGAGAGTATACGGGATTACGGAGAAAGTCGTGTTGTAATGATAGTTTAATTCTTTTAGACAGACAGAAAGATAAATGGATACGGATATGGGCAGGCAGAGAGAGACAGACAGACACGAAATCCAGTCATCTAATAGCTGGTGTAGAGAGTACCATGTAGACGGTAATCTTGTTTATCACCGTGAAGTGCGGTAGCTGAGTCGCAGGAACATGCTCATGAGGTTTCACGAACTGCTGGATGAAGTCAAGCATATCATGGAGATTACGGGAAATCCTGTCAAAGAACTAACTCTATGATAGCGTGATCTAGCGTACACGGTGGACATTACCAAGTACTTCTCAGAGCTGAACACGTAAAGCTGCAAGGCGCCACCCTGTTTCTCAGCTCCCTGCTTTCAAACGTGGAATCATGTGAAATTAAATTAAAGTTGCGGAAAGTGCAAATCGAAAGGGATAAACTGTGCATTTCCAAACTCTGGAAGGACAAAAGCCTTCCACGACACTTGAATATACTGGTGAATGTGCGAACCTGAGGCATTTAATGAAAGATTCAAAGACGTGAAAGTAAACACATGGAATTTAATATCTTTGCTTCAACGCATAATATGTAGAAAATGTGACCTCCCATTTGGACATATCGATATATCGCCATATTAGGACCATCTTATTGCTTCGTTTCACCGTATTTTCCGCTATTTTAATCTCCAGTGGACGGAAATTGACATCATAATACGTGTCCATTTGATTGCGTATCATCAGTAAGAAACATACCAACATATTCCAGCAATCAATCCCAGCTAGCATTGTGGCTAGTGAACTCGCCTTCAGACCCGCTGGGACCTCAAATCAAGCCTAAGTCATGATGATATTTTTACATGAACATGAGCTCAGAGGTCGACCCAGCTTGACGGCTGGTTGTGAATTTCCATTCTATTTTGTAGAAAAAGCTGTTCAAGCCCCGTTCAACTGTCGATTTCTCGGTTCGTTATAATTGGGGCCCTTATTTGTCTCTTTTCTGTTCGCGAAAATAGAGCTGCGTGTTTCGCTTCCTGGTCGTATTCCCTGTAAGATTGAGTTTTTCAGACCAATGCAATGGCCCCCAAGTAAACTGAGTGATGAAAATACTTGCGTCTGTCGTAATTAGGTTGTTGTGGAGAACTTTCTGTCCATCCGGTACCTTCTCCACGAAGATCTCTGTGGCGGAGATCTCGTTTCCCTAATCAAGCTCAGAAACTATTCGGATGTGCACAAGAAGTACCGGAGCTTCACATCTGCGCAGAGACATTAGGATGTAGCCAGGTAATGCTTCAGCACAGTACCAACGGACTGCCTGGGATTAGATATATGTGGTCAGAGAGGTAGGTAAGGCGTGACCACATTTGGGGTAGCGAAGGACAGAACTGCAGCATCGTTGCTATGGAGGTGGTGCTTTGGTACCAGGTCGGGAGACATGTCTACAACAACCTCATGCCGATAGATGTAGGCTCTAGCACGGTTCTGACAACCTGAACCCAAGGCATCGGAGTTACTTTAGTCTTCCAGGAGATTGAAAACCAACTAGTCAACCAACTCGTTCCATGGGAGACAGTTATTTTGAGCCACTTTATTCCCATTAGAAAAGTAGTTATTTTAGGCAATTTATTCCCATTAGGAACAGAGTTATTGAGCCACTTTATTCCCATTAGAGAAAGTGTTATTTTGATCCATTTTATTCCCATTAGAGACATATAGAGTTATTTTGAGCCGCTGTATTCTCATTAGAGACAGAGTTATTTTGAGCTAATTTATTCCCATTAGAGACATATAGAGTTATTTTGAGCCACTTTATTCCCATTCCATCCATCCATCATGTGCCATGCCGATAAGCGTGGGTCATGTTTTGCCATCTTACTCGATCACCGGAGTCGTGGATCAGCTCTGTGTTTCTGTCTCGACCATGCCACGTGGCCAAGCCATCCAGGTATTTACTTCTTGGTCTTCCCCTTGGTTTCTTCGATCTTGCCAGTTGACACCAAGTTCTCCAATGCATTTCTTCTCATAACATGCCCACAAAATTTTGACTGTCTACGTCTAATGTCTCTAAACAGTTTACGATCTCCATTTGTTTCTTGAAGGACTAGTTCATTGGTTTTTCTGTCTGTCCATGGTATTCTTTGCATTCTCCTCAGAAACCACATTTCCACAGCCATCAGATGTATTTCAGGTTGTCTGCTCCTTGTCCAAGCTTCACATCCATATCAAAGTACAGGTTCTATGTTGCACTTCAACACTCTTTTTCTCGTTCCAATTTATATCTTTTTTATTGGTCAGTATGTTTTTTTCATCTTGCAAAACGCAACCTTCGCAATGGCAATCAAGGCATCTCCCATCAGATGTCATGACTGTTTCGAGATAGCTGTACCGATTTACTTGTTTAAGAACATGCCCATTTACTTGTATATTACACTGTGGTATTTCTTCCTTCCTAGTGACGACCATAATTTCATGTCTTCTTACAATTAAATTCTAACCCCAGTTGTTCACTGTGTGCAACAACCGCATCTACTAAATTTTGCAGGTCCTGTTCATTGTCAGCAATCAAGACTATCATCTGCATATCTAATGTTATTGATATATCGTCCCCCAATGTTGATTCCTTCCATATCTTCTATATTTCTGAAAATATTTTCACTGTACAGGGAAAAAAGATCCCATTAGAGACAGATATTTTGAGCCACTTTATTCCCATTACTATCTGCGCCCCTCACAGCCAAAACTATCGCTAAACAACAGGTGCCTGTGGCACGAGGAAGACGGACGACCTGTGGAATATTGTGAGAACCTCTGACACAGGTTGTATTCACAGGAAGCAATAGCAATTGCCTTGGTTTCATGTTGGGGCAAGAAAATGAGCGGGTCTGTCCCTAACCTTTTATACCATAGGTCACCACACCTTTCACTGCCTGCCGGACGCACCTGGTGAAAGGTTGTATACACATAGCAGTGTGTATACGACGCTTCGTACATGCGACGTCTTTAAGTTATGATTATGGGATCAAGTATTATGAAAGATATTTTTCTGGTAGGTTGGAGACATGAAACCAAAGGGTTACATTTGAACTCAGGTTAAGACATTGTTGACTGTCTAAAATTTTGTTTAATAGTCTTTAGTTCGTTCGCAAGGGTCCTGAAAATACTTTGGGTAGATTTTTAACTCGAAATTTTGCCCGGGCAGCGCCGTTAGGCTACTCTTTTTCGATTTCCAACTGCCTAGGGATTTTTTACGTGCGTAACAAATCCCCACAGATCAGGGTAAATCTTGTTACTAGAAGTCCACGTGAAAAAATCCCGGCCCTCACCGGGGCTAGAACCCGGGACCTCCAGCACTCGAGGCGGATACCATACCTCGAGACCACTCAATCCCCACAAAGGAGAGTGAAAGGACAATAATAGGGTACATTAATAAAAGAAGAATATAAATACTAGGCAAGAGAGACAGAGTCACAAGGAGAAATGAAAATAATACTAGACAAGAGGAACTGAGAGACATAAATTGAGAAAATACAGGACAAGAAAAGCAGAGGAACAACGGGAAGTGGAGAAATAGAAGGCAAGAAGGGCAGAGAGGCAGAGAAATGAGAAGATACTGGACAAGAGAGACAGGGGAACAAAGAGAAATGGGAAAATACTAGGCAAGAAGGGCTGGGAGACAAAGAGAGATGAGAAAATACTGCACAAGAGAGGTAGATAGACGCGGAGAAATTGGAAAATACTAGGAAAGAGAGGCAGAGGGACGAATATAAATTAGAATGAGACACCGAGGTGTGACGAGGGGATCTGGCCGACGATCGACGCTCAGAGGAAAGGCGAGACAGACATATAATCAGATTGCTACTGGAACTATTAGTGTTGGAACTCTTCGCTGGCTGCTGAGGATGAGGACGGGGCGCTTATGGAATGTCCCGAATGCTGTGATGTCGGTTCCTAAATCAATCAATCAATCAATCAATCAATCATATAAATTAGAAAATACTGGACAAAAGAGACGGTGGAATAAAGAACAAAACATTAGAAGTAGAAAGTTTAAACTATACGGAATAAATAATATAAACATCACCAAACTCAATAAAAATACTGACATATAATATAAACATCACCAAACTCAATAAAAATACTGACATATAATATAAACATCACCAAACTCAATAAAAATACTGACATATAATATAAACATCACCAAACTCAATAAAAATACTGACATATAATATAAACATCACCAAACTCAATAAAAATACTGACATATAATATAAACATCACCAAACTCAATAAAAATACTGACATATAATATAAACATCACCAAACTCAATAAAAATTCTGACATATAATATAAACATCACCAAACTCAATAAAAATACTGACATATAATATAAACATCACCAAACTCAATAAAAATACTGACATATAATATAAACATCACCAAACTCAATAAAAATACTGACATATAATATAAACATCACCAAACTCAATAAAATACTGACATATAATATAAACATCACCAAACTCAATAAAAATACTGACATATAATATAAACATCACCAAACTCAATAAAAAATACTGACATATAATATAAACATCACCAAACTCAATAAAAATACTGACATATAATATAAACATCACCAAACTCAATAAAAATACTGACATATAATATAAACATCACCAAACTCAATAAAAATACTGACATATAATATAAACATCACCAAACTCAATAAAAATACTGACATATAATATAAACATCACCAAACTCAATAAAAATACTGACATATAATATAAACATCACCAAACTCAATAAAAATACTGACATATAATATAAACATCACCAAACTCAATAAAAATACTGACATATAATATAAACATCACCAAACTCAATAAAAATACTGACATATAATATAAACATCACCAAACTCAATAAAAATACTGACATATAATATAAACATCACCAAACTCAATAAAAATACTGACATATAATATAAACATCACCAAACTCAATAAAAATACTGACATATAATATAAACATCACCAAACTCAATAAAAATACTGACATATAATATAAACATCACCAAACTCAATAAAAATACTGACATATAATATAAACATCACCAAACTTGTCATGAAATGCTGCATGTTAGTGAATCCCAGATCGACGACTGTATGCAGCGAATACCCAGGGAGTAGAAGGGTTAATGAAACAGAAGGATAAAACACAACGGATTGACCAGCGCATATGTATATAGGTCAAGGCGGGAGAGTCGACTACAATACAGGTGACCGGGAGAGTGGAAAAATTAGTTTGCTACAAAGACAGACAGTATCATGGATCAGTCTATTGCGTTCTGGAGGTAGGGATATACGGAAAAGCCCAGATCTGGAATTTTCCACTGACCAGGGATAATGAAGTCTGAATTTGCTTTGTCCAGCAATGTCAAGGACGATGGGACAAAGATGATCTAAAGAGAGTGGCCACGTCTTTGTGTCAGTTTAGTGTGTGTTCCCCAACTGGACGGAAAGATAGAATTATGTGTCCTGTAATGAAAAGAAATATCCTCCTTTATAATGGGATAAAGTGCTTGGCTGAGGATTAATTTCGATTCGTGGATCTACATTAATTCTATATAGGAACATCGATGTGTATAAGGTATATTAAAATATCGTTTTAGAATAGGAATATAGATGAGCGTGTATTACCTTTATCATTACATATTATTAGTGGGTGTTTTAGACTGAGGTGAATTCTTATGTCTTATGCGGATGGTGACTTCGAAAGCCTTGTCATTATGGCTGGAGAAGGACACTTGCATAAGTTAGGAGTAAGGGGCGGACGCTTACCACTCGACTTGTTATATTCATCCACAGGTTCCCAGTTTCTAGGGACATTAGAGAAGAAAGAAAAACCTACTCTACGTGAACCAATAAAGTACATACTTAGATCCAGAAAGAACCTAAATAGTTCGTTCAGATGAACAAATACTAACATCAAGAAAAATACAGAAGACTGTATGCTAACACGCATATACCACGGGGCTCCTAAACAGAAAAAGATGTTAAGGTGGGGCAAGCAGAGACTTCAACCTACATACGACGTGCATACATAGGGTAGAAGGAATAGACAAAGACAATAGTGATAATCATAATAGACAATAGGAAGAACATTGACAATGTGGTGTTTTCTGTTTTTGATGATGGATACTTAATATCATGAAACCGATTTGGGCACAGTCATAAACTTACGGGACTTTTATAGCAATACGGTGAATCAGTGATGAACAGTTTGTTTTCATTTCACTAACGGATTTACCATCAGATTCAAGCCTACGGATCATCCCGGGTGAGCTCTGTCCTGTTTGATGTGATGTCCTGTAATCGTGAAGAATGACTGGCGAGAAGATACAGCTGATAGACATTCTGAGTTCATTCTGTCCACAACCATAGAATACAATAGCAACTACACAGACAATATCCATACACACACCGGACATAGTTTTCTTTATTAATAAATCTTTTATTATATGTTGAAAGGAAATGTTGTCGGAGTATGTGTTGATAGAATAATAGAGAGAGTGACAGAAGTAGATATATGGAAGGGAAGACAGAAGGGAGGGGTGTAGACAAAAGTCAGTCAATAATCCCAACAGATAATAAGTTTGAAGATGTGCTTGTTGATTCCAACTCTCTCCCGGGAAAACAAGTGACATAAAATGGTGGGAGCAGCGGGATACGTACATACATAATACTCATATGACCTAAAAGCATAAAGAGGCATATGCATAGAGAGAGGTACTTGCATATTGGCACAGGCATAGCGGAGTACCTACATGTTGGGACATACTGATTGGAAGGAATATAAGTATATATTGATGACTTTTAATGGAAGGACGTCCATTGGATATATGGTGCCATTACATATATGGTAGAAACATTTCATTAATGCTGGTGACTTTGCAGTGAGAAAGTTCCAGACAGAGTGAATGTGGATAGGTGGTAAGACATTACATACCTAGTCACACGGTCACACGTCTACATAAGTCTTTATCCTATATCTCCTCTTGTGGATGAGAGAGTGGTTGTGATGTACTGTGTGGTGGGGTAGATTTATAATATTAGATAGACATAGATAAATGGTATAGGTTCTAGGTGGAATATAATTGTATAGTGAGTACTTCTTTTCTGCCTTGAGGGATCTTTACTCAACTTGCTGACTTATCTGCTGTAACTATGGCAACTCCTAAAGTAACTACAGCAGAACTGAGAGCCAACGGGGAGGAAATTGGGTTGGCTGGTTCAGACTTAACTGATTACATCCAAGAAAGAGAGCGAGAGATTCGTCAGGCGGAACGAGAAGATCGAAAGACTGAGTTGGAAGTGAGAAGAATAGAGGTGGAGACCAAGCGACTAGAAATGGAACAAGAGGCCAAGAAACTAGAACAGGAGACCAAGAGACTGGAAATGGAACAAGAGGCCAAGAAAATGGACCAGGAGACCAAGCGACTAGAAATGGAACAAGAGGCCAAGAAAATGGACCAGGAGACCAAGAAACTGGAAATGGAACATGAATACCGCTTGAAAGAGTTAGAACTCAAGACACAAACTAAGGGTGAAATAGATGCAGCAGAAGGAAGTTCATCTTCACCTGGAGCAACCTACATGAGTGGACAGGGTTACCAGGCCATGAAGTTTCCCTTAGCGGTCTACGATGAAAGTAAAGAAAAGATATTCCAGTTTTTGGATCGGTTCGAGGCTATGGCAATCGCTATGGGACTAGATAGAACCAGATGGGCTCTTAAAGTATCCCAGTCTTTACGTGGTTCGGGCTACGAGGTCTACACACGCCTACCACCAGGACAGGAAAATCAGTACGAGGAATTGAAAGCAGCTTTGATGAAACATTATGAAGTCACCGCACAAACATATCGGAAAAAGTTTAGATCGTCTAGACGAGAGCCGGGAGAACTATTCGCCGCCTACAGTCTGAGGCTGAAATCCTATCTACAGAAATGGATGGACTTGGCAGAATTCCAGAGGGATTATGAGAGTCTCGAAGAGATGATGGTGGTAGACCAAATGCGAAAGCAAATGTCGAAACCTCTCAGAACCTTCTTAGGAGAACAAGGGGCGGAACGGATTGATGTGGTGAATAAGCTGGCTGAACGATTCGTGGAAGTACATGGTGAAACGGAGGAACTAAGTACACAATCCAAAAGTCAGGAGAAAACAGAGAAAAAGAAACCTAAAAACTGGGAAGGAGAAAAAGGGGAACCTTATATAAAGCACACAGAGGAGAGTTCAGAGAAGGTGAAGGTAGGAAACCAGAACACCTCGAATTCTCAAGCGAAACGACAGTGGTCTGAAAGGTGGTGTTCATTTTGTAGGGCGGCCTCCCACAACACGAAGGACTGCAGATCGAAACCTAAAAGTTCTTACTTCGCAGCATGCAAAGTGATTCCTACATCGGTGATCACAGACAAGGCTGAGGTCGGCGAAGGAGAAAGGAACAAAAAGGACACACGGAAACCTAGGAAGGGAACAGAGTGCACACACTGCCAGTCGACAACACATAATATTGTGGACTGCAGATGCAAGGCCAAACACGCCAATTGCATAACCAACCTCGAGGAATCAAAAGAGGAAGGCAAGGAAACGGTCAAGGAGATGAAAGACACTCAGGACCAAGAGAGACCACCTGTGGTTGAACTTATTGAAGTCAATGGCCAGCAGGTTGCTTGTCTCTATGATACAGGTTTGGATGGGGAAGCGGTGGTGGACGCCAGCTTAGTAAGCCCAGACCAACTTACAGGGGAGACCATAGAAATACAGCCGGCAATGAGGAGTGCTGTTACCATGACGCTGCCAATCGCCAAGGTGGAGATTAAATCCAGGTACGTCACGGGCATTATTCCAGCTGCTGTATTATCTGACTCCTTATTTCCTATGATCATTGGCACGAAATATGTCTTTTTGGGGATGCCCAAACAGCAAGCCCACAAGGGAACAGTAGTCAGTGTATCTCAAGGGGAGGAAAAAGAGGCAGAGACACTATGCGACAACTCGGAGATAGGAGAATTGCATACTGCCCAGAGGAAGGATACTACGTTGCATCCTTGCTACAGGAAGCTGCAAAGAAGTGCTGAGCCACCAGAACGGGGACAGTACTTTCTGAAGAATCAACTACTCTATCGGAGAGCTGGGAGGGGAGATAACCTGCATGAGCAGTGGGTGGTTCCAGAGACCCACCGTCCTCACATTCTTCAGAGTGGACACATCATAGGCGAGAATCGACATATGGGTGTCAGAGAGACCTTGCAGCAAATATCCGGCCATTATTGCTGGCCAGGAATGACCGGAGATGTACGCCGGTGGGTGAAGTCTTGTTCGGAGTGCCAGAGAGCACCACCCAACAAGCGAATTAAGAGGAAACTAGCTCTTAAAGTGGAAGACAAAGTGGAAGTGTGGAGTCCAGCAGAGACCAATATACTCCAAGTAGGATGGAAAGGACCTTATCCTGTGGAAAAGGTGGTGTCCAAGAACATCTACAAAATACGGATCGGGGAAGAGAAGAAAAATCTCCCTAGACATCTCATTAGGAAATATGAGGAGAGATCCGGGAGCAAAGCTTCACACTTTATGGTGATGGCAGCCATTAGGACAACGGTTACCAGTCCAGACGAAGACCAGAGATCGCCAGTACAACATAGGAGGGCCTATGGGACAGTACGTGATAGGTCAGATTTACCCAACGACAGGAGGAGGGAAATCACAAGTCAGGGAAAGGACAAGAGTGAAAGTTTCACCGGTAACCAAGTTCAGAAGGGGTGGGTAACGTCGGGAAAAGCGAGAATTACCCAGGACTCCAACCAAAGATTGGCTGACCAGATACAACATCGCCCAAGATGGTCCTGGAAGCAAAAGCCCAGGAGGTTTGGGAAAGACGACTCGGTCCGACGAGGACGAGGCGGAACATCCCCAGAGGAAAAGCCGGGGGAAACCAAGAGGACATGGAAGCAGTGTTACAATCAGGATGGGACAATCCGTTTGTATTGTGAGCCGTCGCTGACGCAAGTCGAAAGTAGGTCGACTGAACGTACAGGAGCGAGGAGCCAACACTAGTTTCAGTCGTTAGTAGTATAGTAGGGTGTCAATTAGAGCGCCTACTGGATAATGAAGTGAGCATGTGAGGATCCAATCATATCATCAACACGTGATGTTAATAGCTACTTCGCAGAAGCTCAACGCACGATGGATGTGATGGACGTTGTTGCTGCAACATGGACCTTCACAGTGGAATACATCCTTGGAAAGGAGAATGTAGGAGCAGATTTCTTATCCAGACATCCAGATCCGGAGGAAGAAGACTAGGGTTGTGGATCATGGGAATCAAACCTACAGCGAGAAAGATTCGACGCGGTCTAATCTCTTAAGAGGGGGCCTATGTCATGAAATGCTGCATGTTAGTGAATCCCAGATCGACGACTGTATGCAGCGAATACCCAGGGAGTAGAAGGGTTAATGAAACAGAAGGATAAAACACAACGGATTGACCAGCGCATATGTATATAGGTCAAGGCGGGAGAGTCGACTACAATACAGGTGACCGGGAGAGTGGAAAAATTAGTTTGCTACAAAGACAGACAGTATCATGGATCAGTCTATTGCGTTCTGGAGGTAGGGATATACGGAAAAGCCCAGATCTGGAATTTTCCACTGACCAGGGATAATGAAGTCTGAATTTGCTTTGTCCAGCAATGTCAAGGACGATGGGACAAAGATGATCTAAAGAGAGTGGCCACGTCTTTGTGTCAGTTTAGTGTGTGTTCCCCAACTGGACGGAAAGATAGAATTATGTGTCCTGTAATGAAAAGAAATATCCTCCTTTATAATGGGATAAAGTGCTTGGCTGAGGATTAATTTCGATTCGTGGATCTACATTAATTCTATATAGGAACATCGATGTGTATAAGGTATATTAAAATATCGTTTTAGAATAGGAATATAGATGAGCGTGTATTACCTTTATCATTACATATTATTAGTGGGTGTTTTAGACTGAGGTGAATTCTTATGTCTTATGCGGATGGTGACTTCGAAAGCCTTGTCATTATGGCTGGAGAAGGACACTTGCATAAGTTAGGAGTAAGGGGCGGACGCTTACCACTCGACTTGTTATATTCATCCACAGGTTCCCAGTTTCTAGGGACATTAGAGAAGAAAGAAAAACCTACTCTACGTGAACCAATAAAGTACATACTTAGATCCAGAAAGAACCTAAATAGTTCGTTCAGATGAACAAATACTAACATCAAGAAAAATACAGAAGACTGTATGCTAACACGCATATACCACGGGGCTCCTAAACAGAAAAAGATGTTAAGGTGGGGGAAGCAGAGACTTCAACCTACATACGACGTGCATACATAGGGTAGAAGGAATAGACAAAGACAATAGTGATAATCATAATAGACAATAGGAAGAACATTGACAATGTGGTGTTTTCTGTTTTTGATGATGGATACTTAATATCATGAAACCGATTTGGGCACAGTCATAAACTTACGGGACTTTTATAGCAATACGGTGAATCAGTGATGAACAGTTTGTTTTCATTTCACTAACGGATTTACCATCAGATTCAAGCCTACGGATCATCCCGGGTGAGCTCTGTCCTGTTTGATGTGATGTCCTGTAATCGTGAAGAATGACTGGCGAGAAGATACAGCTGATAGACATTCTGAGTTCATTCTGTCCACAACCATAGAATACAATAGCAACTACACAGACAATATCCATACACACACCGGACATAGTTTTCTTTATTAATAAATCTTTTATTATATGTTGAAAGGAAATGTTGTCGGAGTATGTGTTGATAGAATAATAGAGAGAGTGACAGAAGTAGATATATGGAAGGGAAGACAGAAGGGAGGGGTGTAGACAAAAGTCAGTCAATAATCCCAACAGATAATAAGTTTGAAGATGTGCTTGTTGATTCCAACTCTCTCCCGGGAAAACAAGTGACAAAACTCAATAAAAATACTGACATATAATATAAACATCACCAAACTCAATAAAAATACTGACATATAATATAAACATCACCAAACTCAATAAAAATACTGACATATAATATAAACATCACCAAACTCAATAAAAATACTGACATATAATATAAACATCACCAAACTCAATAAAAATACTGACATATAATATAAACATCACCAAACTCAATAAAAATACTGACATATAATATAAACATCACCAAACTCAATAAAAATACTGACATATAATATAAACATCACCAAACTCAATAAAAATACTGACATATAATATAAACATCACCAAACTCAATAAAAATACTGACATATAATATAAACATCACCAAACTCAATAAAAATACTGACATATAATATAAACATCACCAAACTCAATAAAAATACTGACATATAATATAAACATCACCAAACTCATTAAAAATACTGACATATAATATAAACATCACCAAACTCAATAAAAATACTGACATATAATATAAACATCACCAAACTCAATAAAAATACTGACATATAATATAAACATCACCAAACTCATTAAAAATACTGACATATAATATAAACATCACCAAACTCAATAAAAATACTGACATATAATATAAACATCACCAAACTCATTAAAAATACTGACATATAATATAAACATCACCAAACTCAATAAAAATACTGACATATAATATAAACATCACCAAACTCAATAAAAATACTGACATATAATATAAACATCACCAAACTCAATAAAAATACTGACATATAATATAAACATCACCAAACTCAATAAAAATACTGACATATAATATAAACATCACCAAACTCATTAAAAATACTGACATATAATATAAACATCACCAAACTCAATAAAAATACTGACATATAATATAAACATCACCAAACTCAATAAAAATACTGACATATAATATAAACATCACCAAACTCATTAAAAATACTGACATATCTATTGTTTGCTTTCTAGTACTTTTCTCACACGATATCTTTTAATTGCCAGAAATCAATGATTTTGCCTGATCTGACTCGCCAATACGACATTTTAGCGAAATAAATACACCACAATACATGCTTTGATAGTTTTAAGAGTTGCACCCTTGAGACCGACGATTTTTTTCTATCAATTAAATATATAAGGTCAATATTATCGAACTTCTGGGATGCTGATGAATAGGTAGCGGGTTCAACCCCTAAACCGGTCAGCGGTACTGAATTGTTGACTTATCGTCTTTGACTTGGGGACGTAAAGTACAAGTACCTCAGAAGTCGGACTGGATTCGCCTGATGGCGAAGGGACACTGGTAATAGGGAAAGCTAACCCACAACCAAACATCAGTCCAGCGTGGACTAAACTCGAGTTCAAAACGAGCAAACGAAAACAAATATAAACAAATATCTAGACCAGTGGTTCTCACCCTTTTTTGGCCGATGCCCCCCCCCCCCCTTTCACCATATTTTCAGAACGTCATCCCCCCCCCCCCCTTTCATATTTCCTATCTAAAAATCCCCCACCCCTATACAGTATACGTAAAAATGTAAGGTAAATTTAATAGCACATACTAAAACAAGTCTAGACATCCACATAAAACATGATGTGTGGGTCTACTGGCTTTATAAAAATGAATTTTAGAAGGATGAGACGTACTTAACTGTAAAGTATGAAGGGAAAAACAATATCAAGTAATCGGTTCTTGTATTAACGTGATCTTGAAATGGTCTTCATTCCCCCCCCCCCCTGGAATCCCTAAAATCCCCCCCCCGGGGGGGGGGGGGGGGAATTCCCCGCCGGTTGAGAATCACTGATCTAGAACATAACATGAAACACCGGAGTATTCGTATATATATATTTCTTCTGAAGTTCTTGTGCATGCATCCAACCATTAACACACACGCGACTCAACAAAGAACAAGAAGACAAAACACCCAGGCACATTGCAGCCAATTAAGATCAAAGACAATGTCAATACCCCCTTCTCAAAAAGTCGTACATCTATGCCCCGGTGCCCAGACCAAAGACAATTCTAAGAGGTCTTACATAATCAGGAATGTTCCTTAAAGCAGCGGTTACAGCATTCCATTACTTTCACCTGTTACCGCTTCCACGACACCCGTTTATCTGATTACACAGATCGTGTTTCCCTCTCGTGAAAAACTGCTACCAAGTGCTTGTTTATACATTTGTCGAGTTTTGTGTTCATAATAACTGCGTGTATAAGCTTACCTTTGAAAGGTTATTATGTTGGAGGTGTGGAAATGAACTATTTGACATGTAGGAGACAAGATGGGGGTTGCAGAAGGCTAGCTACTGTCTGCCATATGTTCAACGCTTTGAGGACGATATTTTTGTTTCATAGGATTATTTATACCAGTCGACACAGACGAAAGGATAAGTGTTCGCTCTTAAGCTCCCGGTGCGCTAATGGCGAAGTAGGATGTTCAATCCCACACCGGCATTAAGTTGAGCTTAAACGTTGACGTCTCGTTCAGAAAACAATGGCAAACTGCAAACCGTACATTTGCCTAGAAATTCAGCCTGGGGTTAATCACAACGTCCTCCAAAGGACATACACTATTTTAAAGTACGAGGGTAAATTAATAAGTAAGTCACAAATGGTTGTAGACTAATAATTAAATATGATAACTTGAAACCAGTTTATTTGTATACATGCATTGTCTCTTTATTTCTCAATATAATTTCCACCAACATTAATGCGCTGATCCCATAGTTTTATCAGTCCTCCCAAACCGGCTGCATAGAACTGCGTGCTTTGTTTTCATTTAGCTGCCATCCCACAGAACTGTGTGAATTATTTATTGACTCGCCCTCGTAACGTTTTCTACCCAGCTATGCACCGCTTTACGGGAAATCGCTAGGGTCTAAGTCCACTGAAAACCCACCTTGGCGGGAGGCATTTCGGGAGTGACGCTGAAGTTGAATGTAAAGTGAAAACGTGGTTTAGAAAACACACTGGTTTCAAGCTGTTATCATATTTAGTTATTTTTCTACAGCCATTCGTGACTTACTTATTAATTTACCCTCGTAGTTCTGAAATAAACACACACATGTATAGTTTGGCGCTCACAGAAGTAGAAGGTCCCGGGTTCAAGCCCCGGTGAGGGCCGGGATTTTGTTCACTTTTTCATGTAGCTGTTGTTTGAGTGATTAAAGCTTTAGCCACAACCTCTATTTTGTCACGTGCGATTGTGTTCTACTACAGCTTACAGATTCCATTTCTGTTTTTGTGGATTCACTCAATGTATACTCCGAGCACATTATATCTCGACACGGATGACCGCCACAGGAAACAAGAACATAGACCACTGGAAGACTATGGCCATGGCGGTCTTTCATAACCCACGCTTGTCGGCATGACGCCAATAACGGTCAAGTGAGTTAGCATGAAATGCGGAGGTGTGGTACAGTGAGCAAGAGAGGAAGAAAGTGAGAATGAGAAATAAGATGGGAAGCAGAACATGAGAGGTCTAATGTCTGAAACAATGTGACCCCGTGGCCTTCACATCTAAGGCGTGTTTTGTGTTGGTCTATTCTGGGGTACGCCAGACATCAGCTCGACGCTTGCCAATGACGTCACATCAATGCTGCAGAATGACGTGTTTGGAGTGTTTCCGGGACGAATAGGTGAATGGGAGTTAGGGTAACAGCGGGAGGGGAAATGAGTTAGGTAGCAGGTTATAGTTGAAGTGCGGGGAAGTGGGTTAAGTAGCATCCGGCTACAGTTGAAGCGAGGGGTGGGGGTGGGTTAGGTAGCAGCAGGCTACAGTTGAAGGGAATGGGAATAAGTTAGGTAGCAGCGGGCTACAGTTGAAGGGAATGGGAATAAGTTAGGTAGCAGCGGGCTACAGTTGAAGGGAGGGGGAATAAGTTAGGTAGCAGCGGGCTACAGTTGAAGGGAGGGGGAATAAGTTAGGTAGCAGCGGGCTACAGTTGAAGGGAATGGGAATAAGTTAGGTAGCAGCGGGCTACAGTTGAAGGGAATGGGAATAAGTTAGGTAGCAGCGGGCTACAGTTGAAGGGAATGGGAATAAGTTAGGTAGCAGCGGGCTACAGTTGAAGGGAATGGGAATAAGTTAGGTAGCAGCGGGCTACAGTTGAAGGGAGGGGGAATAAGTTAGGTAGCAGCGGGCTACAGTTGAAGGGAGGAGGAATAAGTTAGGTAGCAGCGGGCTACAGTTGAAGGGAGGAGGAATAAGTTAGGTAGCAGCGGGCTACAGTTGAAGGGAGGAGGAGTAAGTTAGGTAGCAGCGGGCTACAGTTGAAGGGAGGAGGAATAAGTTAGGTAGCAGCGTGCTACAGTTGAAGGGAGGGGGAATAAGTTAGGTAGCAGCGGGCTACAGTTGAAGGGAGGGGGAATACGTTAGGTAGCAACGGGCTACAGTTGAAGGGAGGGGGAATAAGTTAGGTAGCAGCGGGCTACAGTTGAAGGGAGGGGGAATAAGTTAGGTAGCAGCGGGCTACAGTTGAAGGGAATGGGAATAAGTTAAGTAGCAGCGGGCTACAGTTGAAGGGAATGGGAATAAGTTAGGTAGCAGCGGGCTACAGTTGAAGGGAATGGGAATAAGTTAGGTAGCAGCGGGCTACAGTTGAAGGGACTGGGAATACGTTAGGTAGCAGCGGGCTACAGTTGAAGGGAATGGGAATAAGTTAGGTAGCAGCGGGCTACAGTTGAAGGGAGGGGGAATAAGTTAGGTAGCAGCGGGCTACAGTTGAAGGGAGGGGGAATAAGTTAGGTAGCAGCGTGCTACAGTTGAAGGGAGGGGGAATAAGTTAGGTAGCAGCGGGCTACAGTTGAAGGGAGGGGGAATAAGCTAGGTAGCAGCGGGCTACAGTTGAAGGGAATGGGAATAAGTTAGGTAGCAGCGGGCTACAGTTGAAGGGAGGGGGAATAAGTTAGGTAGCAGCGGGCTACAGTTGAAGGGAGGGGGAATAAGTTAGGTAGCAGCGGGCTACAGTTGAAGGGAGGGGGAATAAGTTAGGTAGCAGCGGGCTACAGTTGAAGGGAGGGGGAATAAGTTAGGTAGCAGCGTGCTACAGTTGAAGGGAGGGGGAATAAGTTAGGTAGCAGCGGGCTACAGTTGAAGGGAGGGGGAATAAGTAAGGTAGCAGCAGGCTACAGTTGAAGGGAGGGGGAATAAGTTAGGTAGCAGCAGGCTACAGTTGAAGAGAGAGAAAATGGGTTAGGTAGTAGCAGGCTATAGTTGTAGGGAGAGGCAATGGGTTAGGTAGAGGGGGATATAGTTGGAAGGAGGAGAATTGGGTTAGACAGATCGGGCTACAGTTGAAGGGAGGAGAAATGGGTTAAGTAGCAGCGTAATACAGTTGAATGGAAGAGACATTGGTTAAGCAGATCGGGCTACAGTTGAAGGAAGGAGAAATGGGTTAAGTAGCAGCGTAATACAGTTGAATGGAAGAGACATTGGTTAGGCAGCGGGCTACAGTTGAAGGAAGGAGAAACATGTTAGGCAGTTGGCTATAGTTGTAGGGAGGATAAATGGGCTAGGTAGCAGGTTATAGTTGGAGGAGAAAAGGTGTTAGGTAGCAGCGGGCTACAGTTGAAGGGAATGGGAATAAGTTAGGTAGCAGCGGGCTACAGTTGAAGGGAATGGGAATAAGTTAGGTAGCAGCGGGCTACAGTTGAAGGGAATGGGAATAAGTTAGGTAGCAGCGGGCTACAGTTGAAGGGAATGGGAATAAGTTAGGTAGCAGCGGCTACAGTTGAAGGGAGGGGGAATAAGTTAGGTAGCAGCGGGCTACAGTTGAAGGGAGGAGGAATAAGTTAGGTAGCAGCGGGCTACAGTTGAAGGGAGGAGGAATAAGTTAGGTAGCAGCGGGCTACAGTTGAAGGGAGGAGGAATAAGTTAGGTAGCAGCGGACTACAGTTGAAGGGAGGGGGAATAAGTTAGGTAGCAGCGTGCTACAGTTGAAGGGAGGGGGAATAAGTTAGGTAGCAGCGGGCTACAGTTGAAGGGAGGGGGAATAAGTTAGGTAGCAACGGGCTACAGTTGAAGGGAGGGGGAATACGTTAGGTAGCAACGGGCTACAGTTGAAGGGAGGGGGAATAAGTTAGGTAGCAGCGGGCTACAGTTGAAGGGAGGGGGAATAAGTTAGGTAGCAGCGGGCTACAGTTGAAGGGAATGGGAATAAGTTAGGTAGCAGCGGGCTACAGTTGAAGGGAATGGGAATAAGTTAGGTAGCAGCGGGCTACAGTTGAAGGGAATGGGAATAAGTTAGGTAGCAGCGGGCTACATTTGAAGGGAATGGGAATAAGTTAGGTAGCAGCTGGCTACAGTTGAAGGGAATGGGAATAAGTTAGGTAGCAGCGGGCTACAGTTGAAGGGAATGGGAATAAGTTAGGTAGCAGCGGGCTACAGTTGAAGGGAGGGGGAATAAGTTAGGTAGCAGCGGGCTACAGTTGAAGGGAGGGGGAATAAGTTAGGTAGCAGCGTGCTATAGTTGAAGGGAGGGGGAATAAGTTAGGTAGCAGCGGGCTACAGTTGAAGGGAGGGGGAATAAGTTAGGTAGCAGCGTGCTACAGTTGAAGGGAGGGGGAATAAGTTAGGTAGCAGCGGGCTACAGTTGAAGGGAGGGGGAATAAGTAAGGTAGCAGCAGGCTACAGTTGAAGGGAGGGGGAATAAGTTAGGTAGCAGCAGGCTACAGTTGAAGAGAGAGAAAATGGGTTAGGTAGCAGCAGGCTATAGTTGTAGGGAGAGGCAATGGGTTAGGTAGAGGTGGATATAGTTGGAAGGAGGAGAATTGGGTTAGACAGATCGGGCTACAGTTGAAGGGAGGAGAAATGGGTTAAGTAGCAGCGTAATACAGTTGAATGGAAGAGACATTGGTTAGGCAGATCGGGCTACAGTTGAAGGAAGGAGAAATGGGTTAAGTAGCAGCGTAATACAGTTGAATGGAAGAGACATTGGTTAGGCAGATCGGGCTACAGTTGAAGGAAGGAGAAACATGTTAGGCAGTTGGCTATAGTTGTAGGGAGGATAAATGGGCTAGGTAGCAGGTTATAGTTGGAGGAGAAAAGGTGTTAGGTAGCGGGCTATAGTTGGAGGCAGGAGAAATAGGTTGGGTACCAGCGGGCTACAGTTGGGGGGGGGGGGGAATGAAAGCTCCAACACACAACTAAATACAAGAATGGGGTATACGGAAGTGCAGTAAGTACAGGACCAATTTTACATACCCTAAGGCATGCTGGGCATACAGAGCCAACCATATATTTGAATCGACCAACTGCGGTCAGTGGGTAAAGTGGTCAGTCTCACGTTGGCCATGTTTACTACCCAAGACCTTTTAAGTACCCATTTAAGGCTGGATACACCTTAGAGCTCAGATAAATGCGAGTCCGCCCCGGTTCTAATCGACCTCTTGACCACCGGGCCATCAGACGAAGGTCTGGCCACTAAGTAGCCGTGGCTCTCAATGACACAGGAATACAAAGTCATTGAATGACTTGTCCCCCCCCCCCCCCGCGGGGGGGGGGGGGGGGCTGGCTCTGAACTCAAGTGTAGTCCATACACGTGCTACTACTTCTAGAGTAATGGACAATAACAGGAACAATTAGGAACATAATATATTTTTATGAATTAGACAAAGAACTTATAAAAGGAATTCAGAATAGATAATTGTAGGAATTGTGTAGCAACACGCAAGAACTGAAAGTGAGATATAATAACAGGGGGATTGTAACAATCGAATGTATGCAGGAATGAAACAGCAACAAGTG
This sequence comes from Cepaea nemoralis, assembly GCA_014155875.1. NCBI lineage: Eukaryota > Metazoa > Mollusca > Gastropoda > Stylommatophora > Helicidae > Cepaea > Cepaea nemoralis. Next base: position 242,818 of record JACEFZ010005109.1, read on the forward strand.
AGTAATTTAAGAAATTAGGTAGGAATTAAACATAATTAAAGGTATAGGATAAAGAAAAAAAATATACTTATCTGGGGGAATGAGCTTAGTATAATGACATTACATAAGAAAAGAGCAAGAAGTAGATGTGTGGCCTAAGGAAAAACGACAGCAGTAATCGTGTGACCAGAAACAACGAGATAGAAACAGCCCAGTAACTGGTATAATGGCACAGAAAAAGCCATGTAACTTTTGTAACGATACCAGTAACGATATAGCAACAGTCCAGTAACAGATTGGAACGAGATAACAATAGCCCAGTAACAGAGGGAACGAAAAAGAAGTTTCGTAACTGAGGAAAAGAGATAGTACAAGCAAAGTACTAATGCAACGGGGAAAAAACATACATAGTAAGGGGGGGGGGGGGGGGGGGGGGGGAGAGAGAACAATAACTGGGAAAAAACATAGTGTCTAGGGGAAAACATTAACTAAAAACAATTTAAAAAAAAAACAAAAACAGAGCAACTTAAGAAACAACAGTAACTAGAAGAAGTAGGTAAAATAAAACAGTAACTGACAGAGGATATAGCAAGAGCGAAAAGACAGATCAAAATGTGACATGTAGAGATTACAAGAAGATACGAAGAAAACAGAATTATAATTGATACCTAAAAGCAAGTGAATAAAATAACAAAAATCAAAGCACTGCAACAAATTCTGCGATGTTTAATTTCTTTGTGGAGATCACAAAGGATTGAAAATAATCGGAAAATTCAAGATCGTGAAAGACAAGAATTAAAGCAGAATTACCAACAAAGGATAACCAAGCAACTGTACTGACAGGCAAGGCTCTTCGACAACTCGACAGACAAAGTAGACATAGAGTCGTCTTTAATCTAGCACAAACAATGCCGAGACACGGGCACCCTTCAGGTCAACTGGCAATGGTGTCTGCCTTGCACGGGAGCTTCCCCGGATGTATAACCTGGCTTATAAAAGCTGAATGCAGACGAGAATTTAAGTCCAGAGGCATTATCATCATCTTGCGCGAGTTGCTGTGGATTTATAAACAACTAGAAAAGGGTAGACAGCCGCAGTGATTTTTGTAGAAATAATGTCCGCAAGGTCAATTAGCGTGCCAGCCGTATTTTTATACGAGAACCATTGAAAAAAATTAATTTCATCTTATTTTAATATGTTTCTGATAGAATAAATAATTAGTCTTTCTAGACTTATACCCTAAGATAAACAGAATAGGGAAAACTACTCTTTACCTATATGAGAGACAGACAAACAGAGAAATAGATAGTGAGAGAGAGAGAGAAAGAGAGAGAGAGAGAGGGGGAGGGAGAGAGAGAGGAGGGAGGGATGGAGTGAGGGAGACAGACAGAGAGAGAGAGACAGACAGACAGAGAGAGAGACAGACAGACACAGAGAGAGAGAAGAGAGAGCGAGCGAGAGAGAGCGAGAGAGAGAGAGAGAGAGAGAGAGAGAGAGAGAGAGAGAGAGAGAGAGAGAGAGAGAGAGAGAGAGAATGATGGTGTGGCTGAGCAGTTAGGATAGTGTCTCCACCAGGAGATCCGTGTTCTAATCCACGGTAAGACACCGGATGTGCAGTTGTCGGAAGTGAACATGAAAATCCTAACCCGGATGTTGCGTGGGAATAGCTAAGCCCGGATGTTGTCTGACGACAGATAAGCCTGGATGCTGCTTGGCCGGATTGACCTTGATGTTGCCTGACAACAGATTAACCTAGATACGGCTTGGCGGCAGTCCTCTGTTACAATGCCTTTAATCCGGGATACTTTTGGGAACAACTCCCGCAACACCAACAATTGTCCAAGTGCCGTGTCGATAATTCGCCTGTCTGTGTTTGTGTGATCATAAGCAGCATCGTCGTCAGGTTAGCGGTCCGAAGATAGGTGGTGAAGTCGTCTGATCAAATCCCTCCACTGTCTCCCGTTCTGACGGCGGCATTATGCAGTGTACCTGTGCGGGCTGTTGGATTGCCGAGACTCCCGTCAATTCCACTTTTCACATTGGACAGTGGGGAGCATTTTGTGTGATATTCGCTGGCACGGGAATGCAGCATAATGGAGACGACCCGTTGCCGTGAAGTTGGAACCTCGACTAACTAACTAACTAACTAGCTGAGCTACTCGCTTCAACGGAAGTCTGTATCCCAAAGTTGCTGCATGCTTGTGTGTCTTGTAATTATGTCTTGAACGTCCTTACTTCTCTTACTCTCCGACATTTCCTATATAATAGACTCGGTGCCTCATGGTCCACGGCAGTGTAGGCGGATAGATTCCCGCCTGTCGACCCAGTAGTAATGGGCTCGATCGGCAGAGGGAGGGGTTTGAATTTTTAAATGTATCTGTGTTCCCAGGTTAACCTAACTTAAAAATGGAACCAGAACATATCTTCGAAAGTAAATGCGGCCGTCGAGATACAGACACAATTATCCACCGAGTTCCGATTATAAGTATATAAAAATATGAGTCTAGCACCATGTATCACGTGCACCTTAAAGTTTGTAATCCCGCATACCGCGTTCGAAACAAAGCTACGGGCGATTTGGCAGTAGACCGCCTTGCGTTGGTTTTATGAAATGGCATGGGTGCCGGTCGCTCAGAAAGCAATGGCAAAGTACTGAACGTAAACTTGCCCAAGAATCACGAACAGCTCCAAAAAAAAAAATGCTGGGGTTGACTGCTGCGTCCCGTAAAGGATAAGCAACTAACTTACTTTTTAATTCATACCGTAACCAAGCCAAGTGTGCTTTGAATTTTTTTTTTTTTTAACTATGCTGTTCAAAAGGTGTCCTAAATGTATTCAAGAATGGTCTCATTTGTTCTATATTCAGTCCGACGTGTGCATATGTGAAGAGAACGCATGGATAATAATACAATTAATTAATTTAAACAGTGTATCATTACCCTGGTGGACGTTCCACAAGTGATCCTATCACACAGATGTATCGACAGGATATGCATATCATGTTATATCCAGAATAATTATTGCTATACGCACTAGACATTCAGTTCATCAACTCGATTTCTTAACTTACAACTGTTGCAGATAAGCATCTTTGAATTAGCCAGAGAAGGAAACGAAAGCTTTCGGAGACTGCAGGCGAGTATTGGGAGTCTTCCTGCCGGTTGCGCGTGTTCTTTTGTCTGTTTTTTGGTTTCAGACAATTGTTTTACCTGTACAATTTCCAAGTGAAATCATACTACCATTTCGTGGGTCATTTACAGGTTGCACGCCTGTCCGTATGTTGCAAATGTGCTGCAAACATGTCGTCTGCCGCTATAATTAACGCGGTTTAAAAAAACTGTTGCTAGTTCAAAGCTACCCACACATTCACACAAGGTTTCAGTATGGGTTTCTCTATATAGAATCGGTTTTAGCGTCTAAGCGGCATCGCTGATAATGCTACAACAGTGACAACAGTTTGTACAATATAATGCGAGTCTCTGTGGTGAAGAAGTGAAGCCATCAGCCTCGTGTAGCAAATGGTCGGGTATGTGTTGCCAAACTGTTATTTGGTTTGCGAGTGCAATTTTTTTCCCCTCAAGCCTCGTGGGTCGTCACCGGAGCTACGGAGGTCACAGTCTGCGTGAAGCTTCAGGCAGACGTTTTGCTGTTCTGGGGACTGACAACTATCTGGGATAAAACCCGGTGCAATGAAGTCGATCCTCTAGTCTTTTAACATTTGTGTATGTGTGCTAGCAGCATACATGATCTAATGTTAGCATCTATACCACATCACAGTTAACAGTTGAAGTTGTCCCAATGCTAAAACTATGTAGCATCAATGTGAAACGACGATACATCTACGGCGTCAGTGTAAACAGTCTATACAGGATAGCAGTTTACAATATAAATGCCACACACGTCAAGCTAACATCAGTGTTACCAATGTACACATCACCAATGTTTTAAATATTCATAGCATCACTTTTGAACTGTATGCATAATAAATATCATGTATTAACTGTTTATATCACGCGTACCTTACCTATTGAGAGAGGTGTGAGACAGGGATGTGTAATGTTTCCAGATCTTTTTTCCCTTTACAGTGAAAATATTTTCAGAAATGTAGAAGATATAAATGGAATCATTATCGGAGGCCGAAACATCACTTACACAATAGATTACGCAGCCACTTGTATACAAAATTCAAGATTGGTGACTCAGCCATGTGCACATGTGGTTTGGCTTCGCAGACAGCAGAGCACATACTCCAGGATTGCCCAAACTACAACATATCCAGGCGAACCTTCTGGCCTAGAGAGACAAAAGTGGAAGATAAACTCTATGGACCGTTGAATGAACTAAAAAAGACTGTTAGATGCATACAAGAGACAACATTGCAGTTATAAACATAGTTAAGGCGAACGAAAGAAGAAGAAGATCACTTACATTAGCTATGTAGATAATACAGTATTGATTGCAGACAATGGGCAGGATCTGCAACAATTTAGTAGATGTGGCTGTTGGACACAGTGAACAACTAGGGTTAGAATTGAATTGTAAGAAGACACAGATTATGGTCATAACTAGGAAGAAGGACATACCATAATGTAACATACTATACAAGTAAATGAGAATAATCTTCAACAAGTGAATCGGTACAATTGTCTCGGAACAGTAATAACCTCTGGTGGGAGATGACTTGAAGAGATTAGAACAAGAATCGCTATTGCCTTTCATCATCATCATCATCTTCCACTTCTGCCGTCAAGGGTCGTGGGGAGGAATAATTTGCGCTCCAGCGCCCGATGGGTGGCACTGGATAGTGTCATTCCGTGTGGTTGTACAATGTCTTTTATGTCATCAATCCATTTTCTTTTTGGACGTCCTCTTGGTCTCGTCGCAGATGATCTTTGATGTAAGGACAGTGATGGTAGTTCATGGTGTTGCATTCTAACAACCTGGTCAAACCACTTGATCTTCCGTCTGTCAATAAATGTGGCACAAGATGTTGATCCCGCTGTCTGTCTGATAACATCATTTCTTACTCGGTCTCGGATTTTTAAGTTGGCAGCTCTCATCAGGCATCTCATCTCGCAGGTGTTGATTTTGCGAAAGTGAGATTTGGATAAAGTCTAAGTTTGAGATTGGTAGCATAGGATTGGTTAGCAAGATGAAAAACATACTGACCAATAAAATGATGTCAACTGAAACAAGAAAAAGAGTGTTGAGATGCTACATAGAGCCTGTACTTTTGCATAGATGTGAAGCTTGGACATTGAGCAGTCGAGCTGAAAATCATCTTATAGCTGTGGAAATGTGGTTTCTGAGGAGAATGCAAAGAATACCACGGAAAGACAGAAAAACCAATGACCAAGTGCTACAAGAAACAAATGAAAATCGTAAACTGATTGGAGAAATACGACGTAGTCAAAATTTTGTGGGCATGTTATAAGAATAAATGAAATGGAGAACTTTGTGACGACCGGCAAGATCGAAGGGAAAAGACCAAGGGGAAGACCGAGAACTAAATACCTAGATGGCTTGGCCACATGGTATGGTCGAAACAGGAATACTGAGCTGATCCACGACTCTGGTGATCGAGTGAAATGGCGAGTCATGACCGTCAACGCTTTCCGGCATGGCACATAATGGATGGTTACCAGGTACCAGGGAAGCAAAGAACCGTACCACTGTAATATGCCATGCATGCCGCATAAGGCGACTAAGGAGGTTTGGCGTGAGACTGGCTTCTCATACCGAAGGAAATTTTAGCTACAAAATCCAACCACTGATGTACAAGTCCACAAAGGGACTGTCCTAAGTTTGTTTAAGCCTCTTCTCTGTTGGGAGATGAAAAGCAAAATAAGAACTGTTTACATATGTAACTGCTTGCGGTACGCCAGCGATAGATAAACCTATAAAGATAAGAAGTGTTTACACAACAAGTGTAATTTCTCCCGGTACACCAATGTAACCATATAAAGATAAGAGCTGTTTACATAATATATGTAACTGTGTGCGGAACACAAGTAATATCCTATACAAATAAGAGCTGTTTACATAACGTGTGTAACAGTTTGCGGTACACAAGTGATAAACCTATCTATAACGATTAGAAGTGCTTATATAACATATCTAACTGTTTGCGGTGCACTATGTGAAACCTATAACGATAAGAACTATTTACATAATAAATTTAACTGTTTCCGGTACACAAGTGATAAACCTATACAGAATAGATAAGCATTCATGTGTGTTTATGTGTGTTACATGAATGTGACATGCGAGTTTTGTGTTATATGAGTGTTATATGTATTACATGTGTGTTATATGCTTGTTATATGGGTGTTATATGCGTGTTATGTTGTATTATATGTGCGTTGAGTGTTACATGTGTTTTATGAGTTTTATATGTGGGTTATATATGTGTTATTTGAGTGTTACATGCGTTATCAGTTATCAGTTATCAGTTGGGGTATCTTCGTTGCACTCCGGACATGTCGATAGGTGCTCAGATCTCCACCCCCCCCCCCCCCAGCATATTTATCAGCGTCCGGTGGCTAATAGTGCCAGTTCTGTGTTGGTTGACGAGGCGCTTTGTTTTCCCGATGTACCTCTCGCGTCTAGCAGTGCCGATTCTTACTCCCAGGTCTTTCATCCTGGACAGCGATGTGGAATCACTGACGTCAAAGTCCTCTGTTCTCGCCATATCTTTAAGGACGTTAATAACATCGGCACGATCCATGGGCTGGCCATCTACAGGGGGTGAAGAGCCAGCCAGTTTGTCAGCTCGTTCATTTCCCTCGACTCCCGCATGTCCCGGGACGAAGATGAAGGTGACTTTACGGACAACAGACTTCGCAGCGATTCAGTCCACTGTCTACGTACAGATCCAGCTTCGACCTTCTGAATCATGCTCATTGAATCACTTAGTACACACACGTTGGCATAATGCTGTGATTCCAGCCATATGAAAGCCTGTGTAACTGCCATCACCTCCATCGTCATGCTGCTCGTGGTCATAGAGTGGGCACCACTGGATTCTTGAACGGTTCGGCCCGCCGAACGGGCTGTAAATGCCCACGCACTTCTCTGCTGTTTTACAACAGATCCATCTGCATAGATGAGCACTTCGGGGCTATCTGAGTGTTCATAGATGAGCGCGTTAACCTCTGCATTGACAGCGGCAGGGTTCTGCTCTCTGCACCGTCTGTCGAGTGTGATAATGCAGGAGAAAGTGCACTTAAAAGCTGGAGGCACCGGCACCCATTCCTTGCCGGGGTTGATACTGGTAAGACTGCAGACATGTCTGACGACATCTTCCGCCCGACCCATCCATGATTTGCCCCTCTTTAGCCTGTCACCCTTTTCTCTGAATATAGCGTCATGCAGAGGGTGCTGCTCATCTGCACTTATTTTTAAGTATGCACGAGCTCTCCAGATCTTGATCCTGTGTTCCATTGTCGGGAAGTCAAGGAGGTATCTCATTGCTACACAGCTGGTGTCTCTCGTGCAGCCCAAAATGATGCGCATGGCTTCGTTTTGTACCTTTTCAAGTCTTCCAATCTGTGTAGGGCTGACAGTGAGGATGGCCAGGACATACTCGATGCGTGAAAGCACCAGTCCTTGGAACAGAAGTAATAGCAGTCTTTGCTCGATATTGGCAGGAGTGTTATATGTGTATTATATGGGCGTTATATGTATGTTATTTGAGTGTTACATGCAAGTTGTGAGTTTTATTTGTGTTATAAATGTGGTATATAAGTGTTATCTGTGTGCTATCGGTTTGTTGTTGATGTCCCGTTGATAAAGACTTGGGTGGAAGCGTTCGCCTGTGCATGTGTGCGTTTATCCGTTCGTCGAGCTTATTAGAACTGATTGTAAACAAGACTTCTAAACAGTATACCACCACATGACCAGCTAACTGTAAATTCCACCTCTTGAAACCCCGTATCCTAGAAAGAAGCCACGATCTGGCATCGAAACAGCCAAAGAAGATACGAATAACAACTCCTCTGCATCTCTCTTCAGTCGTTACAATAGCTGCAGATGAACCTCGACAAGAAAACACGCACATCAAACAAAAGAACGGCATTAATATTATACTAAATATACAACATAAGCTGACGATATCTAAAAAAAAAAAAAAACCCACATAAGCGCTGCAAACTACAGATCACCACAGTATCATAGTTAAGAGATAGCTGAATTACATAAAAAGAGTAAACAACCGGCGGAGACACATACAATTTCAATCCCAGTATCCCTAGCGAACACAACGTCTAAGTTATGCACCGGAATGCTAACAAGTACCATCTGACAAGACAATTGAGTTCAACAATAAATGCGCTTTGAATCCCCCACTTACAGGTTGTTTAAACTCTCCTCGGATACCTCAAGCCAAGCAAGAACGGCTGGCTCACTTTTCCTCTATTGACATCACTTCTATTATTGTTGCTGAAAATAATTTCCCCCAAGGCGCGCCGATAGGCACTGCTAGTAAAAGCAGACTGACAGTTGGATGCGTTTTTCAAGAAGGAGAAGGGGGAAGAAAAAGCCAACAAAACCCAGAGAGTGATATGCAGTCAGTCAGACAGCAGTGCAGGAACATAATGAAATCCACTGAGACTGTTTACATAAGATGTTCCTTGTAATGGGTTCATCTGCGAACTTAAGTGCCGGCAGCCGTATATCTCATAGTGAATGTCAACAAGGTGCTTTCACGGGGTTAATACATTTACATGTTTTAATTGACTGAATGCAAAGGCCACCTACATCGCACCTGAAACCACGCATTAGTGGTTCGAACTCCTCCCCTTTAGATAACACTTTGAGGTATCAGTTCGGTGCACGAAATCCATAATGCCGGCGAGGCTCCAAATATGTGTGTACTAGAACCACGCCTGCTGTAAATATGTTGCTGGGGACTGCCTAATGTTTAAATTGTTGCCATGGCAGCGACTGTTTACGGCCTTTTCTTTAGGTATACGTCTCGCGACGGATTTCTCATACACGTGAGACCACCTATTATCTCACCCTTATCTAACAACATTGCGGTAATTGATCCACTACCTCCCCGGGAAGGTTAACCCGGTCAACAAATGTCCGCAGAAGTCGGATGTGTCGGCCTAACGGCGTAAGAACGCAGCTCTGCTGTAAACAGGCACAACACAATCACGTCCAAAAAAAAACTCCTTATGAACGCAGAAGAAGAAGAAGATCCACTACCTAAATATTAGGTGTATCCTGAAGTTTCATTTTATCCCGAGATTTCATTTTATTTTAATTTTTATCACATCTTTATTTTATTTTCAATACATCCCAAGATTTTATTTTACTTTTTATTACATCTTTATTACATTTTCATTACGTCCAGACGTTTAATTTTATTTTAATTTGTATTTTCTTTTTTAATGTTGCATATCCCTTACAGGACGTTGCAGTCAACATCAGCATTTTTCAGCTGCTGTTGATGTACTAGGCAAGATTACGCTCAGTATTTTGCCATTGCTTTCTGAGAGACCGGTTCGGGTGCAGCTACCTTACTCATGAGAATATAAGGGATTACACCTTCACCAGGGAGACCGGCTAATTTGCATTACATCTTTATTTTATTTTCATTACCTCCAGACGTTTCATTTTATTGTAATGGTCACCGGATTTGAATACTACCCACTCGAAGTTAGTACAAATCCTACACCGCACATATATGGGCGTTCACAGAATACAACATGCAACAAATCCACATCAGGGAGAGACACTAACCAACATAAATACCGAGAGCGGGGTAGTTAGCACGTTTGCCTGTCGGCCCGATGATCACGTGTTCAGATCCACATTGAGGCTGCGGGTTAATTGGCCTGGGTTCCCTAAAAATAGTACCAGCAAATGGTCGATGAAGTGAAGGCAGTCAGCGTGATACTGCCCACTTCACTAATCGAGTGCCGATTGGTCCATACAAATATGGGGTTAGCACCATATACCCAAATACGCCTATAGGCAGGAACAGTGTCCTTGACTTTCTTTAAAAAATTAAAAACTGTACAGGTTTCCCTCCTGCTGATGCCATCGCCGTCACTGCTAAAAGAACAAATGTAACTCAAGGCACGGCCAACAAGCCTGTTTACAATGTTAGATATTACAAACTAGAGACCCGTGTCACACCGCTTCTTTTACTGTCTTTCAACTGGTTTCATAAGGACGGGTTTAGACAATGGTGACAAGGGGAGTCCAAGGCTTCACAATGGCGAAAGCAAAGTATTAAAAGTTTTGACATCATAGTGAGCAGACGTTTTACTACAACGACAGTAAAGTGAGCAGAACATTTTACTATAGCGACAGTAAAGTGAGAAGAACATTTTACTATAGCGACAATAAAGTGAGCAGAACATTTTACTATAGCGACAATAAAGTGAGCAGAACATTTTACTACAGCGAAAGTAAAGTGAGCAGAACATTTTACTATAGCGACAATAAAGTGATCAGAACGTTTTACTATAGCGACAGTAAAGTGAGCAGAACATTTTACTACAGCGACAATAAAGTGATCAGAACATTTTACTATAGCGACAGTAAAGTGAGCAGAACATTTTACTTTAGCGACAATAAAGTGATCAAAACATTTTACTTTAGCTACAATAAAGTGATCAGAACATTTTACTTTAGCGACAATAAAACACTTTACTATAGCGACAATAAAGTGAGCAGAATAGTTTATTATAGAAACAGCAAAATGAGCAGAACATTTTACTATAGCGGCAGTACAGTATAGAAATTACACAATAGAGACAATACAGTATAGAATATTATACTATAGCGACAGTACAGTATAGAACATTATACTATAGCGACAGTACAGTATAGAACATTATACTATGGCGACAGTAATGTGAGCAGAACATTTTATTATAACGAGAGTATAGTATAGAACATTATACTATAGAGACAGTACAGTATAGAACATACTACAGCGACAGTACATAAAGAACATTATACTATAGCGACAGTAATGTGAGCAGAACATTTTATTATAGCGACAGTACAGTATAGAACATTATATTATAGCGACAGTAAAGTGAGCAGAACATTTAACTATACCGGCAGTGCAGTATAGAACATTATACTATAGCGACAATAAAGTGAGCAGAACATTTTACCATAGCGTCAAAACAGTATAGAACATTATACTAGAATGAGGGGAACTGCAGTAAAGCTTAAAAAAGCAATGAATGAATCACCCCAAAAAAAAACGAGAAGTAGATTGTGAGCTTTACTAAAACACGACTACAAGAGTCGTGTTTTAGTAAAGCTCACAATCTACTTCTCGTTTTTTTGGGTGATTCATTCATTGCCAGAACATTATACTATAGCGACAGTACAGTATAGAACATCATACTACAGCAACGGTACAGTATATAACATTATACTATAGCAACAGTACAGTATAGAACATTATACTATAGCGACAGCACAGTTTAGAACATTATACTATAGTGACAGTACAGTATAGAACATTTTACTATAGCGGCAGAACAGTATAGAACATTATACTATAGCGGCAGAACAGTATAGAACATTATACTATAGCGACAGTAATGTGATCAGAACATTTTATTATAGCGACAGTAAAGTGAGCAGAACATTATACCATAGCGGCAATAAAGTTAGCAGAACATTATACCATAGCGACAGTAAAGTGAGCAGAACATTTTACTACAGCGACAGTACAATATGCAAAACATTTGACTATAGTGACAGTACAGCGAGCAGAAGATTTTACTATAGCGATAGGACAGAGCATAGAACATTTGACAATAGCGACAGTAAAGTAATTATTAAGGAAGATGCAGCCATGTTTGTGATTCCTCTTGAGAATAAAGGAGCTCGACTGATGTGCTAAGATTATCCGTGGGCAAGGTGGCTGCGTGGTCTCGAGGTACGGTGTCCGCCTCGAGAGCTGGGGGTCCCGGGTTCAAGCCCCGGTGAGGACCGGGACTTTTTTCACCTGGACTTCTAGTAATAAAATTTCCCCTGGTCTCTGGGTAGTGAGATCGGACGCCCGTGTGTATTGTTGCGCACGTAAAATATCCCTTGGCAGTTGGAAATCGAAAAAGAGTAGCCTAACGGCGCTGCCCGGGCAAAATTTAGAGTTAAAAATGTACCCAAAGTATTTTCAGGATCCTCGCCGGTGCTACGGAGTTCGTGCGCTGAGCTGAGTTTCTCCAAACTCAGGTTTGAGTTAGGAGGAGAACGGAGCACTTATGCCGTGATGTTGATCCATCGACTAAACTAAACTAACTAAACTGATTATCCGTGGGTAATCTATAGGAAACAGCAGTTAAAGAGATTTCCTGTACAAATAAATTGATCCTTTACAGAACCTAACATACGACATTTCAGGCAAATTCCATCAACGTTCCACCAAAAATCCACCCCGAGAGTCTAGTTCTAGCAGATGATTATGATGATAATGATATATTTAATGTTTCTGAGACAGGTTTTTCCTCGAAGCTAAACCATACCAAAAACGTATGCGCAAAATTACGTAAGACCGCGAAGTGGTCACAAAGGCGCTACGCTTATATTAACATTTTTATTAGAAAGCAGTCCTACGCTTATATTACCATTTTTATTAGAAGGCAACGAAAAGAATGGCTTTAAATAAAAACACATGCGTATCAATCAATTCCTGAATCCCACGTGACAATACAACAAAGCATCTATACCAGAGATTTGGCGTGCAGATAAAAGACGATAGTTTGCCTTAACATTGTTTCAAAACTTTTCCATCGAATCTGTGTCCAGATATAGCCAGGAAATGCTGGCCAAATAATTTTACCTCGGCAGCAGTACTGCTGATGGAGCCAAGTCAGTCTGATTCTGCTGAAGCTTTGAACAAAACATGTTCATATTTGCTATTTGCAATCAAACATTTCTTCGTTAACGCATGCTAGATAACTCGCCATATCTGTATTGGTTAATCCTTAGTTTTATTAAATCCCCCAGCCCAAGGCAGTTGCTATATTATTTCTCTATTCTCATTGTTACTTTAACTCTTTCTGCTCCATGGCGTTTTGATTTTAACTTCAACAGAGCCAAACATCGTGAAGTCCAACTCCTTGTGATAGAGAATACCAAAATCAGAATTTCTGAATCTATATCACTGTGCTAGGAACATACCCACACCCCCATCCATCCACCCACCCACCCACACACACCCACACACACACACGAGTTTTCCTCTTCAAACCCCACCGGAGAGTTTCCATTCTGATTATCCATCCATCCATCCATCCATCATGTGCCGTGCCGATAAGCCTTGGCGGCCATTTTTTGTCATCTCACTCGATCACCAGAGTCATGGATCAGCTCCGTGTTTCTCTCTCGACCATGTCACGTGGCCAAGCCATCCAGATATTTACTTCTTGGTCTTCCCCTTGGTCTCTTCCCTTCGATCTTGCCAGTTGTCACCAAGTTCTCCAATTCATTTCTTCTCATAACATGCTTCCCCCCCCCCCACCCCCCAAATGTGACTGTCTACGTCTAATGTCTCTAATCAGTTTACGATCTTCATTTGTTTGTTGTAGCACTTGTTCATTGGTTATTCTGTCTGTCCATGATATTCTTTGCATTTTCCTCAGAAACCACATGTCCACAGCCATCAGATGTTTTTCAGCGTGTCTGCTCATTGTCCACGCTTCACATCCATATAAAAGTACAGGTTCTATGTAGCACTTCAACACTTTTTCTCGTTTCAAGTGATATCTTTTTATTTTTTTTTGGTCAGTATGTTTTTTCATCTTGCAAAAGGCTACCTTCGCAATAGCAGTTCTTGTTCTAATCTCTTCAAGGCATCTCCCATCATATGTTACTGTTCCGAGATTCTGATTATTCCAGTAACAATTTAATTAAATGTCCGTCTGGTTTTTTCCTCCACGCTTATAGTATAGCCCAGACTAGCTACTCACTCCCTTCCGAGCCGTTCTGTCCAGATATAGATACTCCGTCTATTTGGCAGCCAAATTTTGGCTGCACTCTCCATCCGATCCCAGAGCCTTGGCACGTAGTACTACAGTAACAACTCTCTACATTAAGTAGAGTTCGGCGCTGGAAATACACGAGGGACGGGTAGTCTCATAGCTGGTCCTGACGTAGGGGTTTGACGAGTTATGCCTTCACATATTCTAGGCCACGCCACAGGAGATTAGGTGGTCAGTTCCCTTCCTCGTCGAGCTTCTTTCCTAGACAATTCCCAGCTAATTTTGAAAATTGTCGGTTAACTATTTTTATTAGTCTGGGTCGACCCCACAGTGCTACATCTGTGGATAGGGAAGGTATGGGGTAACCACCACGAGATCAGAGTAGAGGAGTGACATGTTCAACACCTTTCTACCAGTCTTCATAGTTAATTACCTGACTTTCGGTGAAAGAAACAATTAAAAGAACAGAGTTCAACAGAACGAAATGGAGAGAGAGAGAGAGAGAGAGAGAGAGAGAGAGAGAGAGAGAGAGAGAGAGAGAGAGAGAGAGAGAGAGAGAGAGAGAGAGAGAGAGAGAGAGAAAGAGAGAGGGAGAGAGAGAGGGATTACCAGAGAGAGCCAGAGAGAGAGAGAGGGAGATAGAGAGAGAGAGTGGGGGGGCAGAGACTAGAAGAAAGAGAGATAGAGAGAACGAGAGGGGGAGACCACCAGACACAGAGAGAGAGAGAGAGAGAGAGAGAAAACGTAAGAAACAGAGAGAGAGGGAGGAGAGGGGGAGAGTGAGAAAGAGAGAGCGAAAGAAAATAGAGAGTGAAAGGGAAAGAGAAAGAGAGAGGGTGAAATGATGAGAGAAATTGTGGCAGAGAGAGAGAGAGAGAGAGAGAGAGAGAGAGAGAGAGAGAGAGAGAGAGAGAGAGAGAGAGAGAGAGAGAGAGAGAGAGAGAGAGAGAGAGAGCTTTTAAACACTAACATTACGATTAAAACGAACAAACAAAAAAGCAACAAAGTCACACACAAGCAACTTTGCGATCTACGTCCAATTTTCCTCACGTCAAGCGTGTAATATAAGACAGTCGTTTAAAAAAAAAAAAACATCTGATTGGTTATCTGTGTAAAATTACCGTCTAGGTATCCACCTCTCTACATTTCACCTGTTTTAAATACCTTTACACCTTTAATTTTCACCTGTCGTGTCACTATATCCTTTCAGTAAAATGTTTAAAAAACAGCAATTCATAGAAGATATGCACAGACGAAAATAAAGAATATAATTAAGAATTAACATTCCGCCTAACGTTTCAAATGTCGAATACCTTCCTCTTAAAATTTCTAATGCCTCAGAAAACCAAGAACGCGTCTGCAAATCTCGAATATTGTTTTCAAATCAAGAATATCTTTTGAAATCAGATATACTTTGTGAAAGGAGATTTATCTTTTAATATCCCTTATACTTATGTCAGTGAAATATTTCGGCCACGTTAACTGATGCAGTGCCAAAGGGTGTATTTTTAATGACTGTGCAGACTTTGAAAATATTGCCGTTCCAAATTTTGTATTTACCTACTGTGAAGTTCATGCAACATAATAGGTAAATACAAAACTTGGAACGGCAATATTTACAAAAACTTCAGTCATTAAAAATACACCCTATATATCGTCAAATGTGACCTTCCATTTGAACAGAAGGGCGATATGTCGCCGTACAAGGATCGTCGTGATGTTTGTTGTGTTTCGTGGTATCCTCCGCAATTTCAATGCTCAGTGAACTGGAATTTACATTATAATATTTGGTCATTTCATTGTGTACCATGTTTGGTTCAAACCTTCTTTTAGTTTTCACTGAATCAGTTAAAAGACACACCACTCTTATAAAAACCATACTGGAGGGTAAGGTAGAAGGCAAGCGAGGAAGGGGTAAACAACGATACAAATTAGAAGATATCAAGAGATGGATGAGCAGACGTCTGACAGAATGCACAATCATGGCGAGAGACAGTGTTGGAGGTCCACTGTAGCCAACCTTCATTATGGAGACGGCACCTGATTGACTTATATTTATACCGGGGAACACATAGAGATATTACAATAAACGTTAGCGAGGATCATCATCATAATTACACTCATTGAAGTCCTTTAAATTAAGAGTACACAGAGCAAGAGGAACTATCATAGCACTAAGAAATGTGTCGAAGTCACAGGAAATTAAGCTTAGTGCCAAATCTACTTTTAACTCCTGTGGTAAATCGGTACTACTGTATGGTTTATTTGGTTGTTTCGGGATTTGAGATTTAAATATTGAGCACAACCCACTACTGGCAACGCTGACCTTATTCTGGTATGAATCTAAGGCCCATCCACGTCAATGTGGAAGCACTGTATGGATCAGAAACACGGACGACTACAAGAATTACAAAAAAACTAAAATCACCAATGTGGAGCTCATGGAGAGAACTAGACTTCTAATGAATCAAGAGGTAAGAAAGAGACGTTGGCGCGGGACAGGATACATTGAGAAACCCTGAAAAAAATATAACTCGACACCCCCTGTCTGGAACCCACAAGGTAAATGAAATAATGGGAGACCTACAAACACCTGGAGAAGAGAATTTGCAAATCTCGAATATTATTTAAAATCACGAATGTCTTTTAAAATCAGATATACTTTTGAAACGAGACTTATCGTCCAATAACCCGCTTACATCTTTAAAATCCGCAAACAACCTCTGCAAATTACAAATGCATTTTGATTTTAAAAACGCCTAATCATTTACAATACATAAAACAATAATACTGTTCAAATAATAAATATATTTAGAATAAATATCGTTGAAACCGCAAATGCAAAATCACGAATGCGCGTCAACAACATAAATACACTCATAATCAAAAATCTCTATGAAAAGACGAATCCCGTTCGAAATGTCATCTTTCCTATATATGTTGAAAATCCACAATCCATCGCACGCTGTTGAAAACACACAATTACCAGAGCACTTTTCACAGACGCATAAAATAATTATTGTTTACAATCTTTCTATTAAATCAGACTTAGACAATTGTCCGCGTCACACTGAATACTCCCCCACAAACCAAAGGAAAACACCGTGTTTAGTGGTGACGACAGAGTATTCCAGGGCATGAGCGAAAACTCCCGAGAAAGCAGGCGAACAGCAGAAATGGACTGCGAAAAATGGGTTCTAACAACAAAAAACGAAAGGATAAAAATAAAAAAATAAAAACAGTTGTGACGGGAAAGATTTAAGAGAGGGCTGGTTTGTAGCCGAGTATCTTAAGCACTAAACCTTTAACGGTTAGGTACTTGGCGAGCTCACATTCACATCTACGTGAGGACTCCTGGATAATCGCGGCCCTACAACGCCAGGTACAGGCTGCCAAAGGAGCTCTCTGTCAGATATGGAAGTCTGCGACTAGGCTGATTATGATTAACTCTATTTGTCCCAGATGTTTGTTACCTCCAAGAAGTAAGTAGAGGGCCCTTTTGACATGCCTAGGGGCGCTTTGAGCATATGGTGGATGCTCAGATTAAATAAAGGACCTCAGCTAAATAAATTTTTGTTTTGTAATTTCAAAACAAATATAATTGTACTAGTGTCTTATTGCTTTTGTGTGGCGACGAAGGCTTTTTGCAGCAACGTCTATTTCGTAACTTGTGATTATATTTTTGTAATGGTGACCAATTCCACTGTCCCCTTTTATTACTCTACTCGCCTATTCTAGAGGAACGCTAAACTGCCCAGTTCTCGGCCCAGCCATGTTCCCTTTCCAAATAATTCCCAAACAATTCTGAAAATTATCTGGCAACTATGAATTTTTAAAAAAAAAGTCGCTTAAATGTCGACAGGGTCGACTTCATTGCACCGGATTTTATCCCATATGGTTCGGTCTCTTTCCGCAGCGCGAAAAGCGTCGCATAAAGCACGGACTCCGTAGCTCCAGCGACGACCCTCAGGCGCCTCCGACAAAATGCACTCGTGAACCGAAGGACGTGGTCCGTAATCGAACGCACAACCTTAGGAGCCCGAGTCAGACGGCTTGACCACTTCGCCACGGAGACTCCCTTCTATGAATTACTATGTATACTATGAATTACAGTGTATAGCATGTGACTTGATCATCTGTTAGCCACGAATTACTGTTTATTTCCTGTGACTCGACCCCGTGGTAACCGCGAATTACGGTATATTTTCTGTCACTCGACGGGTGGTAACCATGAATTAAGGTATATTTTCTGTCACTCGGCCACGTGGTAACCATAAATTACGGTGTATATCTTTTGACTCCATCCATTACCCCTACCCCGTTCAACTTCAGAAGAGAAGTAATATTAGGGCCCAGCCATGGGTAAAGGCTCGATGGTATCCAAGAAGCACAGTGTATTTCCTGGCGTGGAATGAGTTAAATGCTTAAGAACACGGAGCAATAATTAACGGGAGCTTTCTAATGCCACTTCGCTGGCGCGGGGTGTGTTGGGTTGGGGGTTTCGGAGATGCCTGAGCCATGATGCGTAGGTTAGAGGACTTTATCTGTAAATACAGGGTCAAAACACCATTAGTATAGTACACGTCTACCACAGTTGGTGTCCGTCTGGAAGATGTCAGAACTCAGAAATACGGGCCACCTGCCCTCCCTTCTGCCGCGTAGTTGTTGCCCCTGCTGCCGCGTAGTTGTTGCCCCTGCTGCCGCGTAGTTGTTGCCCCTGCTGCCGCGTAGTTGTTGCCCCTGCTGCCGCGTAGTTGTTGCCCCTGCTGCCACGTATTTGTTGCCCCTGCTGCCACGTAGTTGTTGCCCCTGCTGCTGCGTAGTGTGTCGGCAAGATTTTTTTTTTGCTTCGCTCGCTTTGAACTCAAGCGTAGTCCATACATGAACAACTGCTTTTAAGCGCACTAGACTTATTTTTGCGTCTGGGTTTTCCTTTTATCAGTGTTCCTCGTCATCAGGCGAACCCACTCCGACATTTGACTCGAAATTAACTTTTTTTTTTCACATATAAGAAATCCTCATTGAAAAAATATTCTCCAACCATCTATCTTCATAGTTAGGAGCTCGATGCTTCACATATTCGATGCGTAGTATAGTAGTAGTAGCAGCAGCAGCAGCAGCAGCAGCAGCAGCAACAGCAGCAGCAGCAGCAGTAGTAGTAGTAGTAGTAAACTGCCTCTTGGCTAAGATCAAAGTGTAGATTAACTAATGCGCTGAAGAAGACAGAAGACAGTAAGGACAGATAGATGCACAAAGGTAAAGGTAGATAGACACACGACAGTTAATGCAGCTGGGCTGTACAGTTTTAGGCCTTCGAATCTTCTAGACTACAACATAATGACGTGGGGCGGCCAGACCACACAGATAGAAAGATATACAATGTTTGTGAAATACATGCTCAGGAAGTGAAGTTTGCAAAGAAAGAAAGAAAGAAAGAAAGAAAGAAAGAAAGAAAGAAAGAAAGAAAGAAAGAAAGAAAGAAAGAAAGAAAGAAAGAAAGAAAGAAAGACCAGACAGACCAGACAGACCAGACCAGACCAGACCAGACAGACAGACAGACAGACAGACAGACAGACAGACAGACAGACAGAAAGACAGACAGACAGACAGACAGACAGACAGACAGACAGACAGACAGACAGACAGGCAGGCAGGCAGGCAGGCAGGCAGGCAGGCAGACAAAGACAGCAAGAACATCAGCTAAACTAGAATCCTGGACGCTCAAAAGTTAATCATGAAAACCCGGCCATCAAATCATCATCAGTGGCCATAAACTCAACACAGCTGGACCTACTTGCATGTGCATGTAATGTCGGCAGCATGCTATCAACATCACGTCTTGTTTGTGTAGCTGCCTCAAATGATACGCTTCCACATAATACTAGTTTACATGTAAAATAAATAATCCTTTTACTGATAGATAAGCAAAGATGCGTTACGCACGCACGCAGGCGCTCACACACATACACACGAAGGAAAATCAGTTAATTATAAATCGATATGGGGAAGCTTAACATTGTAGCAGGTTTTCGTTCTTCTAAAGGTGTCATTCAGTGGCAGCATTACCCTGCTTTATGATTAGCTTAGATGGCAGACTGCTAGGTACCACGCATGCGTACTAGGTGAAAATGGTGAAAGCGCTTACTCCAGCGGCTTCTGCACCAACTGTTATCATAACCAATGGAAATAAATAAAATAAAAGACTTTAACCCTTCAGAGATATTTGGAATATGGTGCTAACCCTATATTTTGACTAGACTAATGGGTACTCCATGGGTAATGTGGTCAATAACCACAGTGCTAATTTTAGTGCTAATTTTATATTTTATTATGTTTAATTTAATTTTTTTTTTAAATTAATGCTAATTGTAATGCTAAGATTGCGATAAACACTAAGCTGCCAGTGACGTTTACATTCAGCTACAAGTAAGTAACCAGTTGAAGACCCCTGTTTCCATGCTATGTGCTGGTATATTATGGATTTGGTGGTAGACCTGTCCTCCCCTAACTAATCGTCGCTTGATGGGTAATGGGCATCATGTCAGCCGCTTCAATTCGCCTCAAACATTTTCAAGGTGGGCATTTGGTTAGGCTCTGTACACAGAATCGCTATGTGATATTTTTATCTTTAAAATAAAAAGCAATTTATTATGAGAGGAATAACCTAGTGATCTGTTAGTACACTAACCACTAATTTTCTGCTTTTAAAGCTAACAGATCAAAACACACAAGTATAAGTGTTAATATGACGGTTCTGGGTATAATTACAGAAGACAAACGATATAACATGTTATCCACAAAGCAAGATGATAGTAAATGGAATATTTCTAATACAGGTTATTGTCATTGTCAATAAACTGTCATTTGCTGCCTATATAGTACCTTGATGTGTATTAGTACCTTGCGGTGTATAGCGGGGGGAGAAGGCGTTGTCTTGGGCTTGAGCCTAATGCAGTCGCCGCGAACTGTGCAGGTTAGGATTTTCTTTTTGTCCCCGGCAGAAAAAAATCCAAACCCAACCGAGGATTCGAAGCCGGGTCTCCCGAAGGAGAATCCGCATTCTAGCCACTCAGCCAGCAGCTCCTCTCTAATACAGGTTAATGAGCTTAATACCTTAAATTAACAACACATGGAACATGTATTAATAACTGTAAAATCTAAAATAGTGCAAGCCAAAACAGCACAAAGGTAAGATGATATGCACGGCATCTTTGTTAAAGGAATTACAAGTAAGAGAATCGACTTCATTGCACCGGGTTTTATTCCAGATGGCTCGATCTCTTTCCGCAGTGCGGCCTATAAAAAGCTGAACACAGCCTGAACTCGGTAGCTCCAACGACGACCCCAGGTGTCTCCTCACAAACAAAACAAAAAACTGTACTCTTGAACGGAATGAAGTTCGAAAAGAACCCACAATTAATTGTGCGAGACGGGCGGCTAAACGACTTGGCCGCGGCGACCACCGACACATGTATGTTTGTAAATGAAGATTAGAATTATAGCTTTTTGGACATTATGAACAACCAATTTTGATGTACAAAAAAGAGTCGTGAATAATAATAAGACTAGTGAAAAATTACTTTGAGGCTACTAAGATGATGATACATAGAAGAATGATAAAAATGTTACATAGAAGCAACAGTAGTGGAGGTCAGTGTGCACAAATGGATAATAGCGGAAGTCCTTGACTGATTTAGTGTCAAACAAAAGTAGGGTTGGACCAGACATTGTACACAATCACATGAACAAGTATTATAATGTAGATTTCCGTTCATTGAGCATTGAAATTGCGGAAGATACCACGAAACAAAAATAACTCGATGACCTTAGCATGGCGATACGTCGTTATTGTCCAAAAGGAAAGCGGCCTCAACGGGTTCCACGATTTGTTTTCCTATGTTATACGTGTACAGCATTAGAACCGACCAATCATTTCTCTTCTTTAAATGTTTGTTAATACTCCACACAGCATTACGGTCCGATGTGTTTGTGTGTTTATTATTTGGCCTATGCTGGTTTAATATAAATTATGAGACCTATGGTGCTATCTCAATGGTTTGAAACGAATTATGTCCGTATTCCATAGTTGTAGGTTGATGTGTATGATAGACATGACTAATGAAGACACTTTTTTTTTTACTGTCTAGTTGGTCATACGTCGAAGTACACTTGTTCCTGCAGCGAGGCGCTGTCGCAATTAGGAGGTGACAGGTTCGAATCCCGGTCGATAACTATAGCTTTCAAATTTTATGTTATCTAGTGCGTCCTCTAATCTCTAGTTCCTTCTTCTCTTTATGTGAGTGCCAAACAATACTATGTGTGTTTATGTTTCTGTCCAAAAGGGAGGTCACATATGGAGATACTGTATCCTTTGGCCCTGAATCTGTTACACTTCAGGTATGCTGATGCCAAACTAGCGGGTTCAACCCTTACACATGTCAGTTGGACAACAATTTTAACTACTCGTCCTTGATTTTGGAACGTAAATTACAAGTACTTCAGAAGTCAGAGCTGCTTCACCCGATGGTGTAGGACACTGGTAATAGGGAAAGATAACCCACACGCAAAAATCAGTTCCGTCTGGAATAGGTCAGAGTTCAAAACGAGCAACAGCACATACACAAAAAACAAAAAAAAAAAAAAAAAAAAAAAAAAAAAAAAAAAAAAAAACCAGCGGTGTGGACAAACGTGGTAACCAGAGCCATACACCATTCAAGAGTGTGTTAGTTGCTGAAGAAGAATGCGAAAGAGTAGATGTTCTAAAATATGCAAAGACACCCTGTCTCTCCTCACAGATATTAGCAAGGAAATAGCCAACATTCTTTGGCAATGTTATGACGCAGGGAAAAAACATCGTAAAAACTAGTACGTTATTTGGATCACCAGATAGAGGAAATATATTATAGAAAGACATGGACAAGATAGAGGAAATATACCAGATAAAATCATGGACAAGTTAGAGGAAAAATACCAGACAAAAACATGGACAAGGTACAGGAAATATACTAGACAAAAACATGGACACGACAGAAGAAATATACTAGACAAAAACATGGACACGACAGAAGAAATATACCAGACAAAAACATGGACAAGGTACAGGAAATATACTAGACAAAAACATGGGCTGTTTCATCCAGCTCAAGCTGAAAAACCGTCAAGGAAGCAAGTGGTGCTTTTGCAGTGACAACAAGCAGCCTTAACGATGGAGAAAAATAAATAGTTGTAACCAATGTTCTGAACTGGCTCAGCACATAAAAGTATTCAAACGCATGCGTACTGAGCGATTCATTGAACATGCTCAAGAAAGTCCAGTCTACCTTCATACGACACGATCGCTGTGGCACATCCTGCGTTAGAAACACAACTGCAGGCGATTTGGAAGCAGACCGCCTTGTGATTGGTTTTCATACAATGGTATGAACGTCGGTCGTTCAGAAAATAGCAAACTACTGAACGTAAACTTGCCTAGTCAATCACAAACAGCGCAAAAAATGCTGGTGTTGACTACGACGTCTTGTAAAGGACATGTAACTAAATATAACTAGTGCGCCTCTTGTCTACCTGTTTCGTCTACCTCTGTGGGCGTCAAACTATACATTTGTGAGTTTATTTAAGAACTAAAAAAGTATGTTCTGCATTCTCTTAAAACAGCTCATACTTCAACAATTTGAAAACAAAGTTGGCGCAGTACAAGAAAAGCCGTGGCAAGCATCTAAAACTTAATTAAAACGTATAACTAGCACACGCCAATTTATTCATCTGCCCCTTTGATATAAATCCAAGAGAGATAAAAACCATTAGTCAGCCAATAACTTCCGGCTGTTTCCTGCGTGTACACACTCGCGCACACATGCTTCGTTTACTACTGATGGCTGTAATTCCTTCATTCAGAGAAATGAAATAAGATGTACATTTCCCAGACGGGTTCAGGAAGTTGAAATTGCAAATAACCCCGTTAAATTAGTGAGTGCTGCTTCTGGTTAATTTATTTCTTCTTTCATTTTGTCAGTTATGAACCTGGCAATTATTGTATCAGTAAACTGTGTGATCCTGCTCTTTGCTTAATTGGCTGTTTATTTCTATTATGTGCCGAAAAGACAGCCTGCTTTTACATAAACTCTTTGCTGTTAATGTATTTATTCTCTGACAGCGAATTTCTGAAGCTTATGTGCATCTTTGCGCAACACACCAAATCTCTTTTGCGAAATTAAATGTTTACGAAAATCTGTCGGCTTTACCGTAAGTGGCAGACTAAGAGAAATTGATATTGATATAAATACTGTGATTTCTAAGGAAATTGCAAAAAATACTATGGACGGACAGGAAAAAACAAACGAGGAAGTCATATAAGTTTAGTTTAGTTTAGTCGATGGATCAACATCACGGCACACGGGTGTAACCCATAAGTGTTCCGTTCTCCTCCTAACTCAAACCTGAGTCTGGAGAAACTCAGCTCAGTGCACGAACTCCGTAGCACTGGCGAGGATCCTGAAATACTTTGGGTAGATTTTTAACTTGAAATCTTGCCTGGGCAGCGCCGTTAGGCTACTCTTTTCGATTTCCAACTGCCAAGGGATGTTTTACGTGCGCAACAATACACACGGGCGTCCGATCTCACTACCCAGAGACCAGGGGGAATTTTTACTAGAAGTCCACGTGAAAAAATCCCGGTCCTCACCGGGGCTTGAACCCGGGACCTCCAGCACTCGAGGCGAACACCATTTCTCGAGACCACGCAACCCCCAAGTCGGCTTATATAAGAAACAAATTAAAACCCGTAAATTAATTAAAGAAAATAGACGTAGAGGGTCAAGATATTTTTGGGCAAGTTATGAAGAGAAATAAACTTGAAACCTCAGTGACAACTGCAAAATTTATGGGAAAAGAGCAGAGAAAAGGCAAAGAGATAAATACCCGGATGCTTTGCCACATGGGATAGTCGGGACAAAAACACAAGGCTTGTGATTGTGTGAGATGTTGAACATAGACTGCTCACGCTAATTTTCAAGGCACATAATGGCCATGGCATAAGACATTGTTCTGAGAGAACAGTGGTACTGAAAAACAAGCTGTGGGAATGAAGCCCCGCCATTCACCGCCTTGTTCCTTCAGCCGATGAATAGGTGATTGTATTAGCAGAGGATTACAGCATATCTGATTGATGGATTTTATTCAGGGTATACCATGGACGGATGGATTCTATCAATGGTATATTACAAATTGATGGGTTCTATTAATGGTATGCCGGCTTCCTGGCCTAGAGGTTAGCGACTTTCCTCCGTAATCTCGTATACTCTCGTAAGTAACGTGACGACGGTGAGAATCAGCAGTGGTTCGAATCGCGTCGGTAACTTACGGTGATTGTGAGCCGGCCGTTCAGAAAGCAATGGCAAACTACTGAGCGTAATCTTGCCAAGAAATCAACAATCAGCTGAAAGATGCTGATGTTGACAGTGATGTCCTGTAAAGGATATACAAACATTTATTTATTTATTATTAATGGTATACTATAAATGGGTGGATTCACAAATGGTATTCTACAAATGGATGGATTCTATCTATGGTATACATCTACAAAATAATGGATTCTACCAATGCTCTATTGCAGGGGGGCTGAGTGGTATCGAGGTAAGGTGTCCACCTCGAGTGCTGGAGGTCCCGGGTTCAAGCTCCGGTGAGGGCCGGGATTTTTTCACGTAGACTTCTAGTAACAAAATGTCCCCTGGTCTTTGAGTAGTGAGATCGGACGCCTGTGTGTATTGTTGCGTGCGTAAAAAATCCCATGGCAGGTGGAAATCGAAAAAGAGTAGCCTAACCGCGCTCCTGGGCAAAATTTCGAGTTAAAATCTACCCAAAGTATGTCAGGATAGTCGTCGCTGCTGCAGAGTTCGTGCACTGCGCTGAGATTCTCCGGACTCAGGCTAGAGTTAGGAGTAGAACGGAGCACTTATGGGTTACACCCGTGTGCCGTGATGTTGATTCCGTCGACTAAACTAAACTAAACTAAACTAAACTAAAGTTGTACTGCAAATGGATGGATTCCACCAACGTTATACTACAAACTGATGAATTATATTTATGGAATACTACAAATGGATGGATTCCACCAATGGTATACTACAAATGCATGGATTCTTTCAATGGTATACTAAAGAAATGCTAGCTCAAAGCAGCCTAGGAAGCACATCTGTGACAAGACTGAAAACGACCCTGTTTAAAGCTTTAACAGAAACGAAGAATGCTTTATCTAACAATTCCCCAACAAAGAATAATAGTTATGACTGGACGTGACAGGATAAGAAATTATAACACCAAGAAGAAAAGAGGAAATATATCATCAATAGATTTTAAAGAAAGTATGCGAGTCAGATGGTTCTATCATGTAACAAGACTACTCCTATACAGAATACAGTATTGACATTCAGATACAGTGAAAGCTGCAAGGAGCAGATCCTGCAAGCGATATGTTTGCGTAATATTTGAGGCAACGAACACCATCCAGCACATAGCCGACACAGAAAATTACCGAGCAAACTGTTCCTACCAGGCGCTGAAATGAATAAGTGGTGGGGCGGAATGAAGGAGCAGTAGAAGAATGAGATACGGAAATAAAGAACGCGATACGGTATTTGGATTATAGAAACATTTCGCAAGATCGTCTCCTTTTTGCTTTAACGTGCCCGCAGGGCGTGTAGATAAGGAGTTCGCAGGTCATGATTAGATCAGAGGTCACGTAGTTGATGGGTTCATTAAGTTATGAAGAGAAAGAGCAATTCGGCGATATAGCAAGTATGACCTGGATCTTGTCTACCAGAGCTCTTCCAGAGATTAAATCGCAGAACGAGACAACGAAACGTCACGGATACCTGGTGAGTTTGCTAGTTACTGCACCAACTACAACATTCGGGTTGGACTCAAACTGGAACTATCTCCCGCAATCAAAGCAGTTCTTCATCCCACATACCAAGATTTCATAAATGAAGAAGATAATAGTGAATTCCAAGTCAATATGGCACCAAGTTCAGGTGTCAGCAAAGCAAACGCATTGACTCATTCCGAGCTTCCCTACGCTAAGACAACGCCGTAGTCTATGTACTCTTCCAACATGCATTCACTACATAAGAACATTGGGGAACCAATACGATGGATTATAAACGTAATTAGAAATATAAAGCTGCACTTCGTAGTTTCTTACTCACCGAACACAAACGAGAAAGAATACTCTAGTAGTATCTGCCACAAAGAGCAACATTGAAGAAATATACTGGATACAGAGCAGACAGAAGGACGCGTAAAAGATCAGTAATGGCATCACGAACAGCATTCATTCATTCATTCATTCATTCATTCATTCACTCACCCTTAGCCTTGCTCTTCCTCTTTTCCCAGGCATATATCGCTCCATTATTGTTCTCTCTTACCAAGATCACAATATACAAAAAACTGATTAGACCAGTTGTGCTGTATGGCTCTGAAACTTGGAGTACAACTAAAGGAGACGAAGCCTTGTTACAAACCTTTGAGAACAAAGTCTTAAGACGTATCTTTGGGCCCATTAGTGTTACACAAAGTGGAGAGTGGAAAAGAAGAAGCAACAAAGACATTTATGATCTGTTTAAGTCCCCGCTAATCACTGGTATCATGAAGGCTAATAGACTGCAATGGTTGGGGCACATAGAAAGAATGGAAGATAATAGGGAAACAAAACTCGCTTACACTCAGGAAATAAATGACCGTAGGCCCCGAGGAAGACCAAGAAGACGGTGGAGAGATAATACATATACAGACCTACAAGCACTTGGAATCAGCGACTGGCAAGAGAAGGTCCAAAGAGACAAATGGAGACGGCTTGTATCTGCAGCAAAGAACCTCAATGGCTCGGAATGCTGAAGAAGATGAAGATTGTTCTCTCTAAACTTTCATGACAATTCGCGTGACGAAAATATTTTAATTTTCTTTGTTTCATCGTCTTTAATAGCCAACCTTCTTCAATATTCAGCTCTTGCAATATAGGTGCATTTGTTCTTTTCTGTATCCAAGATATTCTTAGAACCCGTCTGTAACATTTATATTCAAAGGCATTTATGCGCTGTTCGGCTTGTTTTGTAAGTGTCCAGGTCTCACAGGCGTATGTTGCAATGATGAAGATGCATGCTCTTAAAAATGTAATTTTTGTAGTTCTATCTGTCCTACTCAATTTATTCAGTTGTTTTAGTCTTTGAAGAGCAAAAGATATTTGTCTTTTAATTTCTTTCATTGTGTCACCATTGTTGGTAATCAATGATCCAAGATATTCGAAATTAACCACCACCTCAAATTTTCCCTCATTAACATACATTTCTGTCTCCATAGTAGTTGTATGCATTATCTTTGTTTTTGCTATGTTAATATATAGGTTGTGATTTTCGCTATTCCTTAGAGAAATTAATACCAACTTACAAAGCGCGTTAGAGAAAAACAATAATAAAAAATCGTTACATCTCCCCCCGGCGCCCCCCCCCCCCCCCCCCCCCCCCCCAACATTTCATTGACGTAAATGGAGGAAAAGAAAAAGAAGAAGAGAAGAAAAGAAGAAGAAGAGAAAGAAGACAGAGGGGCACAAGTACACGAGAGTTTCATGCAGGAGGTTCTATGCAAAACTCTTTAATCTAGGCCGAGCGAAAGATCTCTATCTCTTGCCAGTTCTCCCAGGCCATGTATTAAAACGCTCTTCACAGAAAATAGTGCATGCCCTTCGCTGGACGTGGTGATCAACCCCAGGATGATTTCCTAGACACTTTTACGAACAGTAGTTTGTCTTTGATTTCCGAACGAGACGGCAACGTTTAAGTTTAACTGACCGATGTAAGGGATGAACCACTCACCGCTCCCTACTCCACCACTGAGCGCATCGGATGTTTGAGAGCTAGAGGGCTAGGTATATGTAATGTCTTGTGTCCAGGTTGGTCCCCACTCTTCCAGGAACTAAGCCTCCCATGAACTGCACACTCCTCTCTCACACACACAAACACGCACACGCGCGCGAAGATAAACGAATCATGACATACATCCGCGCGCGCGTGAAGATTTTTAAAAAAAACCGTGAGAATACGAACCACGACATGCCCACTCTTACCTACGTGACACATGCTGATGATGATGAGCTACTAAATATGAGTGTACTACTGATGATGAACTACTAAATATTTAAGTGTACCTTCTCCTGCATTATCACACTCGACAGACGGTGCAGAGAGCAGAACCCTGCCGCTGTCAATGCAGAGGTCAACGCGCTCATCTATGATCACTCAGATAGCCCCGAAGTGCTCATCTATACAGATGGATCTGTTGTAAAGCAGCAGAGAAGTGCGTGGGCATTTGCAGCCCGTTCAGAGGGCCGAACCGTTCAAGAATCCAGTGGTGCCCACTCTATGACCACGAGCAGCATGACGATGGAGGTGATGGCAGTTACACAGGCTTTCATATGGCTGGAATCACAGCATTATACCAACGTGTGTGTACTAAGTGATTCAATGAGCATGATTCAGAAGGTCGAAGCTGGATCTGTACGTAGACAGTGGACTGAGTCGCTGCGGAAGTCTGTTGTCCGCAAAGTCACCTTCATCTTCGTCCCGGGACATGCGGGAGTCGAGGGAAATGAACGAGCTGATAAATTGGCTGGCTCTGCACCCCCTGTAGATGGCCAGCCCATGGATCGTGCGGATGTTATTAACGCCCTTAAAGATATGGCGAGAACAGAGGATGTTGACGCCAGTGATTCCACATCGCTCTCCAGGATGAAAGACCTGGGAGTAAGAATCGGCACAGCCAGACGCGAGAGGTACATCGGGAAAACAAAGCGCCTCGTCAACCAACACAGAACTGGCACTATTAGCCACCGGACGCTGATGCATATGCTGGGGGGGGGGGGGGAGGATCTGAGCACCCATGGACATGTCCGGAGTGCAACGAAGATACCCCAACTGATAACTGACTACTAAATATGACGTTATAGATGGCCGGAAGTGTTCACATGACAATACACTGGCCAGACTGTTTTAGCACCAAATGCGATTACTATTTTTAACTGTGTGTGCGTGTGTGCCTGATGACAGAGATAGGCACTCGCCTCAATGAAGCTCTTACTGGTTTATTTCACTGCGACAGTATGAGCCAGCATTCTTCAACCCATATATACCGAAGGTCCCAACTGTACAAACATGGCGGCTTTCCTGGCGCTGGTTCAGAATAAAAACATCGCACTGGTCTGACGGCCACGGAAGATTTCTGGCAAAAGGCGATCAACTTGTCAGACTAGCTAATCTAGTCTAGAAATCTGCCTTACCTGTGAGGGTTGATGCGTCTCTGATCTTTATCTACGGAACAATTTCAGGAAGTTATCTGAACGCTGTGCCACTTCAAATTGCCGGGGACTAGGTGAATATAGCCGTTCAGGGGCAGCGTCTGTAAGGTATTCTGACAGTACAGACAGGAGGCAAGCAATATTTTTAGACTGACAATGATTGCAGGTGACCTTTAGTAGCAGAAGATCCCGATGAATACGTGTGTGTGTGCGCGTGAATGTATGTGCGTGAATGTGCGCGTGTGTGTATTTGTGTGCGAGTGTGTTGTTGGTGTTTCAGCATTCTCTTATATTCACAACAGAATATAGAAACTTAAGACGAACTACACCCTTGGTTTTCAAAATTTACAAAAAAAAAAAAAAAAACTAACAACAATAGAAAAAAAAACAACAAGAAAAAAAAAAAAAAAAAATCAAAAAAACAAACAACCACACATGAACATACACCAATGCCCAGTGTAAGAGAGACAAAAGGGGGGGGGGGAGATAGGTCAAAGAGAGGAGAAGTTAGGCAAGAAAATGGGTAGAAGAGGGGTAAGAGGGGAAAAGGTAAGACGAAAGGGAGCAAGAGACGGGGTATGGGAGTAAGTAGAGAATCGCGAGAAAGGGAGGGGGGAGGAGAAGCAAAGGGGTTTTAAGGGTGAGGAGAGGTGAGTATAGGGGCAGGGGAGGGAGGAGGAGGAGAAAGAGGAGGGAGAAGGGGAAAGGAGAGGTACGAAGGGAGGGAAAAAAAAGAAGAAGAGAGAGATGGAGAGGAGGGGAAAGAGGAGATCGAGGAAGAGAGAGGAAGAAGAAGGGGGGTAAAGAGAGGGGAGCAAGGGGAAGAGAGGGAGAGAGTGAGAAGGAGAGGGGAGAAGGAGGGGAGAGAGAAAGGAGGGAGGGGGGGAAAGGGGGAAGGGGAGGAAGGGGGGAAAGAGAAGGGGGAAAAGGGGAGGAGGGAGGGGGAGAAGGAGGGGGAGAGGGGGGGAGGAAGGAGGGTGGAGGAGATAGAGGGAGAGGAAGGAGAGGGGAGGAAGGGGGGGGAATTGAGAGAGGATAGGAATAAGAACAATTTAATAAGAAAGGAAGAGTAGAGAAGAGAGAGAGATGAAGATGATAAAGGTACTGAGTGTGGAAGGAAGTTAGATGAGGAGAAGTAAAGGAGAGGGGAGGGAGAGAAAGAGGCGGGTATGTGATAAATGGGGTCGGCTTAAATAATTGCGAACAAATGGGGTTTAAGATGATGTATTCACAATGGGACAAAATGTATGCCTGAGTAGGATTACTTTATATGAAGTGTGGAAAGTAGATATTGCGCTAACATCAACTGTCAGTAATGAAAGGACGAAAAGAAAGAAATAGTCGTAGAAGATAACTTTATAGAGTAAACAAATTTTAAATATGTGATTTTAAATGATTTTTAAGATATGAACTGGGTAAAAAATTTTCTTGCCAGCATAACTGTATTTAGATAGAGGTACAGGGGCTGTCAAATCACACCCGCCCTATATTCTCAGGTGATTGTTTTTCTTTCTCGTAGCAGTCACTCACCTTCAAATGTCATGACCCTAGGGCATATGTCATGTTACTTCCTGCGGTAGCCAACGGTCAGTCCCTACGCTGATGCTACCACCTGATGGCAGCCTGACTGAATGTCCATCTGAGTCTTTTTCATAGTGTCGTTCAGACCCTATCATCATTATGTGCCATGCCGACAAGCGTGGGCATTTTTTAAACCATATTTTGTCATCTCACACAATCACGAGAGTCGTGGATCAGCTCCGTGTTCTTGTCGCGACCATGCCATGTGGTCACCGTCAAGCCATCCAGATATTTACGTCTTTGCCTTCCGCTTGTTCTTTCCCCCTCAATTCGCCAGTTGTCATCAGCTCTCTAGTTGACGTATTTCTTCAGATTAACGTGCCAAAAATGTGTGACTGCATAACGTCTAATTTTTCTAATCTGTTCACCATGTTCATATTTGCTTCTTGTAAGACTTGCTCATTGCCTTTTCTGTCTGTTCTTCGTATTCTTTGCATTTTCCTCAGAAACCACCTATGCTCACCAACACCCCGCTAAAGCAGCCTCTTCGGCGTGGTCCTGACTTGAGACCAGAACGGTAACCACTCAGCCACACGTCACTCAGTTGTACTCGAATATTTACTTCCCCGCCTTCACTAAACCATCAAGTGGCATGGTATTGTTAACGAGCGTTACGTCGAGAGGCAATACGCAAGATACACTTTGCCGAGTGTATACCAAGAGACAATATACACGTTTCACTTCCGTTACTAGTGTTGGCATATTAGAGATTAATCGTAGTCTTTGCGTTGAACATCGGGCAATGAATGTTTCTCATTCTATGTCGCGGCATTTCAAGAGACCGCAGGTAGGCATTATCGTTTTCGCGTGCCGAACACATTTGGTCCGTTAACCTCATAATGTTTTCACTCAGCATCGCTCTCATCCCAGTCACGGATGCGTGTTGTGCAACACACACAATATCTCAACAACAGAAAGGTCAGACTACTTGTTCCCACCGTTTCCAATTGTCCTGGTGGGATGAAGAAGTGTGCCAGGGTGTATTGTTGTAGACAAGGGTGTGTTATATAGGCGTATGGGCTCAGGTGATAACGCAGAGAACATATGTGTAAGTCTGTGAACTTGTATTAGAATATATTTGTACGTCTGTGAACTCGTATTAGCACAAATGCGAAAATAAAGGGACTTTAACGGAAATGCGTTAAGCCTGTGAGCATGTTTAACACAACTGCGTTAAGCCTATGAGCATGTATAACGCAACTGCGTGAAGCTTGTATTATGTAATAAAAGCTTGTAATATGTATTAGCCGGAATTCATAAGCCTGTGAATGCGTTAACACACATGTGTAAGTCTATGAACGTGTATTAACACACATGACAATAGTCATTAGTTGAGGTTCCAACTTCATGGCAACGGGTCGTATCACATAAAAAGCTCCTCACTGCCTCAAGTGAACAGACAGGAGTCTCGGCAAACCAACAGCCCGCACAGGTACACTAAGTATAATGCGGCCGCCAGAAGGCCAACACTAAAGGCCTCCATGAAAAATACAGTTCATCGTCGGAAGAGGCAGTCACTAGAAAACCAGCAGCCACACATTACTGCTTAAGGCAAACCAGTCAGTTCAGCGAACGCCCGGCCGCCATCATTCCGAATGTGCAGTTCACGCTACAAACAACCGCGGACAAATGTAAAAGCATTCCACACGAAATTCACAGCTCAACGCGTCGCTCCACGCACTCAACCCAGTAGCAGGGCGACGGAACCATACACATAAGTCAGTGAACGTGTATTGGCAGACCTGTCACATGAAAGATCATGCATGACCAAAAAATACAAGATTGTGATGAAGACAAATACTTCCTGTCAGTGATCATTCAAAAATATAAACAAGACAGCCAGAGGCATGAATTAAGCACATATACAAGTCAATGCGCACACAGGCAAGCGCGCGCGCACACACACACTTTCTATCTATCTCTCACTGACCGTCACACACACGCACACAAATTTTCTTTAACATATACACAGACTCTGACGCACATCCTTACATACTCTTTCCCCTCATACACAAACTCTCACACATATGCATACACCCTCTCAAATACATCTTTTCATTCTCTCTTTCTCACGCCATAAACCCTCCCCCCCCCCTCTCTCTCTCTCTCTCTCTCTCTCTCTCTCTCTCTCTCTCTCTCTCTCTCTTCGTCTCTCTCGTCTCATCTCTCTCTCTCTCATATGCACCCATACAACGTAATTACCACATACTTTATTCCACGTGACCACACAGGCCAGGCACAATACTTTACATATATACCGGCGGATCTGTTCTAATCAAACAGTTTTGTGTGTGTTCTTGTTGAAATTTCAGAGTGGAAACACTGGTCTCATTGTGCTCGCTGTTTCCGCAGGATTAATTGTGCTTTATACTATACATCCCCCATTATATTTATTTAATCACGCTACATTCGCTGTTATCCCTGCATACTTGTGTGAGATCTAAGGGCAGGTGAAGGAAACAGCCACAGGGTTGTGTCAATAAATCGGAGATCCCCAGCCGTTAGATACGCCCCTGAGATACCACATTCACAAATACTGCAAGATCAGCTCTAGCAGACGTAGCTGGCAGCACTGATGAAGTCGGGCGGAAGTTCGTCCATGTCATTCTGTACAGTTCATTTGCCAGCAAGTGTCTGACATTTTACGTACAATTTTGTCTCTTCAAAATTAAAGCGATTTACTTTCCACACGATACTTTTCTATACTGATCAAATTAAGGGTACTTTATCAGTGGCGTGCAGAGGTTTTTTGATGCCCGGGGCCATTCCCTTGATTGGATGCCCCTAAATTGTTCTTTAACTTATTCATTCCTCCTCCCCTCCGACTGCACTGTGCTGCCTCCTCTCCCTAACTGGATGCCCCCCTCCCGGCTGGATGCCCGGTGCCGTCGCACACCCGCACCCCCCTCTGCACGCCACTGCCCTTTACAGGATGTCGCAGTCAACACAAGCGTTGACTGCGATTTGTTGACAAGTTTACGTTCAGTAGTTTGCCATTGGTTTCTGAAGGACCGACACTCATACCTGTATGAAACCAGCGCAAGGGGTTCTACTTCCAAATTGCCCACAGCTGTGTTTCGATCGCAGTATGCGGGATTACGAAAGAGTCTCATCTCATCTCATCATGTTCCTCTTGTACCTTGCGGTGTCGAGGTGAAGTATAAACTCCGTGAGAGTGCCCGGTTATATCGATATTCCCATGGACTCTGCTATTCCCTCCGTGCGATCTACTGCGATCGATTACGAAAGAGTACGTTCTCAAATTAAAAAAGAACCGATTCGACTGCATGTATTCATAAAATAGAATTACTTTATATATCTTAATATACTGAAATGAAGAGAACACCACAATCAGACAGACTGCACGTATTGGTCCGTAGCACTATACGGCTGTGAAACATGAAAACTAATAACCGAAAAGTACGAATAGAAGAACTATTTGAACTGTGGTGTTATCGTTAAATGCAAAGGGTCGTTCTGGATCTTACCAGAAACAACGAGGGCTTAAAATTCACGACCTCTGCATATTGAAAACTGTATATGTTTATACTATATTTTAAGCAGCCACGTGAATCTGCAGCGAATTGGGATGTTGTGACAAATAAAACATGGTGCTGGACATGTTTGTGGGCTGTATTCTGATCTGTACAACTTATGCTTATAGAATGAATAATGGTAAAAACAGACACACAGACACAGACACAGGCGAGCGCACGCACAACACACACACATGCACGCACACACACATACACACCAAAGGCGTTAAACAGCAAGAAGATAAACTTATGCTTTAAAAAAACCATTTTCTTCTATATATAAACACTATCTCACCCCTCTCATAATGCCCTTAAAACACTAACAACTGCTTGCATTGTATTTCCTCACAATACAGATTAAGAAAAGCTTTTCTGGCAATTTCACAAACGTCTTTATACGTCTCAATGTGTTTTGTTCCTTTAAACGGTGTCTGCCTTGGCGAGGAAAATCAAACATACCGCTTAAAAACAAAAAAAAACATTACACTATGGTTGAGAACCCACAGCCATACACACAATTTAAACAGAAACATGTGGCAAACGCATGAACAATGAAACTTTTGATCATTCTGAATTACATTCGCTTGAAGTTGTGAAAATTGCAGCCATGTAGCCAGATATACAGGTATGTTTTTTTGCGCCATCTCTCTCTCTGAACTCAAGCGTAGCCCATACACACTATTTCTACTAGTCCTGGGCTGAATTTTGCGTGTTGGTTAGCTTTCACTTGCTTGCTTGCTTGTGTTCATTGGCTTGAGCTCCAACGCGAAGTCCTGTATGTCGGATGAAGACATCCTGTTGTCCAACATCAGTGTGATGTCATACAGGACCTGAGGTTTGCATGAGTATCCGTTGTCCCATGTCTGGCTTATTGGTGTGCAGACTGGTGGTTCCTCGCCGTACAGGCAGACACTCTCCGACTTCGGAGGAATCGGCGATCCTACTGACCTTAGCCAGGACCCCGAAGGGACCTGTTGCCCAGGACGCTCGACGAGGACGCGTCAATAGGTCTTGGACAGTATATAACCCGGCCCTGGTGCCTTGGAAACACCTCTGCGTCCCGTTAGCTTTCACTATTAACAGTCTCCCTCGCCATCAGGTGAACCTACTCCGACTTCAGAGGTACTTGCTTTTGTTTTTAAATGTCGCATGTCTTTTGCAGGACGATGCAATCAAGCCGAGGTTGATTTTCTAGGCAATTTTATGTCCAGCTGGTTGTCACTGCTTTCTAAACGAAAAGTCAATGCAAATCCAACTGACTGGTGGGTGTAACGAACCCATTATCCCGCAGTCAGCACACAGGATGTTTACGCACCAGCGCGCTCTCGGCCACGCTGATCTCTTGAATCACAGTGGTTCTCAACCGGTTGGGGAATTTCCCCCCTCCCCCGAGGGAATTTTAGTGTTTCCGGGGGGGGGGGGGGGGGGAAATTAACATTATTTCAAGATCGCGTTAATACAAGAACCGATTACTTGATACCGTTTTTCCCCTCTATACTTTACGGCTCTGTACTTCTCGCCCTTCTGAAATTCGTTTTATAATGTAAGTAGACCCTCACATCACGTTTTATGTAGACGTCTAGACTTGTTCTAGTAATGTGTTATTATATTTAGCTTCTCCTCAGAAGTCGGAGAGTGTTTGCCTGTACGTCGAGGAACCACCAGTCTGCAAACCAATAAGCCAGACATGGGACAACGGATACTCACGCAAACCTCAGGTCCTGTAGGACATCACACTGATGTTGGACAGCAGGATGCCTTCATCCGACATACAGGACTTCGCGTTGGAGCTCAAGCCAACGAACACAAGCAAGCAAGCATTTAGCTTCCATGGGGGGGGGGGGGGGGGGGGGGGGGGGTGGGGGGGGGGGGGGGGGGGGGGGGTATAGGGAGGAAATACGAAACGGACGGAATGACGTTCTGAACATATGGTGAAGGGGTGCATGGGACCAAAAACAAAAGGTTGAGAACCACTGTCTTAAATGCTACATGTCCTTTCGATGTTTAATGAGACAATGCTGTGTTTATGAGCCAGTGTTCTTTGATGTTCAGATACTGTAGAATCAAATATAAAATATTACAAATTTGCAGAGCACGTGCCTACCTCAGAGTTAACGCAAGCACACAACATCCACTGCATAGTGAAATTAGGAAGGTGAAGGGCAGCAGGTTAAAAAGAGGAAGGTCGTGGATGGGTCAAGCGGAAGACATTCTTCAACAGTTATGTGTACTTGAGGACTTAGAACCTGGTGAGGAGTGGAAGCAGAGGAAGAGGCCGGCCACGTAAACGACGGACACAGGAAATAACAGAGTCCATGGGAATATCGATACATGCAGCCCATAAGCGGGCATTCTCCCGTTGTTTATACTTCACCTCGACACCGCAAGGTACAAGAGGAACATGATGAGATGAGATGAGGAGTGGGTACAAGTGCCAACAGATTTCTGTACGTCCTTTTCTGTTTACATCCAACTAGACACACACACAAAAAAAAAAGCAGACAAGAAAATCTGGCTGCTGTGGAGGCGGAAGTACAAGCGTTGATTTTCGAGAATTCGTTAGACGGTGATGCTGTCGTCTACACAGATGGGTCGGTCGTCCGACGTGTGAGAAACTCACGGGCCTTTACGGCTCGGGCCGGAGGGAGAATTGTGAAGGAAGACTCTGGTGCTTTTGTTGAGACCACAAGTAGCCTGACTATGGAAGTCATGGCAGTAAGTAAATATAACATGGCTCGAGACAGACATTCACTAGGGATGTTTCCTTAGTGACTCAATGAGCATGCTCAAGTGGATAGAGGCGGGGTGGATCCGAAGAGATTGGTTGCTATCTTTGGAGCGGTCTCGGCTGGCAAAGATTAGTTTCATCTTCGTGCCAGGTCATGCGGGGGTTCAAGGAAATGAGCTGGCTGACAAGCTCGCAGGTAAGGCTAATGTGGAGGGCGGACGCGCCATGGACCAGGCTGACATTCTGAATACTCTACGAGAAGTAAGACTTTTGCGAGAACCAAGTGATGACTGTGAATCTACAACCATGGTCAGGCTGCGAGAACAGCAAATTAAAAGAGGTGTGGCCAAACAAGAACACTACGCAGGAAGCCAAAGAAGATTGATAAACCAACACAGAACTGGTGTCGTTAGCCGCTACACGCTGCAGGATTTGCTGAGGAGGGGATCCGAGCACTTATGGACTGAATGGTTCGATGTGCAATGAGGATGATCTGTCGACTAACTAACTAGAATCAAATATCGAAGAATATCAGAATTTTCTTCTTCTTGGGCATCAGTATTCAAAGAATGTCTATAGTCACTTCAAGAAAAAGTCAATTCTCCTTTCACCTGCTAACAGCACTCAACAGGGCACTCTGGGGAGGTCACACCTGGTGCTTTGATGTATTGTCGGCTAATGGCGCCCTGAAGATGGCGCAGCACGTGCGAATTATCTCCATCTTGACACGACAAACTGCGGACAGCAGCTGCCCAATTTTGTTCAGCACTTCATCCATGTAAACTATCATTATATTAACCCATTCTTGCAAAGCTATTACTTTAACCCCGCAGCTCAGGGCAGTTGTTTCAACAACCAACTTTATTCCCTGTTGTGACTTTAACACTTAAATGGTAAAAGGAATCTCCGTGGCGTAGTGGTCAAGCCGTTTGACTCGGGCTCCAAAGGTTGTGGGTTCGATTCCGGGCCACGTCCTTCGGTTCACGAGTGAAATTTATCGGAGATTCCTGTGGGTCGTCGCTAGAGCTACGGAGTTTGTGCTTTGTGCGACGCTTTCCGCGCTGCGAAAAGAGACCGGGCCATATGGGATAAAACCTGGTGCAATGAAGTCGACCCTGTCGACTTTTAAACTTTTAATGGTAAAAGGGCCCATATTTCAAAACGTGAAATTGTTTTTTCCCGTTGCTACAAATGAAGTGTTCCGTGTGATGCTTTCGGTAGAGGGTTAGCTCTGCCGAGAGAGATCGAACTATACGGGATGTAACCCAGTGCAATGTAGCTGATAATCTGACTTTTTAACCCCTTTTGTATGCGAAAACCCTTACGTTCTTAAAGAGTCAATAGTTAACCCTTTCTATCACAGGTTGTTAAGTAGACATAACATACTGAAAATAACCGTCAGTGATGGAATAACATTATTAACCCTCAAAGAATGGTTAACACTTTAAGATCAACTGGTAGTTAGTTGTTAGTCAGTCGCGGTTCCAACTTCAGGGCAACGGGTCGACCCCATTATGCTCTGTTCCTGTGCCAGTGAATATAACTCAAAATGCTCCTCACTGCCTAATGTGAAAAGTGGAACAGACAGGAGTCTCGGCAAGCCAACAGCCCGCACAGGTACACTGTGCATAATGCCGCCGCTAGAATGCCAAGTCAAGATCAACTGGTAGAACAAAGGAAAGGATAAAACAACTGCAACACGAGAACAAATGCACACAAATAATACTGAACTCTATGTTTGCAACACGAGAACAAATGCACACAAATAATACTGAACTCTATGTCCCAGGCAATGAACCAGGTGTGATCAGATATCGTTTGTGGGTATCAAGCAATATATTATTATTATTATTAATATTATTATTATTATTATTATTTGCGTTCGCTAGCTTTGAACATAAGCGTAGTCCATAACATGCTACTACTAGTGCAATGGACTGATTTTTACGTGTGAATTAACTTTCCCTTGTTATCAGTGTCCCTCGTCATCAGGTGAACCCACTCCGACTTCTGAGGTACTTATAATTTACGTCCCCGAGTCAAAGTCGAGAAGTCAACATTTTGGTCCAACTGACCAGTGTAAGTGTTGAACCCGCTACCTCTGCATCAGCACACCAGATGTTTAAGAACGAGCCCTCTTATCCATTCAGCAATGCTTACCTCCATGATCTATTACATATTTTACGTTAGGGCTGAGCATTCTAAAGAAATCTGGCTAGATATGTAACTTGAAGCACAATGTATGTTGTAATTCTTGGAAGCAATACACTTATGTTTGTTTTTTCAATGTACTTATTGTCCTTCTTAAGCATTTGAGTGTCTCATCTTCTGGCGCCGAACGAGTTGATCTCTCAGAGACAAGATCAGACAAGATATCAGGAAGCAAGTAGGCACACAATCAGGTGAAACACAGCATGGGGCAGGTTTTGCAGATACAGAATAACAGAAGCACCAAACAACTGTTCACAAATCTCTTTCTAACAGGATGATGAAATGATTCATACAAATGGCAGAAAGAACACACGTCAACCTTTGGGAATTTTATCCCCCGTCTCAATCCACAATGTACATACAAGTATAAACACTAATATAGCAAACAGAATATAACAGCACTTATTGCTGCAGGGTTGGAGAAATAATCGTTTCAGTTATACTAAGTCACTTTATTATAAGAAATAAATTAACAGGTATTGACTGGCACTCGCAGAAGTGAAGAAGTAGATATCAAAAGACACACAATACTATATAAACAGAGGACACACTAAACAAAATAAAAGTTTAAAGATACAGTACAGAAGGATTTGAACCTGTCACTTCCAAATCACAAGAGCAAACTTTACTGAAGGAATAACTGTACTTTAATGCAAGGTCAACTAGGTCTCCATGCATCAAGGCACACCTGTTTCTTCAGAGCTGGTGTCATTTGAGGCAGCAGTTTAAAATTCTTGTGTGCTTACAGCTTTCAATTTTTGTTGTCTTCTAGTGTGTTCTCTTACATTCACTTCCTTCCTTTTCTTCTGAGTGTTGATTAATACCAATAAATGTATTTCTTATGCTATTTCAAAAGCCTCAAGGCTTTTCCAGTAATTGTTATGTCTATACACATTGTATTATATGCATGGGTTACCAACTGTATTATATGGATGGGTTATGAATGTGATATCACTCTAATAGACCAGTTGAAAAAAAAAAAATAAGTGGTGCCTAGTTTGCTGTATATGTCCAGCAGACTACATCCCAACAGATAACAGTTAAGAATATCAAACTGTTAGTTTCCAACTGAAAACAGTCAAGAATGGTAAACTGGTAGTTTTTTCCCC